>JANJXV010000021.1:612500-1125000 GCA_024803745.1 Megascapheus bottae | reverse complement strand
ACTTTTGTTCCTCTGAGCCTGACTTACTTCAGTTAACATGGCTTCTTTCAGATCCTCCATTTTCCATTTCTTTTCAAATGCTGCGAGTTCATTTTTTATTTTTTTCTTTAATTTTTTTTTCTTTTTGCTTGGTCATGGGGCTTGAACTTGGGGCCTGGACACTGCCCCAAGCTCCGCTGGCTGAAGGCTAGCACTCTACCGCTTTGAGCCACAGCACCATTTCCGGTTTTCGGGTGATTCATTGGAGATGAGTCTCACAGACGTTCCTGCCTGGCTGGCTTTGAACTGTGATCCTGGGATCTCAGCCTTCTGAGTAGCTAGGATGACAGATGAACTCCTCTGGGAGTCAAAGAATCCTCAGTACATGCAGCAGGACGCAGAGAGCAGGGTCCAGAAGTTCCGGCCTCCTGGCCTTCTCTGGACAGGCTGCTTCATCCCCTGGAGAGTCCACGATGTCCTTTCTTATAAGGCTGCTGACCAGTGCATGTTGTTCTATGGCGCCAATAGCGTTTTCCACTGACTCGAGGAGCGCCAGCCTCCGATCTTTCGTAAACGCCACCTCCATGCGGCGATCGCCGGAGTGAATGACTGCGGAGATGCAGAAAATAAGCAGGGAACTGGCGGCCCTCTCAGGACCTTGGAATTCAAGACCACCGACTGAATCTTGGTAAGGAGCCTGCACTCTTGTATTTTATCCCCATCCTGTGCTCTCAGCACATGGTACCCAGGAAACTAAGAGTCACACAGCTGTAATAGACATACAAAGCAACAGTCTGGAGTGGCCTAGCACGGCCTAGAGCAGCCTAGAGCAGGCAGGCGTGAGGCTCCTCCGGTCCCAGACTTCCAGGACCATCGCTATTCATTCTGTCTGGCACTTTTCCCAAAAGCCAAATTCTAGGGCTTCTCTTCGTTTGACCTCACGCTGTGCAAACAATCCAGCGCACAAAGTATTTTGGGGGGAAGAAAGCATCCGCAGCAATGATTAGGTGCTGCAGCTGCCAGGCTCAGAGACACCAGGTGGAGCGAGAGACAGATTTTCTAAAAGCTTAGAAATGGAGAGGTGGGGATGAGATGTCCACACCGATGTCTGAAAATCCCCAGCTTATTCCTGGTACATGCAGGTCTGTGCTAATTCCCAGAAGGACCTGACAAAGCTGTGCTACTCACCTCTACCTGACCTTGAGGTGCTGTTCAAGTTATAAACTACCTGCTGAGGCCTTGAAGCTGAGCCAGACAGACTCAACACGATGGAAAGGAAACTCCCTGGCTCCAGGTGGGCAGCCGTGGGCTCCAGAACACCACGGAACCTCTAGCTAGTCAGTAGCTGGCCGTGAAAGTGACAAACCAGACTTCGGTGCTCCGGGAAAGATAGAGTTTGAACACTATACATTCCAGGAAAGTCCTAAAACACCAAATGGCAACGTTAGCTGTAACCATTGTTCTTAATGAGCTATTGGATTGGATCTAGAGATGACTTAAGCACACCTCCAGAAATGTCGCTGGTGGTTGTCCAGAGCCCTCACTTGTGAAGACTCGGGCCTAGAGAATGGACTAACCCTCCGGGGGGTTCAAAGCATGAGCTCCTTGGGAGACTGAGAGTGAGAGAAATGGCAACTCCACACCAGCGAAGACAGAAAAGCCCTAAGGACTCCGCTGACATGAGGCCCCTCATGCAGGGAGACCCCCGCCACGCGGTGAGACCCCTGCCACGTGTTACCACTGCCCCGATGCTGCCTCTCCACCAGTCCAGAAACCAGAGCCAAGCACGATGGACTGAGCCAAAGCAAATCCTTCTCTTGATTGTTTGTGTCAGGTGCTGTGTCACAATGACTAGAGGGTAATTGTGTAAAAATACATGTGTCATTTTATATTATTGAGAAAATTCTAGTTCTCCATGGGAAAAGATTATGAAATGAAAAGAAGAAAAAAGAAACCAAGTGAGGGAGAGGGGAAGGGAGGGGAGGGAGGGGGGAAGGAAGGAAGGAAGGAAGGAAGGGAAGAAGGAAGGAAGGGAGGGAGGGAGGAAGGGAGGGAGGGAGGGAGGGAGGGAGGAAGGAAGGAAGGCAGGCAGGCAGGCAGGAAGGAAGGAAGGAAGGAAGGAAAGAGAGAGGAAAGAAGGAAGGAAAGGGAAGGGAAAGAACAAGCGTCTGTCTGTGGGAAATTGATGAAGCAAAGCTGTTGCAATGCCCAGACATTGGCTCGCTGGACTGAGGCTTTAAATCAGCTCCAATAAAGAGGCTCAAAGCATTGAAGGAAATCATGACTCAGAAAATTAAAGGACAGCCCAAGAACTATATCTCACCAAATAGAGACCATCAATCAGGAGAGGAAAGTAATAAAGAAACAGAAATCCTGGAGTTGAAAACACAATAACTAAAATGAAAACATCACATCTTAGGAGTCTGACATCGAAATTAGAATATGTTATTCAATAATTCTCCAAATATCGTATCTTCTTTGGCAGCTGATCACACACCAGCATTATCAAAAATAACTTTAGCCTCTATGGGACTGAACTCCCTCCTGCATCCTTCATGGTCCTGGAAACTGGGAAAACATCAGCCCCCCCCAAGCCCCCACGCTACGTTTTAAGAAAAGTAATATTTAACAGCGCGTGATATTTAATATGATCCAGCTCCCGAGGTTTTGACAAACCTGATATCTAGAGTAGTCGTACTTACAGACCCCACAGAAGTGGCTCTCCCTGCAGGTAAATCCAGCCGCACAGCTCGGCCTGTCCCTGAGCCATGAGCTAAATCTTCCTGGGAGGGCTAGAACCATGTCCGCTGCTCACAGGCTCCCGTGACCTTCTCTGCCTGGCAAGCGATGCCAGCCAGTGCGTGCAGGGCTTAGGGAAGAACATGGCGCCGTTAGCTCGCAGGGCACAAAGATGGGCATGGTGTCCCTAAGTGGACACAGCCCCCTCGCTGCCGGGAAGCGGCGGATGCGGTGCCTTCTGGGACGAGAGGCCGTGCTGTGGGCTCCCACGGAACAGAGCAGGACCGTGGGGGTGAGTCCCCCTGGTCCTCCGAGCCCATTCTGCTGTCCCAGGTTCACCTGCGTGGCAGCACACGACACCCCGGCACCCCCTCTCAGAACCACGTGGGCCGTGGCTTCCAGGGGCTTCCTTCCCATGGTCCAGGCCGGCACACCACCACCGGCAGGCCGGGCCACGAGCCCCTATTGCCCACAGCCACGGTTCACACACCAGGCTCAGGATACCCACTCTAGAAGGAAATGCCTAGAGGTGGACGTGAGGCTTGGAGGCCTCCGGGTCCAGGCAGGATCGCCGCCTTCCCCAGATGGGTTCTTCTTTGTACAGTAAGGGAGCAGACGCTGTCTTCCAAAGCTCAGACGCACAGTAGATGGCGGGTGGGATGGATGACAGCGCAGGCTGGTGGCAGGGGCACAGGGCCGAGCGAGGCTGAGGGCAGAACGGTGCCCAGCACCCCTCTCCACTCTGGAGCTGACTGGCATTGCACCCCAAGGGTCTCCGGGAACAGCGCTGCAGCCGGTTTCTGCTCCGTGGTGCCTTGGCCTGCGGGTGATCCCACCACACGCCTGGTTCTGCACCTCCGTGTGGCGCTGGGAACTCAGCCCACGTTCGTTCCCATAAGCTGCTGCACCCACAGCAAAGCCTGGGCCGTTGTCAGCTTTCCATCGGCTTTGGGAAGCCACAGAGCCTCCACTGATGGCATCCAGGTCTCAGCTCGGGTGAGGCTGGCACCTGCAAGCGGATTTCGCCTGCTTCTGAGCCACGGGGTGGTGAACTCTGAGAAGGTGGCTGGGCTGGGCTTTGTGGAGCCCGGCCCCTCGGGGAGGTGTCTGTGAGTTCGTGCTCACCGCAGCCAGGCCTGGCTCCCAGCGCTGGCCCCTTCCAGGCGCAGCCCAGAGGAAGACGTGCCCAAGTTCAACCACGCTCAGGCCAGCTCCAGGACAAGAGCTGCGCCCCGGTCGTCTGCAGCATGGTGCCACTTCATTTCACTAGTCTAGAAATATACCAGGACCGTGATACTGAGAGCCCCTGAGCCCAGAGGAAGAGAAGGATCCAGAAGAATGATAGCAGGGCCTGACATAGCTCAAGTCCAAGGTGGCTCGATGAGGCTCCTGCAGTGAGTGGGTGAGTGGGTGAGTGGGCGGGTGAGCAGAGGAGTGATCCAGGTGGCCCACTGGGCCTCGGGTTCTTGTGGAAGTCACCCCTCTAGTGGCCACCGGTGTCCTGAACAAGCACCGAGCTCCTTCCCTCATCCCCTGCCGGAGGGTCTGCAGTCTGGAGAAAACACAAATGTATAAGCAGATGGGGCAGAAAAAAAGCAAAACCTAATTCTGAAAGAAAACCATTTGCTCTGGACGTCTCTAGAAGCCCCTCTGTGTCCGCGAGGCCCTGGAACGCTGGCACCAGCCAGGGGGTCCGTGGAAATCAAGCAGTGGCCCCAAACCCAGCACACAGACACCCCAACAGAAAAGCAGGGTGTCCCAACACCCCAAGGCCACTAGGTGGTCCCGGATATCTGCTGCCACCAATTTACTTAGAAGGCGGCACGGGCCCCGAGGCCCAAGATGTGTTTGTCCCCAGGACAGCCAAGCCTGGGCGGTGCTCATACATCTCAGCCAGCACGTAATGGGATGTAGTATCTGAGGTCCAATTAGTAGAATATAATGAATTTGCCACTTCAATGTTGATTAATAACGGTCCTGTTAAGGCTGTAGGGATGAGAATTGAGAGCAAAGAGGAAATGTAGCGCTGGATTAATGGTGTGGATCCCTGCCGGAGCACCGCGTGCTGCCTTCTCCCCAAGCCTCGGTCAGAAGACCGGCCAGGGTGTCCTGTGTGGGGCTCACTCCTGGAGCACTGGGGTGTGCTCCAGAGAGGCTCCAGTGGGAGCACAGCCCCAGCTTCACCACGGCCTCTCTGTCCCCCGAACCCTAGCCTGGCCTGGCGTGGACCTGTCTGTAGGTGGTCAGGTGTGGTCATGGCAGGCTCTGGTGTGAGAAGACAGGTACCCTGGAAAGAGAGGGACCAGGGGCCCATCTGCTACCCAAGGCCACCCAGCCAGCCCCAGCCCGTACCTCAGCCCAGCCCGGGCCTTGGCCTAGGCCTTCCAGCCTCAGCCCCCTGAGGGTATCAGCATCTGGGGCTCACACCACGCCAGCCACACAGCCTTAGCTGACTGTGACAAACGAACCCCAGGAAGCCTCTAGTTCTGAAGGCCCGGGTGGCATCTGAAGCACTTCCTCCTCCCAGCTCCAACACGGAGCAAGCCGGGCGGGGAAGGAGAGAGGCGTGGATGTGTGCTCCAGGGAAGAAGAGGTGAGGAGCAGGCCGCTGAGCACCTGGCTGCCTGGCTCAGGAGCACGGGGACCTCAGACCACCCGGCCAGCAGAGCCCGGACCAGGGCCGGACGGGTCCTTACCCCGCACTCCTGGGGAAGGTCAAGAGCTGGGCCACCCAGGGGTACTCAGCATGGACGAGCCAGCCGGCCTGCCAGGAGCACTGGGCGTAGACAAAATGAGCTGACAGGCTCATCTCAAACTGAGGAAGACAATGGGAAGGAGGGTGACGTTTCAGAGTGGAGGAACCATGGTGGAGCTTACGAAGCCGGCAGGTCAGGACGCCCTCCTGTTCATTCCTGCTGTGGGAAGTGCCTGGAAGAGACTCCGTGCCAGGCTTCACCCTGCCAGTGCCAGAAGACGCCTTGGCTGAGCTGGTCCCCCGGAGGGGGGTCACATGGGGTGCACATGCCCCAGGGGCTCCACAGGACCGTCCACGCCTTCTAAGACCCATGGACACAGCTCCTGAGAGCAGCCCACGTGGACCCGAGCTATTTCCGCTCCTCACGGGCGCTCGCGTGCGTATCAGAGCTGCCAACTTTGAAGCTACCCTTCACATTCCACTGGTCATCGCACGGCCATCAGCTGGGGCCTCCACTGGGCTCTGTGCTAATTACCCGGCTCCGCTTCCAGTGTAAACAGCCTGTGGCGGGCAGCGGGGCAGGGAGGGGCTCCTCTCAGCACCCACCCATGACTAATACACTGAAACACCAGTGTAATCAGAAAGCCAATTAGAGAGCCCCAGGAAGCGCAGCAACTAAAAGAGACACATTCGCCCTGATCTCCTGGTGAGACGCCCTGAGGGCAGGCAGCCCTGCAGCTCGGTCCGGTCTCGCTCTCGAGGAGAGGGCTTTGGCTGCTCGTTGCAGGACATCCGGGAAGACTCCGGTGAGCCCCAGGTCTGAGAGCTGACCCCAGCAATACCACGGCTCCTGCTGCGGGAGCAGGTCCTGGGCCAATGGACCCCAATGCAGCCTTTTCTTTCTTTTTTTTTTTTTTTTGGCCAGTCCTGGGCTTGAACTCAGAGCCTGGGAACTGTCCCTGTCCTTGGACTTACTCAAGGCTAGAGCTCTACCACTTCCCAGCATTTTTCTGTGTATGCGGCCCCCAGGAATCGAACCTGGGCCGCATCCATGCTAGGCAAGCGCTCCACCACTAGGCCACACTCTCCCCCCAATTGCATTCTTTTTGCACACGTTCCCACTAAAGGGTCAGACACCAAGTGCTTTACATTTTCCTTCTAGGTGACGCAGCCTCCAGCTCCAACTCGCTCTGGTGTCACAGTGTGTTGGGCCGGGTGTGTTGCAAAAGGCCACTGCCCAGGGCTGGGGTCCAGGTGTGGCTCAGTGGGTTGCTCACCCAGGTTGAGGTCAAGGTTCTTGTCTGGTTGTTCCTCTAGGCAAGGACTGGCCTCCCAGCTCCATCGGGTTTTGGAAGGTTCCACATCCTTGAGACTGAAGGCCTGGAGACCAGGCCCTTGCTGGGTCCTGGGACTTCGGGCACTCTTGGCAGCCGCCCCATACATGGAGCCCACAACCCCAGCCCCTGGGCAAGGAAAAGCAAGATGGCACCCACCCTTCAGCATGCAAGGAAACCCTCGGGCTCCACACCTGGAGAGCAGGAGGCCACAGTCCATTGGCACAGGAGGAGAGTGCCAGGTACCACGTCACAGTGAACAAGGCCCTAGACTGCCTGTCACCTGTCACTCTTGCAAAAAGGGACACAGCTGTGTCCAGAAATGTTTACTTTTACAACCAGGCTGCAGATGGATCTGACCTCCAGCTGTGGTTTGATGACTCCTGATTTAAATCCCACCATTAAGAATGAAACCGCAGGTTCTGCAAACAAGCTCATCTTTTTTTTTTTAACAAAATGGGGCTCGAACCTTGTGTGATTATTGGAGCAGATGAAGGAGTCACATGTAAGTTTTATTGCAAAGACAGCCTGGTTTCCTGGACGTGTTCAAGTGACAGCTGCATCCTCAGGTCGAGTGGACCCCTGAGGGGGATGTGCCCTGCACACGCTCCCCGCCACGCAGCTGCTTCCTCTCCCAGGGGCTCCAGGTGGCCCAGCCTGTGGCTTACAGTTCCACAGAGGCTGGCCCACTCTGGTAAGTCAGATATGCCCTCTATGCAGGGGCAGTGGCAGGCGGGGGACTGGGGGGGGAGGGAGGGACATGTCAACCAAAGAAGGGCAGGTCCTCTCGGGGCTAGATTTTGGAGAGATCAACTCTTCAGGAAAAACATTCATCCATGTAAAGCTGGGGGAGGCAGCGTTCCGTTCCGTAGAGAAGATTTGATGTCCCGGTCTGCTGGCTGGTGCAACAAATCAGCCTAAACCTAGGGCTTAGACACAAGGCGCCCGGCAGCTCGGAGGCCAGACCCAAAGCATGACCCGGGCCCCCTCTGTGACAAGCACTGAGCCTCCCAGCCCGGGACGGGGGGCAGAAGGCGCCTCCTGGCCGTGAACCACGCACTGAGGGGCTATGGGAAGCCCCCCCTTCTTCTTTTCCTTTCTGTGGGTTTTTTTTTGAGGTCTGTTCATCTGGAACAGTGAAAAACACCTCCTCCACATTCTCCCAGACATTGTGTAAGAGCATATATTTATCCACAGAGGACGGACAGCATTCCCACGTCTGCCAGCGCACATCAGTGCCTCAGCTACACAGAGGTTCCGGCCTCGGAGTCCCCTGGTCACGCTCCTCCCCCCTTCCCAAAGCCGTGGCAACGGGTGCAGGTGCTGGGTTTGCACGTGTGTTTCATGAGGTCCTTTGGCCCTGTTGACCATGCCCCCTGCCCCTCCCTCCCGCTGGCCTCGCACTCCTCCATTAGTTCTTGAACGATGGCACGAACTCCACTTGCCATGGCTCTCGTAATGGCCACGTCACCTCCTCGGCCCCACACCTTAGGAGAGAGGACCACAGAGCTGGAGGCCACCGGCGCCCTTGATCTTTTGCCTGGGGGTTGCAAACCCCAACATCTTAGGACAGGCAGTCCAGGAAACACTGTTGAACCAGGCAGAGGAAAACCGGGAAAAAGAAGACTGGACAAGTACAACCTACGTCAGGTTTTGGGTTGAATCAAAGCCAGCGATGGTCCCCAGATCTGACATGTCCCCTCAACCACTCACCACACTGGTTCTAGTGCTGGCTGCAACCTTGGGTAGAAGCCCCATGACGAAGACCCAAGAATTCCTCACTGGCCAGGGCCCTCCCCGCAGGCCCCTCTCCTCCGCGCAGGTCTCTCTCCTCCCCACAGGCCCCTCTCCTCCGCGCAGGTCTCTCTCCTCCCCACAGGCCCCTCTCCTCCCCGCAGGCCCCTCTCCTCCCCGCAGGCCCCTCTCCTCCCCCCAGGTCTCTCTCCTCCCCTCAGGCCCCTCTCCTCCCCTCAGGCCCCTCTCCTCCCCACAGGTCTCTCTCCTCCCCACAGGCTCCTCTCCTCCCCACAGGTCTCTCTCCTCCCCGCAGGCCCCTCTCCTCCCCACAGGCCCCTCTCCTCCCCTCAGGTCTCTCTCCTCCCCTCAGGCCCCTCTCCTCCCCACAGTCTCCTCTCCTCCCCTCAGGTCTCTCTCCTCCCCTCAGGCCCCTCTCCTCCCCTCAGGTCTCTCTCCTCCCCACAGGCTCCTCTCCTCCCCACAGGTCTCTCTCCTCCCCACAGGCCCCTCTCCTCCCCACAGGCCCCTCTCCTCCCCACAGGCCCCTCTCCTCCCCTCAGGTCTCTCTCCTCCCCTCAGGTCTCTCTCCTCCCCACAGGTCTCTCTCCTCCCCACAGGCCCCTCTCCTCCCCTCAGGTCTCTCTCCTCCCCTCAGGTCTCTCTCCTCCCCTCAGGTCTCTCTCCTCCCCTCAGGTCTCTCTCCTCCCCACAGGTCTCTCTCCTCCCCACAGGCCCCTCTCCTCCCCTCAGGTCTCTCTCCTCCCCTCAGGTCTCTCTCCTCCCCTCAGGTCTCTCTCCTCCCCTCAGGCCCCTCTCCTCCCCACAACCCCTCTCCTCCCCGCAGGTCTCTCTCCTCCCCTCAGGCCTCTCTCCTCCCCTCAGGCCCCTCTCCTCCCCTCAGGTCTCTCTCCTCCCCTCAGGCCCCTCTCCTCCCCTCAGGTCTCTCTCCTCCCCTCAGGTCTCTCTCCTCCCCTCAGGCCCCTCTCCTCCCCTCAGGCCCCTCTCCTCCCCACAGGCCCCTCTCCTCCCCTCAGGCCCCTCTCCTCCCCACAGGTCTCTCTCCTCCCCTCAGGCCCCTCTCCTCCCCACAGGCCCCTCTCCTCCCCTCAGGCCCCTCTCCTCCCCTCAGGTCTCTCTCCTCCCCTCAGGTCTCTCTCCTCCCCTCAGGCCCCTCTCCTCCCCTCAGGTCTCTCTCCTCCCCTCAGGCCTCTCTCCTCCCCTCAGGCCCCTCTCCTCCCCTCAGGTCTCTCTCCTCCCCTCAGGTCTCTCTCCTCCCCTCAGGCCCCTCTCCTCCCCTCAGGCCCCTCTCCTCCCCTCAGGCCCCTCTCCTCCCCACAGGCCCCTCTCCTCCCCTCAGGCCCCTCTCCTCCCCTCAGGTCTCTCTCCTCCCCTCAGGTCTCTCTCCTCCCCTCAGGTCTCTCTCCTCCCATCAGGCCCCTCTCCTCCCCTCAGGCCTCTCTCCTCCCCTCAGGTCTCTCTCCTCCCCTCAGGTCTCTCTCCTCCCCACAGGCCCCTCTCCTCCCCTCAGGTCTCTCTCCTCCCCTCAGGTCTCTCTCCTCCCCTCAGGTCTCTCTCCTCCCCTCAGGTCTCTCTCCTCCCCTCAGGTCTCTCTCCTCCCCACAGGCTCCTCTCCTC
This sequence comes from Megascapheus bottae, assembly GCA_024803745.1. NCBI lineage: Eukaryota > Metazoa > Chordata > Mammalia > Rodentia > Geomyidae > Megascapheus > Megascapheus bottae. The sequence goes on along the minus strand of JANJXV010000021.1, from coordinate 1,114,881 downwards.
CCCACAGGTCTCTCTCCTCCCCTCAGGTCTCTCTCCTCCCCACAGGCCCCTTTCCTCCCCACAGGCTCCTCTCCTCCCCTCAGGTCTCTCTCCTCCCCGCAGGTCTCTCTCCTTCCCACAGGACCCTCTCTCCTCCCCTCAGGCCTCTCTCCTCCCCGCAGGTCTCTCTCCTTCCCACAGGACCCTCTCTCCTCCCCTCAGGCCCCTCTGCGTGCACTTCAGGGCACCTAAACACCTGTTTGTGAACAGATCTTCCACTGGTGCGCAGGGAGGCCCCGGTTCTATGCCAGTGTGGGCTTCTCTGAGGTGTTAGGCCCACTGAGACAGAGGCCAGCGTCAGGGTGAGATGACTCCAGGCCAGGCCCCGGTCAGGCACCTCCGGTTCCCGCCTGCCCCCACACCGTCTCCCAGAAAGCTTGGAGCCTGCTCAAGCCTGCCCGCACCGTTCCCTATTCATGTCTGATTGTCAAAACCTTCACACAGCGAGCAGAGCCTTTTACCGCCTGTCAAATATGTAACTGGATGTGCGTCCCACTGTTTAGCTAATGGCTCCTCAACCTCTTTCCTTCCCTGGGGATTTTTTTTATTTAACTTTTGAAATAATAGGTGGAATTTGAATCCTTTCGAGTGACACAATTTATTTTTTCCTCTAATTAGCCCAGAGAAAAGTGAAACAGCTTGTGAAAACACAGGGAGGGAAAGCAGGCTGGGAGCCCAGGTGGGGCACACCCCACTGGAGCCCCACACATGCTCTGGGAATCAGGCCGGGGTGCCTTCCCCTGTGAACCGCCGGACTGGAGGGGGTCTCTGTGACTCTCCTGGAGTGGAGGGCAAGAGGGAGAGGAGGGTGAAAAGGAGGGAGAGGAGGAGGGGAAGGGAGGGGAAGAGGAGGAGGAAAAGGGGGAGGGGGAGGAAAAGGGGGAGGAGGGGGAGGAGGAAGAGGAGAAGGGCATCGCTGCCCTGGCCATAGAAACCCTTGGACCACAGGCCTCCCGGAAGGCGTGAATGCACCACATGGCTGCTGAGGGATGCCTTCTCCTCTCCAGGCCCAGAGAAACACCTGTGCCCAGGCTCAGTGTCCTCCCCTCCCTCACAGGGCCCAGAGCACTGCAGGACAGGGAACCCCAGTGCCTGCCTCTCCTGCTAAGGCCAGGGTTGCCATGGAAACCCACCTGTGCCACAGAGAATTCCCCAGGGCTCAATTTTAAGCTGGGAATCATGGCGAATTCCCCAAAAGAAAAGCCTTCTGTTTAAAAGGAGCTTCGTGAGCTGGGATACAATCTGTCAGCTACTGCACAGACTGGAGGAAGAGCCCAGAGAGGGAGGGGGTGAGGTAGCTCAGCCTATGGGCCCAGGCCTCCCCTGGAGCACACCTTGGGCTGCACGCAGGGAGGACGGGCTCTGTCCACAGCCCAGCTTTCCTGAGGACTGTCCCCATGTCTCCCATCCCCCTGCAGATGCGGGAGAGAGGGCCTGCATCCCTGCTCCTTCAGGAAGACTGCAGGAAGGCCGGCCTGGCGCTGGGAGCGACATGGCCTTCTTCACACAGCTCCTTTATTCCTCCTCCAAACGCAGCCCCACAAGCCCACAGCTTCCACGATGATGGCTGCGATGCAGTCCCAGCGGGGAAGCACAAAACCATTCCACAGGGGCCAGAAATCCTCCTCCCCGCAGGCCTCACCAGGGCTTGTGCATGAGGAAGCTGTGTGAGCCTGGCTGCACCCTCGTCCAGGAGACAATGACAAGAAGAAAAAAAGACTGAGGAACGGGGCGGTGAGGTCCTGCGCCTTCCCCATCCTCTCCCTGGGTTCCAGGGCTGCAGGTGCACCAGCGAGCTTCCTCCCAGGCATGCCTACCCGAGCATGGGGTTAAAGGGAGCACGTACAGGAGCTGCTGGGTCATCATTGAAAGACGAGGGAAGGAAGTCCCCAGAAAACTGGAGCAGAGGCTGCCTCTGTCTGCCCAGGAGGAAGTCACGGACTCCTGACCTGGAATGATTTGAACTGTGTAGAGTTGGGGGATACACAGAAACAACCTCACCATGACAACTCCGTGGAGTAGATGTAGTGCCACCATCGGCACAAGACACCATGACCTGAGTCATCCTTCACCACCTCATCTATCCTCAAGACACCATGACCTGAGTCATCCTTCACCACCTCATCTATCCTCAAGACACCATGACCTGAGTCATCCTTCACCACCTCACCTGTCCTCAAGACACCATGACCTGAGTCATCCTTCACCACCTCATCTATCAAGACACCATGACCTGAGTCATCCTTCACCACCTCATCTATCAAGACACCATGACCTGAGTCATCCTTCACCACCTCATCTGTCCACAAGACACCATGACCTGAGTCATCCTTCACCACCTCATCTATCAAGACACCATGACCTGAGTCATCCTTCACCACCTCATCTATCAAGACACCATGACCTGAGTCATCCTTCACCACCTCATCTATCAAGACACCATGACCTGAGTCATACTTCACCACCTCATCTATCAAGACACCATGACCTGAGTCATCCTTCACCACCTCATCTATCCTCAAGACACCATGACCTGAGTCATCCTTCACCACCACATCTATCAAGACACCATGACCTGAGTCATCCTTCACCACCTCATCTGTCCTCAAGACACCATGACCTGAGTCATCCTTCACCACCTCATCTATCAAGACACCATGACCTGAGTCATCCTTCACCACCTCATCTATCCTCAAGACACCATGACCTGAGTCATCCTTCACCACCTCATCTGTCCTCAAGACACCATGACCTGAGTCATCCTTCACCACCTCATCTATCCTGAAGACACCATGACCTGAGTCATCCTTCACCACCTCATCTATCAAGACACCATGACCTGAGTCATCCTTCACCACCTCATCTATCAAGACACCATGACCTGAGTCATCCTTCACCACCTCATCTATCCTCAAGACAGCATGACCTGAGTCATCCTTCACCACCTCATCTATCCTCAAGACTCCATGACCTGAGTCATCCTTCACCACCTCATCTGTCCTCAAGACACCATGACCTGAGTCATCCTTCACCACCTCATCTATCCTAAAGACACCATGACCTGAGTCATCCTTCACCACCTCATCTATCCTCAAGACACCATGACCTGAGTCATCCTTCACCACCTCATCTATCCTCAAGACACCATGACCTGAGTCATCCTTCACCACCTCATCTATCCTCAAGACACCATGACCTGAGTCATCCTTCACCACCTCATCTATCAAGACACCATGACCTGAGTCATCCTTCACCACCTCATCTATCCTCAAGACACCATGACCTGAGTCATCCTTCACCACCTCATCTATCCTCAAGACACCATGACCTGAGTCATCCTTCACCACCTCATCTATCCTCAAGACACCATGACCTGAGTCATCCTTCACCACCTCATCTATCAAGACACCATGACCTGAGTCATCCTTCACCACCTCATCTATCCTGAAGACACCATGACCTGAGTCATCCTTCACCACCTCATCTATCCTCAAGACACCATGACCTGAGTCATCCTTCACCACCTCATCTATCCTCAAGACACCATGACCTGAGTCATCCTTCACCACCTCATCTATCAAGACACCATGACCTGAGTCATCCTTCACCACCTCATCTGTCCTCAAGACACCATGACCTGAGTCATCCTTCACCACCTCATCTATCCTCAAGACACCATGACCTGAGTCATCCTTCACCACCTCATCTATCAAGACACCATGACCTGAGTCATCCTTCACCACCTCATCTATCAAGACACCATGACCTGAGTCATCCTTCACCACCTCACCTGTCCTCAAGACACCATGACCTGAGTCATCCTTCACCACCTCATCTATCAAGACACCATGACCTGAGTCATCCTTCACCACCTCATCTATCCTCAAGACACCATGACCTGAGTCATCCTTCACCACCTCATCTATCAAGACACCATGACCTGAGTCATCCTTCACCACCTCATCTATCAAGACACCATGACCTGAGTCATCCTTCACCACCTCATCTGTCCTCAAGACACCATGACCTGAGTCACCCTTCACCACCTCATCTATCCTCAAGACACCATGACCTGAGTCACCCTTCACCACCTCATCTATCCTCAAGACACCATGACCTGAGTCATCCTTCACCACCTCATCTATCCTCAAGACACCATGACCTGAGTCATCCTTCACCACCTCATCTGTCCTCAAGACACCATGACCTGAGTCATCCTTCACCACCTCATCTATCAAGACACCATGACCTGAGTCATCCTTCACCACCTCATCTATCAAGACACCATGACCTGAGTCATCCTTCACCACCTCATCTATCAAGACACCATGACTTGAGTCATCCTTCACCACCTCATCTATCCTCAAGACACCATGACCTGAGTCATCGTTCACCACCTCATCTGTCCTCAAGACACCATGACCTGAGTCATCCTTCACCACCTCATCTATCCTCAAGACACCATGACCTGAGTCACCCTTCGCCACCTCATCTATCCTCAAGACACCATGACCTGAGTCATCCTTCACCACCTCATCTATCCTCAAGACACCATGACCTGAGTCATCCTTCACCACCTCATCTATCCTCAAGACACCATGACCTGAGTCATCCTTCACCACCTCATCTATCAAGACACCATGACCTGAGTCATCCTTCACCACCTCATCTATCCTCAAGACACCATGACCTGAGTCACCCTTCACCACCTCATCTATCCTCAAGACACCATGACCTGAGTCATCCTTCACCACCTCATCTATCCTCAAGACACCATGACCTGAGTCATCCTTCACCACCTCATCTGTCCTCAAGACACCATGACCTGAGTCATCCTTCACCACCTCATCTATCAAGACACCATGACCTGAGTCATCCTTCACCACCTCATCTATCCTCAAGACACCATGACCTGAGTCATCCTTCACCACCTCATCTATCCTCAAGACACCATGACCTGAGTCATCCTTCACCACCTCAACTATCAAGACACCATGACCTGAGTCATCCTTCACCACCTCATCTATCCTCAAGACACCATGACCTGAGTCATCCTTCACCACCTCAACTATCAAGACACCATGACCTGAGTCATCCTTCACCACCTCATCTGTCCTCAAGACACCATGACCTGAGTCATCCTTCACCACCTCATCTATCAAGACACCATGACCTGAGTCATCCTTCACCACCTCATCTATCCTCAAGACACCATGACCTGAGTCATCCTTCACCACCTCATCTGTCCTCAAGACACCATGACCTGAGTCATCCTTCACCACCTCATCTATCCTGAAGACACCATGACCTGAGTCATCCTTCACCACCTCATCTATCAAGACACCATGACCTGAGTCATCCTTCACCACCTCATCTATCAAGACACCATGACCTGAGTCATCCTTCACCACCTCATCTATCCTCAAGACAGCATGACCTGAGTCATCCTTCACCACCTCATCTATCCTCAAGACTCCATGACCTGAGTCATCCTTCACCACCTCATCTGTCCTCAAGACACCATGACCTGAGTCATCCTTCACCACCTCATCTATCCTAAAGACACCATGACCTGAGTCATCCTTCACCACCTCATCTATCCTCAAGACACCATGACCTGAGTCATCCTTCACCACCTCATCTATCCTCAAGACACCATGACCTGAGTCATCCTTCACCACCTCATCTATCCTCAAGACACCATGACCTGAGTCATCCTTCACCACCTCATCTATCAAGACACCATGACCTGAGTCATCCTTCACCACCTCATCTATCCTCAAGACACCATGACCTGAGTCATCCTTCACCACCTCATCTATCCTCAAGACACCATGACCTGAGTCATCCTTCACCACCTCATCTATCCTCAAGACACCATGACCTGAGTCATCCTTCACCACCTCATCTATCAAGCCACCATGACCTGAGTCATCCTTCACCACCTCATCTATCCTGAAGACACCATGACCTGAGTCATCCTTCACCACCTCATCTATCCTCAAGACACCATGACCTGAGTCATCCTTCACCACCTCATCTATCCTCAAGACACCATGACCTGAGTCATCCTTCACCACCTCATCTATCAAGACACCATGACCTGAGTCATCCTTCACCACCTCATCTGTCCTCAAGACACCATGACCTGAGTCATCCTTCACCACCTCATCTATCCTCAAGACACCATGACCTGAGTCATCCTTCACCACCTCATCTATCAAGACACCATGACCTGAGTCATCCTTCACCACCTCATCTATCAAGACACCATGACCTGAGTCATCCTTCACCACCTCACCTGTCCTCAAGACACCATGACCTGAGTCATCCTTCACCACCTCATCTATCAAGACACCATGACCTGAGTCATCCTTCACCACCTCATCTATCCTCAAGACACCATGACCTGAGTCATCCTTCACCACCTCATCTATCAAGACACCATGACCTGAGTCATCCTTCACCACCTCATCTATCCTGAAGACACCATGACCTGAGTCATCCTTCACCACCTCATCTGTCCTCAAGACACCATGACCTGAGTCACCCTTCACCACCTCATCTATCCTCAAGACACCATGACCTGAGTCACCCTTCACCACCTCATCTATCCTCAAGACACCATGACCTGAGTCATCCTTCACCACCTCATCTATCCTCAAGACACCATGACCTGAGTCATCCTTCACCACCTCATCTGTCCTCAAGACACCATGACCTGAGTCATCCTTCACCACCTCATCTATCAAGACACCATGACCTGAGTCATCCTTCACCACCTCATCTATCAAGACACCATGACCTGAGTCATCCTTCACCACCTCATCTATCAAGACACCATGACTTGAGTCATCCTTCACCACCTCATCTATCCTCAAGACACCATGACCTGAGTCATCGTTCACCACCTCATCTGTCCTCAAGACACCATGACCTGAGTCATCCTTCACCACCTCATCTATCCTCAAGACACCATGACCTGAGTCACCCTTCACCACCTCATCTATCCTCAAGACACCATGACCTGAGTCATCCTTCACCACCTCATCTATCCTCAAGACACCATGACCTGAGTCATCCTTCACCACCTCATCTATCCTCAAGACACCATGACCTGAGTCATCCTTCACCACCTCATCTATCAAGACACCATGACCTGAGTCATCCTTCACCACCTCATCTATCCTCAAGACACCATGACCTGAGTCACCCTTCACCACCTCATCTATCCTCAAGACACCATGACCTGAGTCATCCTTCACCACCTCATCTATCCTCAAGACACCATGACCTGAGTCATCCTTCACCACCTCATCTGTCCTCAAGACACCATGACCTGAGTCATCCTTCACCACCTCATCTATCAAGACACCATGACCTGAGTCATCCTTCACCACCTCATCTATCCTCAAGACACCATGACCTGAGTCATCCTTCACCACCTCATCTATCCTCAAGACACCATGACCTGAGTCATCCTTCACCACCTCAACTATCAAGACACCATGACCTGAGTCATCCTTCACCACCTCATCTATCCTCAAGACACCATGACCTGAGTCATCCTTCACCACCTCAACTATCAAGACACCATGACCTGAGTCATCCTTCACCACCTCATCTATCCTCAAGACATCATGACCTGAGTCATCCTTCACCACCTCATCTATCCTCAAGACACCATGACCTGAGTCATCCTTCACCACCTCATCTATCAAGACACCATGACCTGAGTCATCCTTCACCACCTCATCTATCCTCAAGACACCATGACCTGAGTCATCCTTCACCACCTCATCTATCCTCAAGACACCATGACCTCAGTCATCCTTCACCACCTCATCTATCCTCAAGACACCATGACCTGAGTCATCCTTCACCACCTCATCTATCCTCAAGACACCATGACCTCAGTCATCCTTCACCACCTCATCTGTCCTCAAGACACCATGACCTGAGTCATCCTTCACCACCTCATCTATCCTCAAGACACCATGACCTGAGTCATCCTTCACTACCTCATCTATCAAGACACCATGACCTGAGTCATCCTTCACCACCTCATCTGTCCTCAAGACACCATGACCTGAGTCATCCTTCACCACCTCATCTGTCCTCAAGACACCATGACCTGAGTCATCCTTCACCACCTCATCTATCCTCAAGACACCATGACCTGAGTCATCCTTCACCACCTCATCTGTCCTCAAGACACCATGACCTGAGTCATCCTTCACCACCTCATCCATCCTCAAGACACCATGACCTGAGTCATCCTTCACCACCTCATCTATCAAGACACCATGACCTGAGTCATCCTTCACCACCTCATCTATCAAGACACCATGACCTGAGTCATCCTTCACCACCTCATCTGTCCTCAAGACACCATGACCTGAGTCATCCTTCACCACCTCATCTATCCTCAAGACACCATGACCTGAGTCATCCTTCACCACCTCATCTATCAAGACACCATGACCTGAGTCATCCTTCACCACCTCATCTATCAAGACACCATGACCTGAGTCATCCTTCACCACCTCATCTATCCTCAAGACACCATGACCTGAGTCATCCTTCACCACCTCATCTATCAAGACACCATGACCTGAGTCATCCTTCACCACCTCATCTATCAAGACACCATGACCTGAGTCATCCTTCACCACCTCATCTATCAAGACACCATGACCTGAGTCATCCTTCACCACCTCATCTATCCTCAAGACAGCATGACCTGAGTCATCCTTCACCACGTCATCTATCCTCAAGACACCATGACCTGAGTCATCCTTCACCACCTCATCTATCCTCAAGACACCATGACCTGAGTCATCCTTCACCACCTCATCTGTCCTCAAGACACCATGACCTGAGTCATCCTTCACCACCTCATCTGTCCTCAAGACACCATGACCTGAGTCATCCTTCACCACCTCATCTATCCTCAAGACACCATGACCTGAGTCATCCTTCACCACCTCATCTATCCTCAAGACACCATGACCTGAGTCATCCTTCACCACCTCATCTATCCTCAAGACACCATGACCTGAGTCATCCTTCACCACCTCATCTATCAAGACACCATGACCTGAGTCATCCTTCACCACCTCATCTATCAAGACACCATGACCTGAGTCATCCTTCACCACCTCATCTATCAAGACACCATGACCTGAGTCATCCTTCACCACCTCATCTATCCTCAAGACACCATGACCTGAGTCATCCTTCACCACCTCATCTATCCTCAAGACACCATGACCTGAGTCATCCTTCACCACCTCATCTATCAAGACACCAAGACCTGAGTCATCCTTCACCACCTCATCTATCAAGACACCATGACCTGAGTCATCCTTCACCACCTCATCTATCAAGACACCATGACCTGAGTCATCCTTCACCACCTCATCTATCCTCAAGACTCCATGACCTGAGTCATCCTTCACCACCTCATCTATCCTCAAGACACCATGACCTGAGTCATCCTTCACCACCTCATCTGTCCTCAAGACACCATGACCTGAGTCATCCTTCACCACCTCATCTGTCCTCAAGACACCATGACCTGAGTCATCCTTCACCACCTCATCTATCAAGACACCATGACCTGAGTCATCCTTCACCACCTCATCTATCCTCAAGACACCATGACCTGAGTCATCCTTCACCACCTCATCTATCCTCAAGACACCATGACCTGAGTCATCCTTCACCACCTCATCTGTCCTCAAGACACCATGACCTGAGTCATCCTTCACCACCTCATCCATCCTCAAGACACCATGACCTGAGTCATCCTTCACCACCTCATCTATCAAGACACCATGACCTGAGTCATCCTTCACCACCTCATCTATCAAGACACCATGACCTGAGTCATCCTTCACCACCTCATCTATCCTCAAGACAGCATGACCTGAGTCATCCTTCACCACGTCATCTATCCTCAAGACACCATGACCTGAGTCATCCTTCACCACCTCATCTATCCTCAAGACACCATGACCTGAGTCATCCTTCACCACCTCATCTGTCCTCAAGACACCATGACCTGAGTCATCCTTCACCACCTCATCTGTCCTCAAGACACCATGACCTGAGTCATCCTTCACCACCTCATCTATCCTCAAGACACCATGACCTGAGTCATCCTTCACCACCTCATCTATCCTCAAGACACCATGACCTGAGTCATCCTTCACCACCTCATCTATCCTCAAGACACCATGACCTGAGTCATCCTTCACCACCTCATCTATCAAGACACCATGACCTGAGTCATCCTTCACCACCTCATCTATCAAGACACCATGACCTGAGTCATCCTTCACCACCTCATCTATCAAGACACCATGACCTGAGTCATCCTTCACCACCTCATCTATCCTCAAGACACCATGACCTGAGTCATCCTTCACCACCTCATCTATCCTCAAGACACCATGACCTGAGTCATCCTTCACCACCTCATCTATCAAGACACCATGACCTGAGTCATCCTTCACCACCTCATCTATCAAGACACCATGACCTGAGTCATCCTTCACCACCTCATCTATCAAGACACCATGACCTGAGTCATCCTTCACCACCTCATCTATCCTCAAGACTCCATGACCTGAGTCATCCTTCACCACCTCATCTATCCTCAAGACACCATGACCTGAGTCATCCTTCACCACCTCATCTGTCCTCAAGACACCATGACCTGAGTCATCCTTCACCACCTCATCTGTCCTCAAGACACCATGACCTGAGTCATCCTTCACCACCTCATCTATCAAGACACCATGACCTGAGTCATCCTTCACCACCTCATCTATCCTCAAGACACCATGACCTGAGTCATCCTTCACCACCTCATCTATCCTCAAGACACCATGACCTGAGTCATCCTTCACCACCTCATCTGTCCTCAAGACACCATGACCTGAGTCATCCTTCACCACCTCATCTATCCTCAAGACACCATGACCTGAGTCATCCTTCACCACCTCATCTATCCTCAAGACACCATGACCTGAGTCATCCTTCACCACCTCATCTGTCCTCAAGACACCATGACCTGAGTCATCCTTCACCACCTCATCTATCCTCAAGACACCATGACCTGAGTCATCCTTCACCACCTCATCTATCCTCAAGACACCATGACCTGAGTCATCCTTCACCACCTCATCTATCAAGACACCATGACCTGAGTCATCCTTCACCACCTCATCTATCAACACACCATGACCTGAGTCATCCTTCACCACCTCATCTATCAAGACACCATGACCTGAGTCATCCTTCACCACCTCATCTGTCCTCAAGACACCATGACCTGAGTCATCCTTCACCACCTCATCTGTCCTCAAGACACCATGACCTGAGTCATCCTTCACCACCTCATCTATCCTCAAGACACCATGACCTGAGTCATCCTTCACCACCTCATCTATCCTCAAGACACCATGACCTGAGTCATCCTTCACCACCTCATCTATCCTCAAGACTCCATGACCTGAGTCATCCTTCACCACCTCATCTGTCCTCAAGACACCATGACCTGAGTCATCTTTCACCACCTCATCTATCAAGCACACCATGACCTGAGTCATCCTTCACCACCTCATCTATCCTCAAGACACCATGACCTGAGTCATCCTTCACCACCTCATCTGTCCTCAAGACACCATGACCTGAGTCATCCTTCACCACCTCATCTATCAAGACACCATGACCTGAGTCATCCTTCACCACCTCATCTGTCCTCAAGACACCATGACCTGAGTCATCCTTCACCACCTCATCTATCCTCAAGACACCATGACCTGAGTCATCCTTCACCACCTCATCTATCCTCAAGACACCATGACCTGAGTCATCCTTCACCACCTCATCTATCAAGACACCATGACCTGAGTCATCCTTCACCACCTCATCTATCCTCAAGACACCATGACCTGAGTCATCCTTCACCACCTCATCTGTCCTCAAGACACCATGACCTGAGTCATCCTTCACCACCTCATCTATCCTCAAGACACCATGACCTGAGTCATCCTTCACCACCTCATCTGTCCTCAAGACACCATGACCTGAGTCATCCTTCACCACCTCATCTGTCCTCAAGACACCATGACCTGAGTCATCCTTCACCACCTCATCTGTCCTCAAGACACCATGACCTGAGTCATCCTTCACCACCTCATCTGTCCTCAAGACACCATGACCTGAGTCATCCTTCACCACCTCATCTATCCTCAAGACACCATGACCTGAGTCATCCTTCACCACCTCATCTGTCCTCAAGACACCATGACCTGAGTCATCCTTCACCACCTCATCTATCCTCAAGACACCATGACCTGAGTCATCCTTCACCACCTCATCTATCCTCAAGACACCATGACCTGAGTCATCCTTCACCACCTCATCTGTCCTCAAGACACCATGACCTGAGTCATCCTTCACCACCTCATCTGTCCTCAAGACACTGAGACCTGAGTCATCCTTCACCACCTCATCTGTCCTCAAGACACCATGACCTGAGTCATCCTTCACCACCTCATCTATCCTCAAGACACCATGACCTGAGTCATCCTTCACCACCTCATCTGTCCTCAAGACACCATGACCTGAGTCATCCTTCACCACCTCATCTATCCTCAAGACACCATGACCTGAGTCATCCTTCACCACCTCATCTATCCTCAAGACACCATGACCTGAGTCATCCTTCACCACCTCATCTGTCCTCAAGACACCATGACCTGAGTCATCCTTCACCACCTCATCTGTCCTCAAGACACCATGACCTGAGTCATCCTTCACCACCTCATCTGTCCTCAAGACACCATGACCTGAGTCATCCTTCACCACCTCATCTATCCTCAAGACACCATGACCTGAGTCATCCTTCACCACCTCATCTATCCTCAAGACACCATGACCTGAGTCATCCTTCACCACCTCATCTGTCCTCAAGACACCATGACCTGAGTCATCCTTCACCACCTCATCTGTCCTCAAGACACTGAGACCTGAGTCATCCTTCACCACCTCATCTGTCCTCAAGACACCATGACCTGAGTCATCCTTCACCACCTCATCTATCCTCAAGACACCATGACCTGAGTCATCCTTCACCACCTCATCTGTCCTCAAGACACCATGACCTGAGTCATCCTTCACCACCTCATCTATCCTCAAGACACCATGACCTGAGTCATCCTTCACCACCTCATCTATCCTCAAGACACCATGACCTGAGTCATCCTTCACCACCTCATCTGTCCTCAAGACACTGAGACCTGAGTCATCCTTCACCACCTCATCTGTCCTCAAGACACCATGACCTGAGTCATCCTTCACCACCTCATCTGTCCTCAAGACACCATGACCTGAGTCATCCTTCACCACCTCATCTATCCTCAAGACACCATGACCTGAGTCATCCTTCACCACCTCATCTGTCCTCAAGACACCATGACCTGAGTCATCCTTCACCACCTCATCTATCCTCAAGACACCATGACCTGAGTCATCCTTCACCACCTCATCTATCAAGACACCATGACCTGAGTCATCCTTCACCACCTCATCTATCCTCAAGACACCATGACCTGAGTCATCCTTCACCACCTCATCTGTCCTCAAGACACCATGACCTGAGTCATCCTTCACCACCTCATCTATCCTCAAGACACCATGACCTGAGTCATCCTTCACCACCTCATCTGTCCTCAAGACACCATGACCTGAGTCATCCTTCACCACCTCATCTATCCTCAAGACACCATGACCTGAGTCATCCTTCACCACCTCATCTGTCCTCAAGACACCATGACCTGAGTCATCCTTCACCACCTCATCTATCCTCAAGACACCATGACCTGAGTCATCCTTCACCACCTCATCTATCCTCAAGACACCATGACCTGAGTCATCCTTCACCACCTCATCTATCCTCAAGACACCATGACCTGAGTCATCCTTCACCACCTCATCTATCCTCAAGACACCATGACCTGAGTCATCCTTCACCACCTCATCTATCCTCAAGACACCATGACCTGAGTCATCCTTCACCACCTCATCTGTCCTCAAGACACCATGACCTGAGTCATCCTTCACCACCTCATCTATCAAGACACCATGACCTGAGTCATCCTTCACCACCTCATCTATCCTCAAGACACCATGACCTGAGTCATCCTTCACCACCTCATCTATCCTCAAGACACCATGACCTGAGTCATCCTTCACCACCTCATCTATCCTCAAGACACCATGACCTGAGTCATCCTTCACCACCTCATCTATCCTCAAGACACCATGACCTGAGTCATCCTTCACCACCTCATCTGTCCTCAAGACACCATGACCTGAGTCATCCTTCACCACCTCATCTATCCTCAAGACACCATGACCTGAGTCATCCTTCACCACCTCATCTATCCTCAAGACACCATGACCTGAGTCATCCTTCACCACCTCATCTATCCTCAAGACACCATGACCTGAGTCATCCTTCACCACCTCATCTATCCTCAAGACACCATGACCTGAGTCATCCTTCACCACCTCATCTATCCTCAAGACACCATGACCTGAGTCATCCTTCACCACCTCATCTATCCTCAAGACACCATGACCTGAGTCATCCTTCACCACCTCATCTGTCCTCAAGACACCATGACCTGAGTCATCCTTCACCACCTCATCTATCAAGACACCATGACCTGAGTCATCCTTCACCACCTCATCTGTCCTCAAGACACCATGACCTGAGTCATCCTTCACCACCTCATCTATCAAGACACCATGACCTGAGTCATCCTTCACCACCTCATCTATCCTCAAGACACCATGACCTGAGTCATCCTTCACCACCTCATCTATCAAGACACCATGACCTGAGTCATCCTTCACCACCTCATCTGTCCTCAAGACACCATGACCTGAGTCATCCTTCACCACCTCATCTATCAAGACACCATGACCTGAGTCATCCTTCACCACCTCATCTATCCTCAAGACACCATGACCTGAGTCATCCTTCACCACCTCATCTATCCTCAAGACACCATGACCTGAGTCATCCTTCACCACCTCATCTATCCTCAAGACACCATGACCTGAGTCATCCTTCACCACCTCATCTATCCTCAACGACACCATGACCTGAGTCATCCTTCACCACCTCATCTGTCCTCAAGACACCATGACCTGAGTCATCCTTCACCACCTCATCTATCCTCAAGACACCATGACCTGAGTCATCCTTCACCACCTCATCTATCCTCAAGACACCATGACCTGAGTCATCCTTCACCACCTCATCTATCCTCAAGACACCATGACCTGAGTCATCCTTCACCACCTCATCTATCCTCAAGACACCATGACCTGAGTCATCCTTCACCACCTCATCTGTCCTCAAGACACCATGACCTGAGTCATCCTTCACCACCTCATCTATCCTCAAGACACCATGACCTGAGTCATCCTTCACCACCTCATCTATCCTCAAGACACCATGACCTGAGTCATCCTTCACCACCTCATCTATCCTCAAGACACCATGACCTGAGTCATCCTTCACCACCTCATCTATCCTCAAGACACCATGACCTGAGTCATCCTTCACCACCTCATCTATCCTCAAGACACCATGACCTGAGTCATCCTTCACCACCTCATCTATCCTCAAGACACCATGACCTGAGTCATCCTTCACCACCTCATCTATCCTCAAGACACCATGACCTGAGTCATCCTTCACCACCTCATCTATCAAGACACCATGACCTGAGTCATCCTTCACCACCTCATCTATCCTCAAGACACCATGACCTGAGTCATCCTTCACCACCTCATCTATCCAAGACACCATGACCTGAGTCATCCTTCACCACCTCATCTATCAAGACACCATGACCTGAGTCATCCTTCACCACCTCATCTATCAAGACACCATGACCTGAGTCATCCTTCACCACCTCATCTATCAAGACACCATGACCTGAGTCATCCTTCACCACCTCATCTATCAAGACACCATGACCTGAGTCATCCTTCACCACCTCATCTATCAAGACACCATGACCTGAGTCATCCTTCACCACCTCATCTATCCTCAAGACACCATGACCTGAGTCATCCTTCACCACCTCATCTATCCTCAAGACACCATGACCTGAGTCATCCTTCACCACCTCATCTATCCTCAAGACACCATGACCTGAGTCATCCTTCACCACCTCATCTATCAAGACACCATGACCTGAGTCATCCTTCACCACCTCATCTATCAAGACACCATGACCTGAGTCATCCTTCACCACCTCATCTATCAAGACACCATGACCTGAGTCATCCTTCACCACCTCATCTATCAAGACACCATGACCTGAGTCATCCTTCACCACCTCATCTATCAAGACACCATGACCTGAGTCATCCTTCACCACCTCATCTACTCAAGACACCATGACCTGAGTCATCCTTCACCACCTCATCTGTCCTCAAGACACCATGACCTGAGTCATCCTTCACCACCTCATCTATCCTCAAGACACCATGACCTGAGTCATCCTTCACCACCTCATCTGTCCTCAAGACACCATGACCTGAGTCATCCTTCACCACCTCATCTATCCTCAAGACACCATGACCTGAGTCATCCTTCACCACCTCATCTGTCCTCAAGACACCATGACCTGAGTCATCCTTCACCACCTCATCTATCCTCAAGACACCATGACCTGAGTCATCCTTCACCACCTCATCTATCCTCAAGACACTGAGAACTGAGTCATCCTTCACCACCTCATCTATCCTCAAGACACCATGACCTGAGTCATCCTTCACCCCACCTCATCTATCCTCAAGACACTGAGAACTGAGTCATCCTTCACCACCTCATCTATCCTCAAGACACCATGACCTGAGTCATCCTTCACCACCTCATCTATCCTCAAGACACCATGACCTGAGTTATCCTTCACCACCTCATCTATCCTCAAGACACCATGACCTGAGTCATCCTTCACCACCTCATCTGTCCTCAAGACACCATGACCTGAGTCATCCTTCACCACCTCATCTATCAAGACACCATGACCTGAGTCATCCTTCACCACCTCATCTATCCTCAAGACACCATGACCTGAGTCATCCTTCACCACCTCATCTATCCTCAAGACACCATGACCTGAGTCATCCTTCACCACCTCATGTATCAAGACACCATGACCTGAGTCATCCTTCACCACCTCATCTATCCTCAAGACACCATGACCTGAGTCATCCTTCACCACCTCATCTATCAAGACACCATGACCTGAGTCATCCCTTCACCACCTCATCTGTCCTCAAGATACCATGACCTGAGTCATCCTCACCACCTCATGTATCAAGACACCATGACCTGAGTCATCCTTCACCACCTCATCTATCCTCAAGACACCATGACCTGAGTCATCCTTCACCACCTCATCTATCCTCAAGACACCATGACCTGAGTCATCCTTCACCACCTCATCTATCAAGACACCATGACCTGAGTCATCCTTCACCACCTCATCTATCCTCAAGACACCATGACCTGAGTCATCCTTCACCACCTCATCTATCTCAAGACACCATGACCTGAGTCATCCTTCACCACCTCATCTATCCTCAAGACAACATGACCTGAGTCATCCTTCACCACCTCATCTATCAAGACACCATGACCTGAGTCATCCTTCACCACCTCATCTATCCTCAAGACACCATGACCTGAGTCATCCTTCACCACCTCATCTATCCTCAAGACACCATGACCTGAGTCATCCTTCACCACCTCATCTATGAAGACACCATGACCTGAGTCATCCTTCACCACCTCATCTATCAAGACACCATGACCTGAGTCATCCTTCACCACCTCATCTATCCTCAAGACACCATGACCTGAGTCATCCTTCACCACCTCATCTATCCTCAAGACACCATGACCTGAGTCATCCTTCACCACCTCATCTATCCTCAAGACACCATGACCTGAGTCATCCTTCACCACCTCATCTATCCTCAAGCACACCATGACCTGAGTCATCCTTCACCACCTCATCTATCCTCAAGACACCATGACCTGAGTCATCCTTCACCACCTCATCTGTCCTCAAGACACCATGACCTGAGTCATCCTTCACCACCTCATCTATCAAGACACCATGACCTGAGTCATCCTTCACCACCTCATCTGTCCTCAAGACACCATGACCTGAGTCATCCTTCACCACCTCATCTATCAAGACACCATGACCTGAGTCATCCTTCACCACCTCATCTATCAAGACACCATGGACCTGAGTCATCCTTCACCACCTCATCTATCAAGACACCAAGACCTGAGTCATCCTTCACCACCTCATCTGTCCTCAAGACACCATGACCTGAGTCATCCTTCACCACCTCATCTATCAAGACACCCATGACCTGAGTCATCCTTCACCACCTCATCTATCCTCAAGACACCATGACCTGAGTCATCCTTCACCACCTCATCTGTCCTCAAGACACCATGACCTGAGTCATCCTTCACCACCTCATCTATCAAGACACCATGACCTGAGTCATCCTTCACCACCTCATCTGTCCTCAAGACACCATGACCTGAGTCATCCTTCACCACCTCATCTATCAAGACACCATGACCTGAGTCATCCTTCACCACCTCATCTATCCTCAAGACACCATGACCTGAGTCATCCTTCACCACCTCATCTATCCTCAAGACACCATGACCTGAGTCATCCTTCACCACCTCATCTGTCCTCAACACACATGACCTGAGTCATCCTTCACCACCTCACCTATCCTCAAGACACCATGACCTGAGTCATCCTTCACCACCTCATCTATCAAGACCCATGACCTGAGTCATCCTTCACCACCTCATCTGTCCTCAAGACTCCATGACCTGAGTCATCCTTCACCACCTCATCTATCAAGACACCATGACCTGAGTCATCCTTCACCACCTCATCTATCCTCAAGACACCATGACCTGAGTCATCCTTCACCACCTCACCTGTCCTCAAGACTGCATGACCTGTGTCATCCTTCACCACCTCATCTATCAAGACACCATGACCTGAGTCATCCCTTCACCACCTCATCTATCAAGATACCATGACCAGAGTCATCCTTCACCACCTCATCTATCAAGATACCATGACCTGAGTCATCCTTCACCACCTCATGTATCAAGACCCATGACCTGAGTCATCCTTCACCACCTCATCTATCCTCAAGACACCATGACCTGAGTCATCCTTCACCACCTCATCTATCAAGACACCATGACCTGAGTCATCCTTCACCACCTCATCTATCCTCAAGACACCATGACCTGAGTCATCCTTCACCACCTCATCTGTCCTCAAGACACCATGACCTGAGTCATCCTTCACCACCTCATCTATCAAGACACCATGACCTGAGTCATCCTTCACCACCTCATCTGTCCTCAAGACTCCCATGACCTGAGTCATCCTTCACCACCTCATCTATCAAGACACCATGACCTGAGTCATCCTTCACCACCTCATCTATCAAGACACCATGACCTGAGTCATCCTTCACCACCTCATCTATCAAGACACCATGACCTGAGTCATCCTTCACCACCTCATCTGTCCTCAAGACACCATGACCTGAGTCATCCTTCACCACCTCATCTATCAAGACACCATGACCTGAGTCATCCTTCACCACCTCATCTATCCTCAAGACACCATGACCTGAGTCATCCTTCACCACCTCATCTATCAAGACACCATGACCTGAGTCATCCTTCACCACCTCATCTGTCCTCAAGACACCATGACCTGAGTCATCCTTCACCACCTCATCTGTCCACAAGACACCATGACCTGAGTCATCTTTCACCACCTCATCTATCCTCAAGACACCATGACCTGAGTCATCCTTCACCACCTCATCTGTCCTCAAGACACCATGACCTGAGTCATCCTTCACCACCTCATCTATCAAGACACCATGACCTGAGTCATCCTTCACCACCTCATCTGTCCTCAAGACACCATGACCTGAGTCATCCTTCACCACCTCATCTATCAAGACACCATGACCTGAGTCATCCTTCACCACCTCATCTATCCTCAAGACACCATGACCTGAGTCATCCTTCACCACCTCATCTATCCTCAAGACACCATGACCTGAGTCATCCTTCACCACCTCATCTGTCCTCAAGACACCATGACCTGAGTCATCCTTCACCACCTCACCTATCCTCAAGACACCATGACCTGAGTCATCCTTCACCACCTCATCTATCAAGACACCATGACCTGAGTCATCCTTCACCACCTCATCTGTCCTCAAGACTCCATGACCTGAGTCATCCTTCACCACCTCATCTATCAAGACACCATGACCTGAGTCATCCTTCACCACCTCATCTATCCTCAAGACACCATGACCTGAGTCATCCTTCACCACCTCACCTGTCCTCAAGACAGCATGACCTGTGTCATCCTTCACCACCTCATCTATCAAGACACCATGACCTGAGTCATCCTTCACCACCTCATCTATCAAGACACCATGACCTGAGTCATCCTTCACCACCTCATCTATCAAGATACCATGACCAGAGTCATCCTTCACCACCTCATCTATCAAGATACCATGACCTGAGTCATCCTTCACCACCTCATGTATCAAGACACCATGACCTGAGTCATCCTTCACCACCTCATCTATCCTCAAGACACCATGACCTGAGTCATCCTTCACCACCTCATCTATCAAGACACCATGACCTGAGTCATCCTTCACCACCTCATCTGTCCTCAAGATACCATGACCTGAGTCATCCTTCACCACCTCATGTATCAAGACACCATGACCTGAGTCATGCTTCACCACCTTATCTGTCCTCAAGACACCATGACCTGAGTCATCCTTCACCACCTCATCTGTCCTCAAGACACCATGACCTGTGTCATCCTTCACCACCTCATCTATCAAGACACCATGACCTGAGTCATCCTTCACCACCTCATCTATCAAGATACCATGACCTGAGTCATCCTTCACCACCTCATCTATCAAGATACCATGACCTGAGTCATCCTTCACCACCTCATGTATCAAGACACCATGACCTGAGTCATCCTTCACCACCTCATCTATCCTCAAGACACCATGACCTGAGTCATCCTTCACCACCTCATCTATCAAGACACCATGACCTGAGTCATCCTTCACCACCTCATCTGTCCTCAAGATACCATGACCTGAGTCATCCTTCACCACCTCATGTATCAAGACACCATGACCTGAGTCATCCTTCACCACCTCATCTATCCTCAAGACACCATGACCTGAGTCATCCTTCACCACCTCATCTATCCTCAAGACACCATGACCTGAGTCATCCTTCACCACCTCATCTATCAAGACACCATGACCTGAGTCATCCTTCACCACCTCATCTATCCTCAAGACACCATGACCTGAGTCATCCTTCACCACCTCATCTATCCTCAAGACACCATGACCTGAGTCATCCTTCACCACCTCATCTATGAAGACACCATGACCTGAGTCATCCTTCACCACCTCATCTATCAAGACACCATGACCTGAGTCATCCTTCACCACCTCATCTGTCCTCAAGACTCCATGACCTGAGTCATCCTTCACCACCTCATCTATCAAGACACCATGACCTGAGTCATCCTTCACCACCTCATCTATCCTCAAGACACCATGACCTGAGTCATCCTTCACCACCTCACCTGTCCTCAAGACAGCATGACCTGTGTCATCCTTCACCAGCTCATCTATCAAGACACCATGACCTGAGTCATCCTTCACCACCTCATCTATCAAGATACCATGACCAGAGTCATCCTTCACCACCTCATCTATCAAGATACCATGACCTGAGTCATCCTTCACCACCTCATGTATCAAGACACCATGACCTGAGTCATCCTTCACCACCTCATCTATCCTCAAGACACCATGACCTGAGTCATCCTTCACCACCTCATCTATCAAGACACCATGACCTGAGTCATCCTTCACCACCTCATCTGTCCTCAAGATACCATGACCTGAGTCATCCTTCACCACCTCATGTATCAAGACACCATGACCTGAGTCATGCTTCACCACCTTATCTGTCCTCAAGACACCATGACCTGAGTCATCCTTCACCACCTCATCTGTCCTCAAGACACCATGACCTGTGTCATCCTTCACCACCTCATCTATCAAGACACCATGACCTGAGTCATCCTTCACCACCTCATCTATCAAGATACCATGACCTGAGTCATCCTTCACCACCTCATCTATCAAGATACCATGACCTGAGTCATCCTTCACCACCTCATGTATCAAGACACCATGACCTGAGTCATCCTTCACCACCTCATCTATCCTCAAGACACCATGACCTGAGTCATCCTTCACCACCTCATCTATCAAGACACCATGACCTGAGTCATCCTTCACCACCTCATCTGTCCTCAAGATACCATGACCTGAGTCATCCTTCACCACCTCATGTATCAAGACACCATGACCTGAGTCATCCTTCACCACCTCATCTATCCTCAAGACACCATGACCTGAGTCATCCTTCACCACCTCATCTATCCTCAAGACACCATGACCTGAGTCATCCTTCACCACCTCATCTATCAAGACACCATGACCTGAGTCATCCTTCACCACCTCATCTATCCTCAAGACACCATGACCTGAGTCATCCTTCACCACCTCATCTATCCTCAAGACACCATGACCTGAGTCATCCTTCACCACCTCATCTATCAAGACACCATGACCTGAGTCATCCTTCACCACCTCATCTATCAAGACACCATGACCTGAGTCATCCTTCACCACCTCATCTATCAAGACACCATGACCTGAGTCATCCTTCACCACCTCATCTATCCTCAAGACACCATGACCTGAGTCATCCTTCACCACCTCATCTATCCTCAAGACACCATGACCTGAGTCATCCTTCACCACCTCATCTATCCTCAAGACACCATGACCTGAGTCATCCTTCACCACCTCATCTATCCTCAAGACACCATGACCTGAGTCATCCTTCACCACCTCATCTATCCTCAAGACACCATGACCTGAGTCATCCTTCACCACCTCATCTATCCTCAAGACACCATGACCTGAGTCATCCATCACCACCTCATCTATCCTCAAGACACCATGACCTGAGTCATCCTTCACCACCTCATCTATCCTCAAGACACCATGACCTGAGTCATCCTTCACCACCTCATCTATCAAGACACTCATGACCTGAGTCATCCTTCACCACCTCATCTATCCTCAAGACACCATGACCTGAGTCATCCTTCACCACCTCATCTATCAAGACACCATGACCTGAGTCATCCTTCACCACCTCATCTATCCTCAAGACACCATGACCTGAGTCAATCCTTCACCACCTCATCTTTCAAGACACCATGACCTGAGTCTCACCACCTCATCTATCAAGACACCATGACCTGAGTCATCCTTCACCACCTCATCTATCAAGACACCATGACCTGAGTCATCCTTCACCACCTCATCTATCAAGACACCATGACCTGAGTCATCCTTCACCACCTCATCTATCAAGACACCATGACCTGAGTCATCCTTCACCACCTCATCTATCCTCAAGACACCATGACCTGAGTCATCCTTCACCACCTCATCTATCCTCAAGACACCATGACCTGAGTCATCCTTCACCACCTCATCTATCCTCAAGACACCATGACCTGAGTCATCCTTCACCACCTCATCTATCAAGACACCATGACCTGAGTCATCCTTCACCACCTCATCTATCCTCAAGACACCATGACCTGAGTCATCCTTCACCACCTCATCTATCAAGACACCATGACCTGAGTCATCCTTCACCACCTCATCTATCAAGACACCATGACCTGAGTCATCCTTCACCACCTCATCTATCAAGACACCATGACCTGAGTCATCCTTCACCACCTCATCTATCAAGACACCATGACCTGAGTCATCCTTCACCACCTCATCTATCAAGACACCATGACCTGAGTCATCCTTCACCACCTCATCTATCCTCAAGACACCATGACCTGAGTCATCCTTCACCACCTCATCTGTCCTCAAGACACCATGACCTGAGTCATCCTTCACCACCTCATCTATCCTCAAGACACCATGACCTGAGTCATCCTTCACCACCTCATCTGTCCTCAAGACACCATGACCTGAGTCATCTTTCACCACCTCATCTATCCTCAAGACACCATGACCTGAGTCATCCTTCACCACCTCATCTGTCCTCAAGACACCATGACCTGAGTCATCCTTCACCACCTCATCTATCCTCAAGACACCATGACCTGAGTCATCCTTCACCACCTCATCTATCCTCAAGACACTGAGAACTGAGTCATCCTTCACCACCTCATCTATCCTCAAGACACCATGACCTGAGTCATCCTTCACCACCTCATCTATCCTCAAGACACCATGACCTGAGTTATCCTTCACCACCTCATCTATCCTCAAGACACCATGACCTGAGTCATCCTTCACCACCTCATCTGTCCTCAAGACACCATGACCTGAGTCATCCTTCACCACCTCATCTGTCCTCAAGACACCATGACCTGAGTCATCCTTCACCACGTCATCTGTCCTCAAGACACCATGACCTGAGTCATCCTTCACCACCTGATCTATCCTGAAGACACCATGACCTGAGTCATCCTTCACCACCTCATCTATCCTCAACACACCATGACCTGAGTCATCCTTCACCACCTCATCTATCCTCAAGACACCATGACCTGAGTCATCCTTCACCACCTCATCTATCAAGACACCATGACCTGAGTCATCCTTCACCACCTCATCTATCAAGACACCATGACCTGAGTCATCCTTCACCACCTCATCTATCCTCAAGACACCATGACCTGAGTCATCCTTCACCACCTCATCTATCCTCAAGACACCATGACCTGAGTCACCCTTCACCACCTCATCTATCCTCAACACACCATGACCTGAGTCATCCTTCACCACCTCATCTGTCCTCAAGACACCATGACCTGAGTTATCCTTCACCACCTCATCTATCCTCAAGACACCATGACCTGAGTCATCCTTCACCACCTCATCTATCCTCAAGACACCATGACCTGAGTCATCCTTCACCACCTCATCTATCCTCAAGACACCATGACCTGAGTCATCCTTCACCACCTCATCTATCCTCAAGACACCATGACCTGAGTCATCCTTCACCACCTCATCTATCCTCAAGACACCATGACCTGAGTCATCCTTCACCACCTCATCTGTCCTCAAGACACCATGACCTGAGTCATCCTTCACCACCTCATCTATCCTCAAGACACCATGACCTGAGTCATCCTTCACCACCTCATCTATCAAGACACCATGACCTGAGTCATCCTTCACCACCTCATCTATCAAGACACCATGACCTGAGTCATCCTTCACCACCTCATCTGTCCTCAAGACACCATGACCTGAGTCATCCTTCACCACCTCATCTATCAAGACACCATGACCTGAGTCATCCTTCACCACCTCATCTGTCCTCAAGACTCCATGACCTGAGTCATCCTTCACCACCTCATCTATCAAGACACCATGACCTGAGTCATCCTTCACCACCTCATCTATCAAGACACCATGACCTGAGTCATCCTTCACCACCTCATCTATCAAGACACCATGACCTGAGTCATCCTTCACCACCTCATCTGTCCTCAAGACACCATGACCTGAGTCATCCTTCACCACCTCATCTATCAAGACACCATGACCTGAGTCATCCTTCACCACCTCATCTATCCTCAAGACACCATGACCTGAGTCATCCTTCACCACCTCATCTGTCCTCAAGACACCATGACCTGAGTCATCCTTCACCACCTCATCTATCAAGACACCATGACCTGAGTCATCCTTCACCACCTCATCTGTCCTCAAGACACCATGACCTGAGTCATCCTTCACCACCTCATCTATCAAGACACCATGACCTGAGTCATCCTTCACCACCTCATCTATCCTCAAGACACCATGACCTGAGTCATCCTTCACCACCTCATCTATCAAGACACCATGACCTGAGTCATCCTTCACCACCTCATCTATCCTCAAGACACCATGACCTGAGTCATCCTTCACCACCTCATCTGTCCTCAACACACCATGACCTGAGTCATCCTTCACCACCTCACCTATCCTCAAGACACCATGACCTGAGTCATCCTTCACCACCTCATCTATCAAGACACCATGACCTGAGTCATCCTTCACCACCTCATCTGTCCTCAAGACTCCATGACCTGAGTCATCCTTCACCACCTCATCTATCAAGACACCATGACCTGAGTCATCCTTCACCACCTCATCTATCCTCAAGACACCATGACCTGAGTCATCCTTCACCACCTCACCTGTCCTCAAGACAGCATGACCTGTGTCATCCTTCACCACCTCATCTATCAAGACACCATGACCTGAGTCATCCTTCACCACCTCATCTATCAAGATACCATGACCAGAGTCATCCTTCACCACCTCATCTATCAAGATACCATGACCTGAGTCATCCTTCACCACCTCATGTATCAAGACACCATGACCTGAGTCATCCTTCACCACCTCATCTATCCTCAAGACACCATGACCTGAGTCATCCTTCACCACCTCATCTATCAAGACACCATGACCTGAGTCATCCTTCACCACCTCATCTGTCCTCAAGATACCATGACCTGAGTCATCCTTCACCACCTCATGTATCAAGACACCATGACCTGAGTCATGCTTCACCACCTCATCTGTCCTCAAGACACCATGACCTGAGTCATCCTTCACCACCTCATCTGTCCTCAAGACACCATGACCTGTGTCATCCTTCACCACCTCATCTATCAAGACACCATGACCTGAGTCATCCTTCACCACCTCATCTATCAAGATACCATGACCTGAGTCATCCTTCACCACCTCATCTATCAAGATACCATGACCTGAGTCATCCTTCACCACCTCATGTATCAAGACACCATGACCTGAGTCATCCTTCACCACCTCATCTATCCTCAAGACACCATGACCTGAGTCATCCTTCACCACCTCATCTATCAAGACACCATGACCTGAGTCATCCTTCACCACCTCATCTGTCCTCAAGATACCATGACCTGAGTCATCCTTCACCACCTCATGTATCAAGACACCATGACCTGAGTCATCCTTCACCACCTCATCTATCCTCAAGACACCATGACCTGAGTCATCCTTCACCACCTCATCTATCCTCAAGACACCATGACCTGAGTCATCCTTCACCACCTCATCTATCAAGACACCATGACCTGAGTCATCCTTCACCACCTCATCTATCCTCAAGACACCATGACCTGAGTCATCCTTCACCACCTCATCTATCCTCAAGACACCATGACCTGAGTCATCCTTCACCACCTCATCTATGAAGACACCATGACCTGAGTCATCCTTCACCACCTCATCTATCAAGACACCATGACCTGAGTCATCCTTCACCACCTCATCTATCCTCAAGACACCATGACCTGAGTCATCCTTCACCACCTCATCTATCCTCAAGACACCATGACCTGAGTCATCCTTCACCACCTCATCTATCCTCAAGACACCATGACCTGAGTCATCCTTCACCACCTCATCTATCAAGACACCATGACCTGAGTCATCCTTCACCACCTCATCTATCCTCAAGACACCATGACCTGAGTCATCCTTCACCACCTCATCTATCCTCAAGACACCATGACCTGAGTCATCCTTCACCACCTCATCTATCCTCAAGACACCATGACCTGAGTCATCCTTCACCACCTCATCTATCCTCAAGACACCATGACCTGAGTCATCCTTCACCACCTCATCTATCAAGACACCATGACCTGAGTCATCCTTCACCACCTCATCTATCCTCAAGACACCATGACCTGAGTCATCCTTCACCACCTCATCTATCAAGACACCATGACCTGAGTCATCCTTCACCACCTCATCTATCAAGACACCATGACCTGAGTCATCCTTCACCACCTCATCTATCAAGACACCATGACCTGAGTCATCCTTCACCACCTCATCTATCAAGACACCATGACCTGAGTCATCCTTCACCACCTCATCTATCAAGACACCATGACCTGAGTCATCCTTCACCACCTCATCTATCAAGACACCATGACCTGAGTCATCCTTCACCACCTCATCTATCAAGACACCATGACCTGAGTCATCCTTCACCACCTCATCTATCCTCAAGACACCATGACCTGAGTCATCCTTCACCACCTCATCTATCCTCAAGACACCATGACCTGAGTCATCCTTCACCACCTCATCTATCCTCAAGACAGCATGACCTGAGTCATCCTTCACCACCTCATCTATCCTCAAGACACCATGACCTGAGTCATCCTTCACCACCTCATCTATCCTCAAGACACCATGACCTGAGTCATCCTTCACCACCTCATCTGTCCTCAAGACACCATGACCTGAGTCATCCTTCACCACCTCATCTATCCTCAAGACACCATGACCTGAGTCATCCTTCACCACCTCATCTATCAAGACACCATGACCTGAGTCATCCTTCACCACCTCATCTATCTTCAAGACACCATGACCTGAGTCATCCTACACCACCTCATCTATCCTCAAGACACCATGACCTGAGTCATCCTTCACCACCTCATCTATCCTCAAGACACCATGACCTGAGTCATCCTTCACCACCTCATCTATCCTCAAGACACCATGACCTGAGTCATCCTTCACCACCTCATCTGTCCTCAAGACACCATGACCTGAGTCATCCTTCACCACCTCATCTATCCTCAAGACAGCATGACCTGTGTCATCCTTCACCACCTCATCTATCAAGATACCATGACCTGAGTCATCCTTCACCACCTCATCTATCAAGATACCATGACCTGAGTCATCCTTCACCACCTCATGTATCAAGACACCATGACCTGAGTCATCCTTCACCACCTCATCTATCCTCAAGACACCATGACCTGAGTCATCCTTCACCACCTCATCTATCAAGACACAATGACCTGAGTCATCCTTCACCACCTCATCTGTCCTCAAGATACCATGACCTGAGTCATCCTTCACCACCTCATGTATCAAGACACCATGACCTGAGTCATCCTTCACCACCTCATCTATCCTCAAGACACCATGACCTGAGTCATCCTTCACCACCTCATCTATCCTCAAGACACCATGACCTGAGTCATCCTTCACCACCTCATCTATCAAGACACCATGACCTGAGTCATCCTTCACCACCTCATCTATCCTCAAGACACCATGACCTGAGTCATCCTTCACCACCTCATCTATCCTCAAGACACCATGACCTGAGTCATCCTTCACCACCTCATCTATCAAGACACCATGACCTGAGTCATCCTTCACCACCTCATCTATCAAGACACCATGACCTGAGTCATCCTTCACCACCTCATCTATCCTCAAGACACCATGACCTGAGTCATCCTTCACCACCTCATCTATCAAGACACCATGACCTGAGTCATCCTTCACCACCTCATCTGTCCTCAAGACACCATGACCTGAGTCATCCTTCACCACCTCATCTATCCTCAAGACACCATGACCTGAGTCATCCTTCACCACCTCATCTATCCTCAAGACACCATGACCTGAGTCATCCTTCACCACCTCATCTATCCTCAAGACACCATGACCTGAGTCATCCTTCACCACCTCATCTATCCTCAAGACACCATGACCTGAGTCATCCTTCACCACCTCATCTATCAAGACACCATGACCTGAGTCATCCTTCACCACCTCATCTATCCTCAAGACACCATGACCTGAGTCATCCTTCACCACCTCATCTATCCTCAAGACACCATGACCTGAGTCATCCTTCACCACCTCATCTATCCTCAAGACACCATGACCTGAGTCATCCTTCACCACCTCATCTATCCTCAAGACACCATGACCTGAGTCATCCTTCACCACCTCATCTGTCCTCAAGACACCATGACCTGAGTCATCCTTCACCACCTCATCTATCCTCAAGACACCATGACCTGAGTCATCCTTCACCACCTCATCTATCCTCAAGACACCATGACCTGAGTCATCCTTCACCACCTCATCTGTCCTCAAGACACCATGACCTGAATCATCCTTCACCACCTCATCTGTCCTCAAGACACCATGACCTGAGTCATCCTTCACCACCTCATCTATCCTCAAGACACCATGACCTGAGTCATCCTTCACCACCTCATCTATCAAGACACCATGACCTCAGTCATCCTTCACCACCTCATCTATCCTCAAGACACCATGACCTGAGTCATCCTTCACCACCTCATCTATCCTCAAGACACCATGACCTGAGTCATCCTTCACCACCTCATCTATCCTCAAGACACCATGACCTGAGTCATCCTTCACCACCTCATCTGTCCTCAAGACACCATGACCTGAGTCATCCTTCACCACCTCATCTGTCCTCAAGACACCATGACCTGAGTCATCCTTCACCACCTCATCTATCCTCAAGACACCATGACCTGAGTCATCCTTCACCACCTCATCTATCCTCAAGACACCATGACCTGAGTCATCCTTCACCACCTCATCTATCAAGACACCATGACCTGAGTCATCCTTCACCACCTCATCTATCAAGACACCATGACCTGAGTCATCCTTCACCACCTCATCTATCAAGACACCATGACCTGAGTCATCCTTCACCACCTCATCTATCAAGACACCATGACCTGAGTCATCCTTCACCACCTCATCTATCCTCAAGACACCATGACCTGAGTCATCCTTCACCACCTCATCTATCAAGACACCATGACCTGAGTCATCCTTCACCACCTCATCTGTCCTCAAGACACCATGACCTGAGTCATCCTTCACCACCTCATCTGTCCACAAGACACCATGACCTGAGTCATCTTTCACCACCTCATCTATCCTCAAGACACCATGACCTGAGTCATCCTTCACCACCTCATCTGTCCTCAAGACACCATGACCTGAGTCATCCTTCACCACCTCATCTATCCTCAAGACACCATGACCTGAGTCATCCTTCACCACCTCATCTATCCTCAAGACACCATGACCTGAGTCATCCTTCACCACCTCATCTATCCTCAAGACACCATGACCTGTGTCATCCTTCACCACCTCATCTATCAAGACACCATGACCTGAGTCATCCTTCACCACCTCATCTATCAAGACACCATGACCTGAGTCATCCTTCACCACCTCATCTATCAAGACACCATGACCTGAGTCATCCTTCACCACCTCATCTATCAAGACACCATGACCTGTGTCATCCTTCACCACCTCATCTATCCTCAAGACACCATGACCTGAGTCATCCTTCACCACCTCATCTATCCTCAAGACACCATGACCTGAGTCATCCTTCACCACCTCATCTGTCCTCAAGACACCATGACCTGAGTCATCCTTCACCACCTCATCTATCCTCAAGACACCATGACCTGAGTCATCCTTCACCACCTCATCTATCAAGACACCATGACCTGAGTCATCCTTCACCACCTCATCTATCCTCAAGACACTATGACCTGAGTCATCCTTCACCACCTCATCTATCCTCAAGACACCATGACCTGAGTCATCCTTCACCACCTCATCTATCCTCAAGACACCATGACCTGAGTCATCCTTCACCACCTCATCTGTCCTCAAGACACCATGACCTGAGTCATCCTTCACCACCTCATCTATCCTCAAGACAGCATGACCTGTGTCATCCTTCACCACCTCATCTATCAAGATACCATGACCTGAGTCATCCTTCACCACCTCATCTATCAAGATACCATGACCTGAGTCATCCTTCACCACCTCATGTATCAAGACACCATGACCTGAGTCATCCTTCACCACCTCATCTGTCCTCAAGACACCATGACCTGAGTCATCCTTCACCACCTCATCTGTCCTCAAGACACCATGACCTGAGTCATCCTTCACCACCTCATCTATCCTCAAGACACCATGACCTGAGTCATCCTTCACCACCTCATCTATCAAGACACCATGACCTGAGTCATCCTTCACCACCTCATCTGTCCTCAAGATACCATGACCTGAGTCATCCTTCACCACCTCATGTATCAAGACACCATGACCTGAGTCATCCTTCACCACCTCATCTATCAAGACACCATGACCTGAGTCATCCTTCACCACCTCATCTATCCTCAAGACACCATGACCTGAGTCATCCTTCACCACCTCATCTATCCTCAAGACACCATGACCTGAGTCATCCTTCACCACCTCATCTATCAAGACACCATGACCTGAGTCATCCTTCACCACCTCATCTATCAAGACACCATGACCTGAGTCATCCTTCACCACCTCATCTATCCTCAAGACACCATGACCTGAGTCATCCTTCACCACCTCATCTATCCTCAAGACACCATGACCTGAGTCATCCTTCACCACCTCATCTATCCTCAAGACACCATGACCTGAGTCATCCTTCACCACCTCATCTATCAAGACACCATGACCTGAGTCATCCTTCACCACCTCATCTATCCTCAAGACACCATGACCTGAGTCATCCTTCACCACCTCATCTATCCTCAAGACACCATGACCTGAGTCATCCTTCACCACCTCATCTGTCCTCAAGACACCATGACCTGAGTCATCCTTCACCACCTCATCTGTCCTCAAGACACCATGACCTGAGTCATCCTTCACCA
The DNA here is from genome assembly GCA_024803745.1 of Megascapheus bottae. Classification (NCBI taxonomy): domain Eukaryota; kingdom Metazoa; phylum Chordata; class Mammalia; order Rodentia; family Geomyidae; genus Megascapheus; species Megascapheus bottae. The sequence goes on along the minus strand of JANJXV010000021.1, from coordinate 1,081,891 downwards.
CCTCATCTATGCTCAAGACACCATGACCTGAGTCATCCTTCACCACCTCATCTATCCTCAAGACACCATGACCTGAGTCATCCTTCACCACCTCATCTATCCTCAAGACACCATGACCTGAGTCATCCTTCACCACCTCATCTATCAAGGCACCATGACCTGAGTCATCATTCACCACCTCATCTGTCCTCAAGACACCATGACCTGAGTCATCCTTCACCACCTCATCTATCAAGACACCATGACCTGAGTCATCCTTCACCACCTCATCTATCAAGACACCATGACCTGAGTCATCCTTCACCACCTCATCTATCAAGACACCATGACCTGAGTCATCCTTCACCACCTCATCTATCAAGACACCATGACCTGAGTCATCCTTCACCACCTCATCTGTCCACAAGACACCATGACCTGAGTCATCTTTCACCACCTCATCTATCCTCAAGACACCATGACCTGAGTCATCCTTCACCACCTCATCTGTCCTCAAGACACCATGACCTGAGTCATCCTTCACCACCTCATCTATCCTCAAGACACCATGACCTGAGTCATCCTTCACCACCTCATCTATCCTCAAGACACCATGACCTGAGTCATCCTTCACCACCTTATCTATCCTCAAGACACCATGACCTGTGTCATCCTTCACCACCTCATCTATCAAGACACCATGACCTGAGTCATCCTTCACCACCTCATCTATCAAGACACCATGACCTGAGTCATCCTTCACCACCTCATCTATCAAGACACCATGACCTGAGTCATCCTTCACCACCTCATCTATCCTCAAGACACCATGACCTGAGTCATCCTTCACCACCTCATCTATCAAGACACCATGACCTGAGTCATCCTTCACCACCTCACCTGTCCTAAAGACACCATGACCTGAGTCATCCTTCACCACCTCATCTATCCTCAAGACACCATGACCTGAGTCATCCTTCACCACCTCATCTATCAAGACACCATGACCTGAGTCATCCTTCACCACCTCATCTATCAAGACACCATGACCTGAGTCATCCTTCACCACCTCATCTATCCTCAAGACACCATGACCTGAGTCATCCTTCGCCACCTCATCTGTCCTCAAGAAACCATGACCTGAGTCATCCTTCACCACCTCATCTATCCTCAAGACACCATGACCTGAGTCATCCTTCACCACCTCATCTATCAAGACACCATGACCTGAGTCATCCTTCACCACCTCATCTGTCCTCAAGACACCATGACCTGAGTCATCCTTCACCACCTCATCTATCCTCTAGACACCATGACCTGAGTCATCCTTCACCACCTCATCTATCAAGACACCATGACCTGAGTCATCCTTCACCACCTCATCTATCAAGACACCATGACCTGAGTCATCCTTCACCACCTCATCTGTCCTCAAGACACCATGACCTGAGTCATCCTTCACCACCTCATCTATCCTCAAGACACCATGACCTGAGTCATCCTTCACCACCTCATCTATCAAGACACCATGACCTGAGTCATCCTTCACCACCTCACCTGTCCTCAAGACACCATGACCTGAGTCATCCTTCACCACCTCATCTATCAAGACACCATGACCTGAGTCATCCTTCACCACCTCATCTATCCTCAAGACACCATGACCTGAGTCATCCTTCACCACCTCATCTATCCTCAAGACACCATGACCTGAGTCATCCTTCACCACCTCATCTATCCTCAAGACACCATGACCTGAGTCATCCTTCACCACCTCATCTATCAAGACACCATGACCTGAGTCATCCTTCACCACCTCATCTATCAAGACACCATGACCTGAGTCATCCTTCACCACCTCATCTATCCTCAAGACACCATGACCTGAGTCATCCTTCACCACCTCATCTATCCTCAAGACACCATGACCTGAGTCATCCTTCACCACCTCATCTATCCTCAAGACACCATGACCTGAGTCATCCTTCACCACCTCATCTATCAAGACACCATGACCTGAGTCATCCTTCACCACCTCATCTATCCTCAAGACACCATGACCTGAGTCATCCTTCACCACCTCATCTATCCTCAAGACACCATGACCTGAGTCATCCTTCACCACCTCATCTGTCCTCAAGACACCATGACCTGAGTCATCCTTCACCACCTCATCTGTCCTCAAGACACCATGACCTGAGTCATCCTTCACCACCTCATCTATGCTCAAGACACCATGACCTGAGTCATCCTTCACCACCTCATCTATCCTCAAGACACCATGACCTGAGTCATCCTTCACCACCTCATCTATCCTCAAGACACCATGACCTGAGTCATCCTTCACCACCTCATCTATCAAGGCACCATGACCTGAGTCATCCTTCACCACCTCATCTGTCCTCAAGACACCATGACCTGAGTCATCCTTCACCACCTCATCTATCAAGACACCATGACCTGAGTCATCCTTCACCACCTCATCTATCAAGACAAAATGACCTGAGTCATCCTTCACCACCTCATCTATCAAGACACCATGACCTGAGTCATCCTTCACCACCTCATCTATCAAGACACCATGACCTGAGTCATCCTTCACCACCTCATCTGTCCACAAGACACCATGACCTGAGTCATCTTTCACCACCTCATCTATCCTCAAGACACCATGACCTGAGTCATCCTTCACCACCTCATCTGTCCTCAAGACACCATGACCTGAGTCATCCTTCACCACCTCATCTATCCTCAAGACACCATGACCTGAGTCATCCTTCACCACCTCATCTATCCTCAAGACACCATGACCTGAGTCATCCTTCACCACCTTATCTATCCTCAAGACACCATGACCTGTGTCATCCTTCACCACCTCATCTATCAAGACACCATGACCTGAGTCATCCTTCACCACCTCATCTATCAAGACACCATGACCTGAGTCATCCTTCACCACCTCATCTATCAAGACACCATGACCTGAGTCATCCTTCACCACCTCATCTATCCTCAAGACACCATGACCTGAGTCATCCTTCACCACCTCATCTATCAAGACACCATGACCTGAGTCATCCTTCACCACCTCACCTGTCCTAAAGACACCATGACCTGAGTCATCCTTCACCACCTCATCTATCCTCAAGACACCATGACCTGAGTCATCCTTCACCACCTCATCTATCAAGACACCATGACCTGAGTCATCCTTCACCACCTCATCTATCAAGACACCATGACCTGAGTCATCCTTCACCACCTCATCTATCCTCAAGACACCATGACCTGAGTCATCCTTCGCCACCTCATCTGTCCTCAAGAAACCATGACCTGAGTCATCCTTCACCACCTCATCTATCCTCAAGACACCATGACCTGAGTCATCCTTCACCACCTCATCTATCAAGACACCATGACCTGAGTCATCCTTCACCACCTCATCTGTCCTCAAGACACCATGACCTGAGTCATCCTTCACCACCTCATCTATCCTCTAGACACCATGACCTGAGTCATCCTTCACCACCTCATCTATCAAGACACCATGACCTGAGTCATCCTTCACCACCTCATCTATCAAGACACCATGACCTGAGTCATCCTTCACCACCTCATCTGTCCTCAAGACACCATGACCTGAGTCATCCTTCACCACCTCATCTATCCTCAAGACACCATGACCTGAGTCATCCTTCACCACCTCATCTATCAAGACACCATGACCTGAGTCATCCTTCACCACCTCACCTGTCCTCAAGACACCATGACCTGAGTCATCCTTCACCACCTCATCTATCAAGACACCATGACCTGAGTCATCCTTCACCACCTCATCTATCCTCAAGACACCATGACCTGAGTCATCCTTCGCCACCTCATCTGTCCTCAAGAAACCATGACCTGAGTCATCCTTCACCACCTCATCTATCAAGACACCATGACCTGAGTCATCCTTCACCACCTCATCTATCAAGACACCATGACCTGAGTCATCCTTCACCACCTCACCTGTCCTCAAGACACCATGACCTGAATCATCCTTCACCACCTCATCTATCAAGACACCATGACCTGAGTCATCCTTCACCACCTCATCTATCAAGACACCATGACATGAGTCATCCTTCACCACCTCATCTATCCTAAAGACACCATGACCTGAGTCATCCTTCACCACCTCATCTATCCTCAAGACACCATGACCTGAGTCATCCTTCACCACCTCATCTATCCTCAAGACACCATGACCTGAGTCATCCTTCACCACCTCATCTATCCTCAAGACACCATGACCTGAGTCATCCTTCACCACCTCATCTGTCCTCAAGACACCATGACCTGAGTCATCGTTCACCACCTCATCTATCCTCAAGACACCATGACCTGAGTCATCCTTCACCACCTCATCTATCAAGACACCATGACCTGAGTCATCCTTCACCACCTCATCTATCCTCAAGACACCATGACCTGAGTCATCCTTCACCACCTCATCTATCCTCAAGACACTGTGACCTGAGTCATCCTTCACCACCTCATCTATCCTCAAGACACCATGACCTGAGTCATCCTTCACCACCTCATCTATCCTCAAGACACCATGACCTGAGTCATCCTTCACCACCTCATCTATCAAGACACCATGACCTGAGTCATCCTTCACCACCTCATCTATCAAGACACCATGACCTGAGTCATCCTTCACCACCTCATCTATCCTCAAGACACCATGACCTGAGTCATCCTTCACCACCTCATCTGTCCTCAAGACACCATGACCTGAGTCATCCTTCACCACCTCATCTATCAAGACACCATGACCTGAGTCATCCTTCACCACCTCATCTGTCCTCAAGACACCATGACCTGAGTCATCCTTCACCACCTCATCTATCCTCTAGACACATGACCTGAGTCATCCTTCACCACCTCATCTATCAAGACACCATGACCTGAGTCATCCTTCACCACCTCATCTATCAAGACACCATGACCTGAGTCATCCTTCACCACCTCATCAGTCCTCAAGACACCATGACCTGAGTCATCCTTCACCACCTCATCTATCCTCAAGACACCATAACCTGAGTCATCCTTCACCACCTCATCTATCAAGACACCATGACCTGAGTCATCCTTCACCACCTCACCTGTCCTAAAGACACCATGACCTGAGTCATCCTTCACCACCTCATCTATCCTCAAGACACCATGACCTGAGTCATCCTTCACCACCTCATCTATCAAGACACCATGACCTGAGTCATCCTTCACCACCTCATCTATCAAGACACCATGACCTGAGTCATCCTTCACCACCTCATCTATCTAGACACCATGACCTGAGTCATCCTTCACCACCTCATCTATCCTCAAGACACCATGACCTGAGTCATCCTTCACCACCTCATCTATCCTCAAGACACCATGACCTGAGTCATCCTTCGCCACCTCATCTGTCCTCAAGACACCATGACCTGAGTCATCCTTCACCACCTCATCTATCCTCAAGACACCATGACCTGAGTCATCCTTCACCACCTCATCTATCAAGACACCATGACCTGAGTCATCCTTCACCACCTCATCTGTCCTCAAGACACCATGACCTGAGTCATCCTTCACCACCTCATCTATCCTCTAGACACCATGACCTGAGTCATCCTTCACCACCTCATCTATCAAGACACCATGACCTGAGTCATCCTTCACCACCTCATCTATCAAGACACCATGACCTGAGTCATCCTTCACCACCTCATCTGTCCTCAAGACACCATGACCTGAGTCATCCTTCACCACCTCATCTATCCTCAAGACACCATGACCTGAGTCATCCTTCACCACCTCATCTATCAAGACACCATGACCTGAGTCATCCTTCACCACCTCACCTGTCCTCAAGACACCATGACCTGAGTCATCCTTCACCACCTCATCTATCAAGACACCATGACCTGAGTCATCCTTCACCACCTCATCTATCCTCAAGACACCATGACCTGAGTCATCCTTCACCACCTCATCTGTCCTCAAGACACCATGACCTGAGTCATCCTTCACCACCTCATCTATCAAGACACCATGACCTGAGTCATCCTTCACCACCTCATCTATCAAGACACCATGACCTGAGTCATCCTTCACCACCTCATCTATCCTCAAGACACCATGACCTGAGTCATCCTTCACCACCTCATCTATCAAGACACCATGACCTGAGTCATCCTTCACCACCTCATCTATCCTCAAGACACCATGACCTGAGTCACCCTTCACCACCTCATCTATCCTCAAGACACCATGACCTGAGTCATCCTTCACCACCTCATCTATCCTCAAGACACCGTGACCTGAGTCATCCTTCACCACCTCATCTATCCTCAAGACACCATGACCTGAGTCATCCTTCACCACCTCATCTGTCCTCAAGACACCATGACCTGAGTCATCCTTCACCACCTCATCTATCAAGACACCATGACCTGAGTCATCCTTCACCACCTCATCTGTCCTCAAGACACCATGACCTGAGTCATCCTTCACCACCTCATCTATCAAGACACCATGACCTGAGTCATCCTTCACCACCTCATCTGTCCTCAAGACACCATGACCTGAGTCATCCTTCACCACCTCATCTGTCCTCAAGACACCATGACCTGAGTCATCCTTCACCACCTCATCTATCCTGAAGACACCATGACCTGAGTCATCCTTCACCACCTCATCTATCAAGACATCATGACCTGAGTCATCCTTCACCACCTCATCTATCAAGACACCATGACCTGAGTCATCCTTCACCACCTCATCTATCCTCAAGACAGCATGACCTGAGTCATCCTTCACCACCTCATCTATCCTCAAGACTCCATGACCTGAGTCATCCTTCACCACCTCATCTGTCCTCAAGACACCATGACCTGAGTCATCCTTCACCACCTCATCTATCCTCAAGACACCATGACCTGAGTCATCCTTCACCACCTCATCTGTCCTCAAGGCACCATGACCTGAGTCATCCTTCACCACCTCATCTATCCTCCAGACACCATGACCTGAGTCATCCTTCACCACCTCATCTATCCTCAAGACACCATGACCTGAGTCATCCTTCACCACCTCATCTGTCCTCAAGGCACCATGACCTGAGTCATCCTTCACCACCTCATCTATCCTCCAGACACCATGACCTGTGTCATCCTTCACCACCTCATCTATCCTCAAGACACCATGACCTGAGTCATCCTTCACCACCTCATCTATCCTCAAGACACCATGACCTGAGTCATCCTTCACCACCTCATCTATCAAGACACCATGACCTGAGTCATCCTTCACCACCTCATCTATCCTCAAGACACCATGACCTGAGTCATCCTTCACCACCTCATCTATCCTCAAGACACTGTGACCTGAGTCATCCTTCACCACCTCATCTATCCTCAAGACACCATGACCTGAGTCATCCTTCACCACCTCATCTATCCTCAAGACACCATGACCTGAGTCATCCTTCACCACCTCATCTATCAAGACACCATGACCTGAGTCATCCTTCACCACCTCATCTATCAAGACACCATGACCTGAGTCATCCTTCACCACCTCATCTATCCTCAAGACACCATGACCTGAGTCATCCTTCACTACCTCATCTGTCCTCAAGACACCATGACCTGAGTCATCCTTCACCACCTCATCTATCAAGACACCATGACCTGAGTCATCCTTCACCACCTCATCTGTCCTCAAGACACCATGACCTGAGTCATCCTTCACCACCTCATCTATCCTCTAGACACATGACCTGAGTCATCCTTCACCACCTCATCTATCAAGACACCATGACCTGAGTCATCCTTCACCACCTCATCTATCAAGGCACCATGACCTGAGTCATCCTTCACCACCTCATCAGTCCTCAAGACACCATGACCTGAGTCATCCTTCACCACCTCATCTATCCTCAAGACACCATGACCTGAGTCATCCTTCACCACCTCATCTATCAAGACACCATGACCTGAGTCATCCTTCACCACCTCACCTGTCCTAAAGACACCATGACCTGAGTCATCCTTCACCACCTCATCTATCCTCAAGACACCATGACCTGAGTCATCCTTCACCACCTCATCTATCAAGACACCATGACCTGAGTCATCCTTCACCACCTCATCTGTCCTCAAGACACCATGACCTGAGTCATCCTTCACCACCTCATCTATCCTCAAGACACCATGACCTGAGTCATCCTTCACCACCTCATCTATCCTCAAGACACCATGACCTGAGTCATCCTTCGCCACCTCATCTGTCCTCAAGACACCATGACCTGAGTCATCCTTCACCACCTCATCTATCCTCAAGACACCATGACCTGAGTCATCCTTCACCACCTCATCTATCAAGACACCATGACCTGAGTCATCCTTCACCACCTCATCTGTCCTCAAGACACCATGACCTGAGTCATCCTTCACCACCTCATCTGTCCTCAAGACACCATGACCTGAGTCATCCTTCACCACCTCATCTATCCTGAAGACACCATGACCTGAGTCATCCTTCACCACCTCATCTATCAAGACACCATGACCTGAGTCATCCTTCACCACCTCATCTGTCCTCAAGACACCATGACCTGAGTCATCCTTCACCACCTCATCTATCCTCAAGACACCATGACCTGAGTCATCCTTCACCACCTCATCTATCAAGACACCATGACCTGAGTCATCCTTCACCACCTCACCTGTCCTCAAGACACCATGACCTGAGTCATCCTTCACCACCTCATCTATCAAGACACCATGACCTGAGTCATCCTTCACCACCTCATCTATCCTCTAGACACCATGACCTGAGTCATCCTTCACCACCTCATCTGTCCTCAAGACACCATGACCTGAGTCATCCTTCACCACCTCATCTATCAAGACACCATGACCTGAGTCATCCTTCACCACCTCATCAATCAAGACACCATGACCTGAGTCATCCTTCACCACCTCATCTATCCTCAAGACACCATGACCTGAGTCATCCTTCACCACCTCATCTATCAAGACACCATGACCTGAGTCATCCTTCACCACCTCATCTATCCTCAAGACTCCATGACCTGAGTCATCCTTCACCACCTCATCTATCCTCAAGACACTGTGACCTGAGTCATCCTTCACCACCTCATCTATCCTCAAGACACCATGACCTGAGTCATCCTTCACCACCTCATCTATCAAGACACCATGACCTGAGTCATCCTTCACCACCTCATCTGTCCTCAAGACACCATAACCTGAGTCATCCTTCACCACCTCATCTATCAAGACACCATGACCTGAGTCATCCTTCACCACCTCATCTATCCTCAAGACACCATGACCTGAGTCATCCTTCACCACCTCATCTATCCTCAAGACACCATGACCTGAGTCATCCTTCACCACCTCATCTATCCTCAAGACACCGTGACCTGAGTCATCCTTCACCACCTCATCTATCCTCAAGACACCATGACCTGAGTCATCCTTCACCACCTCATCTATCCTCAAGACACCATGACCTGAGTCATCCTTCACCACCTCATCTGTCCTCAAGACACCATGACCTGAGTCATCCTTCACCACCTCATCTATCAAGACACCATGACCTGAGTCATCCTTCACCACCTCATCTGTCCTCAAGGCACCATGACCTGAGTCATCCTTCACCACCTCATCTATCAAGACACCATGACCTGAGTCATCCTTTACCACCTCATCTGTCCTCAAGACACCATGACCTGAGTCATCCTTCACCACCTCATCTGTCCTCAAGACACCATGACCTGAGTCATCCTTCACCACCTCATCTATCCTGAAGACACCATGACCTAAGTCATCCTTCACCACCTCATCTATCAAGACACCATGACCTGAGTCATCCTTCACCACCTCATCTATCAAGACACCATGACCTGAGTCATCCTTCACCACCTCATCTATCCTCAAGACAGCATGACCTGAGTCATCCTTCACCACCTCATCTATCCTCAAGACTCCATGACCTGAGTCATCCTTCACCACCTCATCTGTCCTCAAGATACCATGACCTGAGTCATCCTTCACCACCTCATCTATCCTCAAGACACCATGACCTGAGTCATCCTTCACCACCTCATCTGTCCTCAAGGCACCATGACCTGAGTCATCCTTCACCACCTCATCTATCCTCCAGACACCATGACCTGAGTCATCCTTCACCACCTCATCTATCCTCAAGACACCATGACCTGAGTCATCCTTCACCACCTCATCTATCCTCAAGACACCATGACCTGAGTCATCCTTCACCACCTCACCTATCAAGACACCATGACCTGAGTCATCCTTCACCACCTCATCTATCAAGACACCATGACCTGAGTCATACTTCACCACCTCACCTGTCCTCAAGACACCATGACCTGAGTCATCCTTCACCACCTCATCTGTCCTCAAGACACCATGACCTGAGTCATCCTTCATCACCTCATCTATCAAGACACCATGACCTGAGTCATCCTTCACCACCTCATCTATCAAGACACCATGACCTGAGTCATCCTTCACCACCTCATCTATCAAGACACCATGACCTGAGTCATCCTTCACCACCTCATCTGTCCTCAAGACACCATGACCTGAGTCATCCTTCACCACCTCATCTGTCAAGACACCATGACCTGAGTCATCCTTCACCACCTCATCTATCCTCAAGACACCATGACCTGAGTCATCCTTCACCACCTCATCTATCCTCAAGACACCATGACCTGAGTCATCCTTCACCACCTCATCTATCCTCAAGACACCATGACCTGAGTCATCCTTCACCACCTCATCTGTCCTCAAGACACCATGACCTGAGTCATCCTTCACCACCTCATCTCTCCTCAAGACACCATGACCTGAGTCATCCTTCACCACCTCATCTGTCCTCAAGACACCATGACCTGAGTCATCCTTCACCACCTCATCTATCCTCAAGACACCATGACCTGAGTCATCCTTTACCACCTCATCTATCCCCAAGACACCATGACCTGAGTCATCCTTCACCACCTCATCTGTCCTCAAGACACCATGACCTGAGTCATCCTTCACCACCTCATCTATCCTGAAGACACCATGACCTGAGTCATCCTTCACCACCTCATCTATCAAGACACCATGACCTGAGTCATCCTTCACCACCTCATCTATCAAGACACCATGACCTGAGTCATCCTTCACCACCTCATCTGTCCTCAAGACACCATGACCTGAGTCATCCTTCACCACCTCATCTATCCTCAAGACACCATGACCTGAGTCATCCTTCACCACCTCATCTATCAAGACACCATGACCTGAGTCATCCTTCACCACCTCACCTGTCCTCAAGACACCATGACCTGAGTCATCCTTCACCACCTCATCTATCAAGACACCATGACCTGAGTCATCCTTCACCACCTCATCTATCCTCTAGACACCATGACCTGAGTCATCCTTCACCACCTCATCTGTCCTCAAGACACCATGACCTGAGTCATCCTTCACCACCTCATCTATCAAGACACCATGACCTGAGTCATCCTTCACCACCTCATCAATCAAGACACCATGACCTGAGTCATCCTTCACCACCTCATCTATCCTCAAGACACCATGACCTGAGTCATCCTTCACCACCTCATCTATCAAGACACCATGACCTGAGTCATCCTTCACCACCTCATCTATCCTCAAGACTCCATGACCTGAGTCATCCTTCACCACCTCATCTATCCTCAAGACACTGTGACCTGAGTCATCCTTCACCACCTCATCTATCCTCAAGACACCATGACCTGAGTCATCCTTCACCACCTCATCTATCAAGACACCATGACCTGAGTCATCCTTCACCACCTCATCTGTCCTCAAGACACCATGACCTGAGTCATCCTTCACCACCTCATCTATCAAGACACCATGACCTGAGTCATCCTTCACCACCTCATCTATCCTCAAGACACCATGACCTGAGTCATCCTTCACCACCTCATCTATCCTCAAGACACCATGACCTGAGTCATCCTTCACCACCTCATCTATCCTCAAGACACCGTGACCTGAGTCATCCTTCACCACCTCATCTATCCTCAAGACACCATGACCTGAGTCATCCTTCACCACCTCATCTATCCTCAAGACACCATGACCTGAGTCATCCTTCACCACCTCATCTGTCCTCAAGACACCATGACCTGAGTCATCCTTCACCACCTCATCTATCAAGACACCATGACCTGAGTCATCCTTCACCACCTCATCTGTCCTCAAGGCACCATGACCTGAGTCATCCTTCACCACCTCATCTATCAAGACACCATGACCTGAGTCATCCTTTACCACCTCATCTGTCCTCAAGACACCATGACCTGAGTCATCCTTCACCACCTCATCTGTCCTCAAGACACCATGACCTGAGTCATCCTTCACCACCTCATCTATCCTGAAGACACCATGACCTAAGTCATCCTTCACCACCTCATCTATCAAGACACCATGACCTGAGTCATCCTTCACCACCTCATCTATCAAGACACCATGACCTGAGTCATCCTTCACCACCTCATCTATCCTCAAGACAGCATGACCTGAGTCATCCTTCACCACCTCATCTATCCTCAAGACTCCATGACCTGAGTCATCCTTCACCACCTCATCTGTCCTCAAGATACCATGACCTGAGTCATCCTTCACCACCTCATCTATCCTCAAGACACCATGACCTGAGTCATCCTTCACCACCTCATCTGTCCTCAAGGCACCATGACCTGAGTCATCCTTCACCACCTCATCTATCCTCCAGACACCATGACCTGAGTCATCCTTCACCACCTCATCTATCCTCAAGACACCATGACCTGAGTCATCCTTCACCACCTCATCTATCCTCAAGACACCATGACCTGAGTCATCCTTCACCACCTCACCTATCAAGACACCATGACCTGAGTCATCCTTCACCACCTCATCTATCAAGACACCATGACCTGAGTCATACTTCACCACCTCACCTGTCCTCAAGACACCATGACCTGAGTCATCCTTCACCACCTCATCTGTCCTCAAGACACCATGACCTGAGTCATCCTTCATCACCTCATCTATCAAGACACCATGACCTGAGTCATCCTTCACCACCTCATCTATCAAGACACCATGACCTGAGTCATCCTTCACCACCTCATCTATCAAGACACCATGACCTGAGTCATCCTTCACCACCTCATCTGTCCTCAAGACACCATGACCTGAGTCATCCTTCACCACCTCATCTGTCAAGACACCATGACCTGAGTCATCCTTCACCACCTCATCTATCCTCAAGACACCATGACCTGAGTCATCCTTCACCACCTCATCTATCCTCAAGACACCATGACCTGAGTCATCCTTCACCACCTCATCTATCCTCAAGACACCATGACCTGAGTCATCCTTCACCACCTCATCTGTCCTCAAGACACCATGACCTGAGTCATCCTTCACCACCTCATCTCTCCTCAAGACACCATGACCTGAGTCATCCTTCACCACCTCATCTGTCCTCAAGACACCATGACCTGAGTCATCCTTCACCACCTCATCTATCCTCAAGACACCATGACCTGAGTCATCCTTTACCACCTCATCTATCCCCAAGACACCATGACCTGAGTCATCCTTCACCACCTCATCTATCCTCAAGACACCATGACCTGAGTCATCCTTCACCACCTCATCTATCCTCAAGACACCATGACCTGAGTCATCCTTCACCACCTCATCTATCAAGACACCATGACCTGAGTCATCCTTCACCACCTCATCTATCCTCAAGACACCATGACCTGAGTCATCCTTCACCACCTCATCTATCCTCAAGACACCATGACCTGAGTCATCCTTCACCACCTCATCTATCAAGACACCATGACCTGAGTCATCCTTCACCAGCTCATCTATCCTCAAGACACCATGACCTGAGTCATCCTTCACCACCTCATCTATCCTCAAGACACCATGACCTGAGTCATCCTTCACCACCTCATCTGTCCTCAAGACACCATGACCTGAGTCATCCTTCACCACCTCATCTATCAAGACACCATGACCTGAGTCATCCTTCACCACCTCATTTGTCCTCAAGACACCATGACCTGAGTCATCCTTCACCACCTCATCTATCAAGACACCATGACCTGAGTCATCCTTCACCACCTCACCTGTCCTCAAGACACCATGACCTGAGTCATCCTTCACCACCTCATATATCAAGACACCATGACCTGAGTCATCCTTCACCACCTCATCTATCCTCAAGACACCATGACCTGAGTCATCCTTCACCACCTCATCTGTCCTCAAGACACCATGACCTGAGTCATCCTTCACCACCTCATCTATCAAGACACCATGACCTGAGTCATCCTTCACCACCTCATCTATCAAGACACCATGACCTGAGTCATCCTTCACCACCTCATCTATCCTCAAGACACCATGACCTGAGTCATCCTTCACCACCTCATCTATCAAGACACCATGACCTGAGTCATCCTTCACCACCTCATCTATCCTCAAGACACCATGACCTGAGTCATCCTTCACGACCTCATCTATCCTCAAGACACCATGACCTGAGTCATCCTTCACCACCTCATCTATCCTCAAGACGCCGTGACCTGAGTCATCCTTCACCACCTCATCTATCCTCAAGACACCATGACCTGAGTCATCCTTCACCACCTCATCTATCCTCAAGACACCATGACCTGAGTCATCCTTCACCACCTCATCTGTCCTCAAGACACCATGACCTGAGTCATCCTTTACCACCTCATCTATCAAGACACCATGACCTGAGTCATCCTTCACCACCTCATCTGTCCTCAAGACACCATGACCTGAGTCATCCTTCACCACCTCATCTATCAAGACACCATGACCTGAGTCATCCTTCACCACCTCATCTATCCTCAAGACACCATGACCTGAGTCATCCTTCACCACCTCATCTATCCTCAAGACACCATGACCTGAGTCATCCTTCACCACCTCATCTATCCTCAAGACACCATGACCTGAGTCATCCTTCACCACCTCCTCTGTCCTCAAGACACCATGACCTGAGTCATCCTTCACCACCTCATCTGTCCTCAAGACACCATGACCTGAGTCATCCTTCACCACCTCATCTATCCTGAAGACACCATGACCTGAGTCATCCTTCACCACCTCATCTATCAAGACACCATGACCTGAGTCATCCTTCACCACCTCATCTATCAAGACACCATGACCTGAGTCATCCTTCACCACCTCATCTATCCTCAAGACAGCATGACCTGAGTCATCCTTCACCACCTCATCTATCCTCAAGACTCCATGACCTGAGTCATCCTTCACCACCTCATCTGTCCTCAAGATACCATGACCTGAGTCATCCTTCACCACCTCATCTATCCTCAAGACACCATGACCTGAGTCATTCTTCACCACCTCATCTGTCCTCAAGGCACCATGACCTGAGTCATCCTTCACCACCTCATCTATCCTCCAGACACCATGACCTGAGTCATCCTTCACCACCTCATCTATCCTCAAGACACCATAACCTGAGTCATCCTTCACCACCTCATCTATCCTCAAGACACCATGACCTGAGTCATCCTTCACCACCTCACCTATCAAGACACCATGACCTGAGTCATCCTTCACCACCTCATCTATCAAGACACCATGACCTGAGTCATACTTCACCACCTCACCTGTCCTCAAGACACCATGACCTGAGTCATCCTTCACCACCTCATCTGTCCTCAAGACACCATGACCTGAGTCATCCTTCACCACCTCATCTATCAAGACACCATGACCTGAGTCATCCTTCACCACCTCATCTATCAAGACACCATGACCTGAGTCATCCTTCACCACCTCATCTATCAAGACACCATGACCTGAGTCATCCTTCACCACCTCATCTGTCCTCAAGACACCATGACTTGAGTCATCCTTCACCACCTCATCTGTCAAGACACCATGACCTGAGTCATCCTTCACCACCTCATCTATCCTCAAGACACCATGTCCTGAGTCATCCTTCACCACCTCATCTATCCTCAAGACACCATGACCTGAGTCATCCTTCACCACCTCATCTATCCTCAAGACACCATGACCTGAGTCATCCTTCACCACCTCATCTGTCCTCAAGACACCATGACCTGAGTCATCCTTCACCACCTCATCTGTCCTCAAGACACCATGACCTGAGTCATCCTTCACCACCTCATCTGTCCTCAAGACACCATGACCTGAGTCATCCTTCACCACCTCATCTCTCCTCAAGACACCATGACCTGAGTCATCCTTTACCACCTCATCTATCCCCAAGACACCATGACCTGAGTCATCCTTCACCACCTCATCTATCCTCAAGACACCATGACCTGAGTCATCCTTCACCACCTCATCTATCCTCAAGACACCATGACCTGAGTCATCCTACACCACCTCATCTATCAAGACACCATGACCTGAGTCATCCTTCACCACCTCATCTATCCTCAAGACACCATGACCTGAGTCATCCTTCACCACCTCATCTATCCTCAAGACACCATGACCTGAGTCATCCTTCACCACCTCATCTATCAAGACACCATGACCTGAGTCATCCTTCACCACCTCATCTATCCTCAAGACACCATGACCTGAGTCATCCTTCACCACCTCATCTATCCTCAAGACACCATGACCTGAGTCATCCTTCACCACCTCATCTGTCCTCAAGACACCATGACCTGAGTCATCCTTCACCACCTCATCTATCAAGACACCATGACCTGAGTCATCCTTCACCACCTCATCTGTCCTCAAGACACCATGACCTGAGTCATCCTTCACCACCTCATCTATCAAGACACCATGACCTGAGTCATCCTTCACCACCTCATCTGTCCTCAAGACACCATGACCTGAGTCATCCTTCACCACCTCATCTATCCTCAAGACACCATGACCTGAGTCATCCTTCACCACCTCATCTATCCTCAAGACAGCATGACCTGAGTCATCCTTCACCACCTCATCTATCCTCAAGACACCATGACCTGAGTCATCCTTCACCACCTCATCTGTCCTCAAGACACCATGACCTGAGTCATCCTTCACCACCTCATCTATCAAGACACCATGACCTGAGTCATCCTTCACCACCTCATCTGTCCTCAAGACACCATGACCTGAGTCATCCTTCACCACCTCATCTATCCTCTAGACACATGACCTGAGTCATCCTTCACCACCTCATCTATCAAGACACCATGACCTGAGTCATCTTTCACCACCTCATCTATCCTCAAGACACCATGACCTGAGTCATCCTTCACCACCTCATCTGTCCTCAAGACACCATGACCTGAGTCATCCTTCACCACCTCATCTATCCTCAAGACACCATGACCTGAGTCATCCTTCACCACCTCATCTATCCTCAAGACACCATGACCTGAGTCATCCTTCACCACCTCATCTATCCTCAAGACACCATGACCTGTGTCATCCTTCACCACCTCATCTATCAAGACACCATGACCTGAGTCATCCTTCACCACCTCATCTATCAAGACACCATGACCTGAGTCATCCTTCACCACCTCATCTATCAAGACACCATGACCTGCGTCATCCTTCACCACCTCATCTATCCTCAAGACACCATGACCTGAGTCATCCTTCACCACCTCATCTATCCTCAAGACACCATGACCTGAGTCATCCTTCACCACCTCATCTATCAAGACACCATGACCTGAGTCATCCTTCACCACCTCATCTATCCTCAAGACACCATGACCTGAGTCATCCTTCACCACCTCATCTATCCTCAAGACACCATGACCTGAGTCATCCTTCACCACCTCATCTATCCTCAAGACACC
Source organism: Megascapheus bottae (assembly GCA_024803745.1). Taxonomy (NCBI): domain Eukaryota; kingdom Metazoa; phylum Chordata; class Mammalia; order Rodentia; family Geomyidae; genus Megascapheus; species Megascapheus bottae. The sequence continues at coordinate 1,063,917 of JANJXV010000021.1, read as the reverse complement.
ATGACCTGAGTCATCCTTCACCACCTCATCTATCAAGACACCATGACCTGAGTCATCCTTCACCACCTCATCTGTCCTCAAGACACCATAACCTGAGTCATCCTTCACCACCTCATCTATCCTCAAGACACCCTGACCTGAGTCATCCTTCACCACCTCATCTATCAAGACACCATGACCTGAGTCATCCTTCACCACCTCATCTGTCCTCAAGACACCATGACCTGAGTCATCCTTCACCACCTCATCTATCCTCTAGACACATGACCTGAGTCATCCTTCACCACCTCATCTATCAAGACACCATGACCTGAGTCATCCTTCACCACCTCATCTATCAAGACACCATGACCTGAGTCATCCTTCACCACCTCATCTATCAAGACACCATGACCTGAGTCATCCTTCACCACCTCATCTATCCTCAAGACACCATGACCTGAGTCATCCTTCACCACCTCATCTATCAAGACACCATGACCTGAGTCATCCTTCACCACCTCACCTGTCCTAAAGACACCATGACCTGAGTCATCCTTCACCACCTCATCTATCCTCAAGACACCATGACCTGAGTCATCCTTCACCACCTCATCTATCAAGACACCATGACCTGAGTCATCCTTCACCACCTCATCTATCAAGACACCATGACCTGAGTCATCCTTCACCACCTCATCTATCCTCAAGACACCATGACCTGAGTCATCCTTCGCCACCTCATCTGTCCTCAAGACACCATGACCTGAGTCATCCTTCACCACCTCATCTATCCTCAAGACACCATGACCTGAGTCATCCTTCACCACCTCATCTATCAAGACACCATGACCTGAGTCATCCTTCACCACCTCATCTGTCCTCAAGACACCATGACCTGAGTCATCCTTCACCACCTCATCTATCCTCTAGACACCATGACCTGAGTCATCCTTCACCACCTCATCTATCAAGACACCATGACCTGAGTCATCCTTCACCACCTCATCTATCAAGACACCATGACCTGAGTCATCCTTCACCACCTCATCTGTCCTCAAGACACCATGACCTGAGTCATCCTTCACCACCTCATCTATCCTCAAGACACCATGACCTGAGTCATCCTTCACCACCTCATCTATCAAGACACCATGACCTGAGTCATCCTTCACCACCTCACCTGTCCTCAAGACACCATGACCTGAGTCATCCTTCACCACCTCATCTATCAAGACACCATGACCTGAGTCATCATTCACCACCTCATCTATCCTCAAGACACCATGACCTGAGTCATCCTTCACCACCTCATCTGTCCTCAAGAGACCATGACCTGAGTCATCCTTCACCACCTCATCTATCAAGACACCATGACCTGAGTCATCCTTCATCACCTCATCTATCAAGACACCATGACCTGAGTCATCCTTCACCACCTCATCTATCCTAAAGACACCATGACCTGAGTCATCCTTCACCACCTCGTCTATCCTCAAGACACCATGACCTGAGTCATCCTTCACCACCTCACCTGTCCTCAAGACACCATGACCTGAATCATCCTTCACCACCTCATCTATCAAGACACCATGACCTGAGTCATCCTTCACCACCTCATCTATCAAGACACCATGACCTGAGTCATCCTTCACCACCTCATCTATCCTAAAGACACCATGACCTGAGTCATCCTTCACCACCTCATCTATCCTCAAGACACCATGACCTGAGTCATCCTTCACCACCTCATCTATCAAGACACCATGACCTGAGTCATCCTTCACCACCTCATCTATCAAGACACCATGACCTGAGTCATCCTTCACCACCTCATCTGTCCTCAAGACACCATGACCTGAGTCATCCTTCACCACCTCATCTGTCCTCAAGACACCATGACCTGAGTCATCCTTCACCACCTCATCTATCCTCAAGACACCATGACCTGAGTCATCCTTCACCACCTCATCTATCCTCAGGACACCATGACCTGAGTCATCCTTCACCACCTCATCTGTCCTCAAGACACCATGACCTGAGTCATCGTTCACCACCTCATCTATCCTCAAGACACCATGACCTGAGTCATCCTTCACCACCTCATCTATCAAGACACCATGACCTGAGTCATCCTTCACCACCTCATCTATCCTCAAGACACCATGACCTGAGTCATCCTTCACCACCTCATCTATCCTCAAGACACTGTGACCTGAGTCATCCTTCACCACCTCATCTATCCTCAAGACACCATGACCTGAGTCATCCTTCACCACCTCATCTATCCTCAAGACACCATGACCTGAGTCATCCTTCACCACCTCATCTATCAAGACACCATGACCTGAGTCATCCTTCACCACCTCATCTATCAAGACACCATGACCTGAGTCATCCTTCACCACCTCATCTATCCTCAAGACACCATGACCTGAGTCATCCTTCACCACCTCATCTGTCCTCAAGACACCATGACCTGAGTCATCCTTCACCACCTCATCTATCAAGACACCATGACCTGAGTCATCCTTCACCACCTCATCTGTCCTCAAGACACCATGACCTGAGTCATCCTTCACCACCTCATCTATCCTCTAGACACATGACCTGAGTCATCCTTCACCACCTCATCTATCAAGACACCATGACCTGAGTCATCCTTCACCACCTCATCTATCAAGACACCATGACCTGAGTCATCCTTCACCACCTCACCTGTCCTAAAGACACCATGCCCTGAGTCATCCTTCACCACCTCATCTATCCTCAAGACACCATGACCTGAGTCATCCTTCACCACCTCATCTATCAAGACACCATGACCTGAGTCATCCTTCACCACCTCATCTATCAAGACACCATGACCTGAGTCATCCTTCACCACCTCATCTATCCTCAAGACACCATGACCTGAGTCATCCTTCGCCACCTCATCTGTCCTCAAGACATCATGACCTGAGTCATCCTTCACCACCTCATCTATCCTCAAGACACCATGACCTGATCATCCTTCACCACCTCATCTATCAAGACACCATGACCTCAGTCATCCTTCACCACCTCATCTGTCCTCAAGACACCATGACCTGAGTCATCCTTCACCACCTCATCTATCCTCTAGACACCATGACCTGAGTCATCCTTCACCACCTCATCTATCAAGACACCATGACCTGAGTCATCCTTCACCACCTCATCTATCAAGACACCATGACCTGAGTCATCCTTCACCACCTCATCTATCAAGACACCATGACCTGAGTCATCCTTCACCACCTCATCTGTCCTCAAGACACCATGACCTGAGTCATCCTTCACCACCTCATCTATCCTCAAGACACCATGACCTGAGTCATCCTTCACCACCTCATCTATCAAGACACCATGACCTGAGTCATCCTTCACCACCTCACCTCTCCTCAAGACACCATGACCTGAGTCATCCTTCACCACCTCATCTATCAAGACACCATGACCTGAGTCATCCTTCACCACCTCATCTATCCTCAAGACACCATGACCTGAGTCATCCTTCACCACCTCATCTGTCCTCAAGACACCATGACCTGAGTCATCCTTCACCACCTCATCTATCAAGACACCATGACCTGAGTCATCCTTCACCACCTCATCTATCAAGACACCATGACCTGAGTCATCCTTCACCACCTCATCTATCCTCAAGACACCATGACCTGAGTCATCCTTCACCACCTCATCTATCAAGACACCATGACCTTAGTCATCCTTCACCACCTCATCTATCCTCAAGACACCATGACCTGAGTCATCCTTCACCACCTCATCTATCCTCAAGACACCATGATCTGAGTCATCCTTCACCACCTCATCTATCCTCAAGACACCGTGACCTGAGTCATCCTTCACCACCTCATCTATCCTCAAGACACCATGACCTGAGTCATCCTTCACCACCTCATCTGTCCTCAAGACACCATGACCTGAGTCATCCTTCACCACCTCATCTATCAAGACACCATGACCTGAGTCATCCTTCACCACCTCATCTGTCCTCAAGACACCATGACCTGAGTCATCCTTCACCACCTCATCTATCAAGACACCATGACCTGAGTCATCCTTCACCACCTCATCTGTCCTCAAGACACCATAACCTGAGTCATCCTTCACCACCTCATCTGTCCTCAAGACACCATGACCTGAGTCATCCTTCACCACCTCATCTATCCTCAAGACACCATGACCTGAGTCATCCTTCACCACCTCATCTATCAAGACACCATGACCTGAGTCATCCTTCACCACCTCATCTATCAAGACACCATGACCTGAGTCATCCTTCACCACCTCATCTATCCTCAAGACAGCAGGACCTGAGTCATCCTTCACCACCTCATCTGTCCTCAAGACTCCATGACCTGAGTCATCCTTCACCACCTCATCTGTCCTCAAGACACCATGACCTGAGTCATCCTTCACTACCTCATCTATCCTCAAGACACCATGACCTGAGTCATCCTTCACCACCTCATCTGTCCTCAAGGCACCATGACCTGAGTCATCCTTCACCACCTCATCTATCCTCCAGACACCATGACCTGAGTCATCCTTCACCACCTCATCTATCCTCCAGACACCATGACCTGAGTCATCCTTCACCACCTCATCTATCCTCAAGACACCATGACCTGAGTCATCCTTCACCACCTCATCTATCCTCAAGACACCATGACCTGAGTCATCCTTCACCACCTCATCTATCAAGACACCATGACCTGAGTCATCCTTCACCACCTCATCTGTCCTCAAGACACCATGACCTGAGTCATCCTTCACCACCTCATCTATCCTCTAGACACCATGACCTGAGTCATCCTTCACCACCTCCTCTATCAAGACACCATGACCTGAGTCATCCTTCACCACCTCATCTATCAAGACACCATGACCTGAGTCATCCTTCACCACCTTATCTGTCCTCAAGACACCATGACCTGAGTCATCCTTCACCACCTCATCTATCCTCAAGACACCATGACCTGAGTCATCCTTCACCACCTCATCTATCAAGACACCATGACCTGAGTCATCCTTCACCACCTCACCTGTCCTCAAGACACCATGACCTGAGTCATCCTTCACCAGCTCATCTATCAAGACACCATGACCTGAGTCATCCTTCACCACCTCATCTATCCTCAAGACACCATGACCTGAGTCATCCTTCACCACCTCATCTGTCCTCAAGACACCATGACCTGAGTCATCCTTCACCACCTCATGTATCAAGACACCATGACCTGAGTCATCCTTCACCACCTCATCTATCAAGACACCATGACCTGAGTCATCCTTCACCACCTCATCTATCCTCAAGACACCATGACCTGAGTCATCCTTCACCACCTCATCTATCAAGACACCATGACCTGAGTCATCCTTCACCACCTCATCTATCCTCAAGACACCATGACCTGAGTCATCCTTCACCACCTCATCTATCCTCAAGACACCATGACCTGAGTCATCCTTCACCACCTCATCTATCCTCAAGACACCGTGACCTGAGTCATCCTTCACCACCTCATCTATCCTCAAGACACCATGACCTGAGTCATCCTTCACCACCTCATCTATCCTCAAGACACCATGACCTGAGTCATCCTTCACCACCTCATCTGTCCTCAAGACACCATGACCTGAGTCATCCTTCACCACCTCATCTATCAAGACACCATGACCTGAGTCATCCTTCACCACCTCATCTGTCCTCAAGACACCATGACCTGAGTCATCCTTCACCACCTCATCTATCAAGACACCATGACCTGAGTCATCCTTCACCACCTCATCTGTCCTCAAGACACCATGACCTGAGTCATCCTTCACCACCTCATCTGTCCTCAAGACACCATGACCTGAGTCATCCTTCACCACCTCATCTATCCTGAAGACACCATGACCTGAGTCATCCTTCACCACCTCATCTATCAAGACACCATGACCTGAGTCATCCTTCACCACCTCATCTATCAAGACACCATGACCTGAGTCATCCTTCACCACCTCATCTATCCTCAAGACAGCATGACCTGAGTCATCCTTCACCACCTCATCTATCCTCAAGACTCCATGACCTGAGTCATCCTTCACCACCTCATCTGTCCTCAAGATACCATGAACTGAGTCATCCTTCACCACCTCATCTATCCTCAAGACACCATGACCTGAGTCATCCTTCACCACCTCATCTGTCCTCAAGGCACCATGACCTGAGTCATCCTTCACCACCTCATCTATCCTCCAGACACCATGACCTGAGTCATCCTTCACCACCTCATCTATCCTCAAGACACCATGACCTGAGTCATCCTTCACCACCTCATCTATCCTCAAGACACCATGACCTGAGTCATCCTTCACCACCTCACCTATCAAGACACCATGACCTGAGTCATCCTTCACCACCTCATCTATCAAGACACCATGACCTGAGTCATACTTCACCACCTCACCTGTCCTCAAGACACCATGACCTGAGTCATCCTTCACCACCTCATCTGTCCTCAAGACACCATGACCTGAGTCATCCTTCATCACCTCATCTATCAAGACACCATGACCTGAGTCATCCTTCACCACCTCATCTATCAAGACACCATGACCTGAGTCATCCTTCACCACCTCATCTATCAAGACACCATGACCTGAGTCATCCTTCACCACCTCATCTGTCCTCAAGACACCATGACTTGAGTCATCCTTCACCACCTCATCTGTCAAGACACCATGACCTGAGTCATCCTTCACCACCTCATCTATCCTCAAGACACCATGACCTGAGTCATCCTTCACCACCTCATCTATCCTCAAGACACCATGACCTGAGTCATCCTTCACCACCTCATCTATCCTCAAGACACCATGACCTGAGTCATCCTTCACCACCTCATCTGTCCTCAAGACACCATGACCTGAGTCATCCTTCACCACCTCATCTGTCCTCAAGACACCATGACCTGAGTCATCCTTCACCACCTCATCTGTCCTCAAGACACCATGACCTGAGTCATCCTTCACCACCTCATCTATCCTCAAGACACCATGACCTGAGTCATCCTTCACCACCTCATCTATCCCCAAGACACCATGACCTGAGTCATCCTTCACCACCTCATCTATCCTCAAGACACCATGACCTGAGTCATCCTTCACCACCTCATCTATCCTCAAGACACCATGACCTGAGTCATCCTTCCCCACCTCATCTATCAAGACACCATGACCTGAGTCATCCTTCACCACCTCATCTATCCTCAAGACACCATGACCTGAGTCATCCTTCACCACCTCATCTATCCTCAAGACACCATGACCTGAGTCATCCTTCACCACCTCATCTATCAAGACACCATGACCTGAGTCATCCTTCACCACCTCATCTGTCCTCAAGACACCATGACCTGAGTCATCCTTCACCACCTCATCTATCAAGACACCATGACCTGAGTCATCCTTCACCACCTCATCTGTCCTCAAGACACCATGACCTGAGTCATCCTTCACCACCTCATCTATCCTCCAGACACCATGACCTGAGTCATCCTTCACCACCTCATCTATCCTCAAGACAGCATGACCTGAGTCATCCTTCACCACCTCATCTATCCTCAAGACACCATGACCTGAGTCATCCTTCACCACCTCATCTGTCCTCAAGACACCATGACCTGAGTCATCCTTCACCACCTCATCTGTCCTCAAGACACCATGACCTGAGTCATCCTTCAGCACCTCATCTATCAAGACACCATGACCTGAGTCATCCTTCACCACCTCATCTATCAAGACACCATGACCTGAGTCATCCTTCACCACCTCATCTATCCTCAAGACACCATGACCTGAGTCATCCTTCACCACCTCATCTGTCCTCAACACACCATGACCTGAGTCATCCTTCACCACCTCATCTATCAAGACACCATGACCTGAGTCATCCTTCACCACCTCATCTATCAAGACACCATGACCTGAGTCATCCTTCACCACCTCATCTATCAAGACACCATGACCTGAGTCATCCTTCACCACCTCATCTATCAAGACACCATGACCTGAGTCATCCTTCACCACCTCATCTGTCCTCAAGACACCATGACCTGAGTCATCCTTCACCACCTCATCTATCCTCAAGACACCATGACCTGAGTCATCCTTCAGCACCTCACCTATCCTCAAGACACCATGACCTGAGTCATCCTTCACCACCTCATCTATCCTCAAGACACCATGACCTGAGTCATCCTTCACCACCTCATCTATCCTCAAGACACCATGACCTGAGTCATCCTTCACCACCTCATCTATCCTCAAGACACCATGACCTGAGTCATCCTTCACCACCTCACCTATCAAGACACCATGACCTGAGTCATCCTTCACCACCTCATCTATCAAGACACCATGACCTGAGTCATCCTTCACCACCTCATCTGTCCTCAAGACACCATGACCTGAGTCATCCTTCACCACCTCATCTATCAAGACACCATGACCTGAGTCATCCTTCACCACCTCATCTATCCTCAAGACACCATGACCTGAGTCATCCTTCACCACCTCATCTATCCTCAAGACACCATGACCTGAGTCATATTTCACCACCTCATCTATCCTCAAGACACCATGACCTGAGTCATCCTTCACCACCTCATCTATCCTCAAGACACCATGACCTGAGTCATACTTCACCACCTCATCTATCCGCAAGACACCATGACCTGAGTCATCCTTCACCACCTCATCTATCCTCAAGACACCATGACCTGAGTCATCCTTCACCACCTCATCTGTCCTCAAGACACCATGACCTGAGTCATCCTTCACCACCTCATCTGTCCTCAAGACACCATGACCTGAGTCATCCTTCACCACCTCATCTCTCCTCAAGACACCATGACCTGAGTCATCCTTCACCACCTCATCTATCCTCAAGACAGCATGACCTGAGTCATCCTTCACCACCTCATCTATCCTCAAGACACCATGACCTGAGTCATCCTTCACCACCTCATCTGTCCTCAAGACACCATGACCTGAGTCATCCTTCACCACCTCATCTGTCCTCAAGACACCATGACCTGAGTCATCCTTCACCACCTCATCTATCCTCAAGACACCATGACCTCAGTCATCCTTCACCACCTCATCTGTCCTCAAGACACCATGACCTGAGTCATCCTTCACCACCTCATCTATCCTCAAGACACCATGACCTGAGTCATCCTTCACCACCTCATCTATCCTCAAGACACCATGACCTGAGTCATCCTTCACCACCTCATCTATCAAGACACCATGACCTGAGTCATCCTTCACCACCTCATCTATCAAGACACCATGACCTGAGTCATCCTTCACCACCTCATCTATCAAGACACCATGACCTGAGTCATCCTTCACCACCTCATCTATCAAGACACCATGACCTGAGTCATCCTTCACCACCTCATCTATCAAGACACCATGACCTGTGTCATCCTTCACCACCTCATCTGTCCTCAAGACACCATGACCTGAGTCATCCTTCACCACCTCATCTATCCTCAAGACACCATGACCTGAGTCATCCTTCACTACCTCATCTATCCTCAAGACACCATGACCTGAGTCATCCTTCACCACCTCATCTATCCTCAAGACACCATGACCTGAGTCATCCTTCACCACCTCATCTGTCCTCAAGACACCATGACCTGAGTCATCCTTCACCACCTCATCTATCCTCAAGACACCATGACCTGAGTCATCCTTCACCACCTCATCTATCAAGACACCATGACCTGAGTCATCCTTCACCACCTCATCTGTCCTCAAGACACCATGACCTGAGTCATCCTTCACCACCTCATCTGTCCTCAAGACACCATGACCTGAGTCATCCTTCAGCACCTCATCTATCCTCAAGACACCATGACCTGAGTCATCCTTCACCACCTCATCTATCCTCAAGACACCATGACCTGTGTCATCCTTCACCACCTCATCTATCCTCAAGACACCATGACCTGAGTCATCCTTCACCACCTCATCTGTCCTCAAGACTCCATGACCTGAGTCATCCTTCACCACCTCATCTATCCTCAAGACACCATGACCTGAGTCATCCTTCACCACCTCATCTGTCCTCAAGACACCATGACCTGAGTCATCCTTCACCACCTCATCTATCCTCAAGACACCATGACCTGAGTCATCCTTCACCACCTCATCTATCAAGACACCATGACCTGAGTCATCCTTCACCACCTCATCTATCCTCAAGACACCATGACCTGAGTCATCCTTCACCACCTCATCTATCCTCAAGACAGCATGACCTGAGTCATCCTTCACCACCTCATCTATCCTCAAGACACCATGACCTGAGTCATCCTTCACCACCTCATCTATCCTCAAGACACCATGACCTGAGTCATCCTTCACCACCTCATCTATCCTCAAGACACCATGACCTGAGTCATCCTTCACCACCTCATCTGTCCTCAAGACTCCATGACCTGAGTCATCCTTCACCACCTCATCTATCAAGACACCATGACCTGAGTCATCCTTCACCACCTCATCTATCAAGACACCATGACCTGAGTCATCCTTCACCACCTCATCTATCCTCAAGACACCATGACCTGAGTCATCCTTCACCACCTCATCTATCCTCAAGACACCATGACCTGAGTCATCCTTCACCACCTCATCTATCAAGACACCATGACCTGAGTCATCCTTCACCACCTCATCTATCAAGACACCATGACCTGAGTCATCCTTCACCACCTCATCTGTCCACAAGACACCATGACCTGAGTCATCCTTCACCACCTCATCTATCCTCAAGACACCATGACCTGAGTCATCCTTCACCACCTCATCTGTCCTCAAGACACCATGACCTGAGTCATCCTTCACCACCTCATCTATCCTCAAGACACCATGACCTGAGTCATCCTTCACCACCTCATCTATCCTCAAGACACCATGACCTGTGTCATCCTTCACCACCTCATCTATCAAGACACCATGACCTGAGTCATCCTTCACCACCTCATCTATCAAGACACCATGACCTGAGTCATCCTTCACCACCTCATCTATCCTCAAGACACCATGACCTGAGTCATCCTTCACCACCTCATCTATCCTCAAGACACCATGCCATGAGTCATCCTTCACCACCTCATCTATCCTCAAGACACCATGACCTGAGTCATCCTTCACCACCTCATCTATCCTCAAGACACCATGACCTGAGTCATCCTTCACCACCTCATCTATCCTCAAGACACCATGACCTGTGTCATCCTTCACCACCTCATCTATCAAGACACCATGACCTGAGTCATCCTTCACCACCTCATCTATCAAGACACCATGACCTGAGTCATCCTTCACCACCTCATCTATCAAGACACCATGACCTGAGTCATCCTTCACCACCTCATCTATCCTCAAGACACCATGACCTGAGTCATCCTTCACCACCTCATCTATCCTCAAGACACCATGACCTGAGTCATCCTTCACCACCTCATCTATCCTCAAGACACCATGACCTGAGTCATCCTTCACCACCTCATCTATCCTCAAGACACCATGACCTGAGTCATCCTTCACCACCTCATCTGTCCTCAAGACACCATGACCTGAGTCATCCTTCACCACCTCATCTATCCTCAAGACACCATGACCTAAGTCATCCTTCACCACCTCATCTATCAAGACACCATGACCTGAGTCATCCTTCACCACCTCATCTGTCCTCAAGACACCATGACCTGAGTCATCTTTCACCACCTCATCTATCCTCTAGACACATGACCTGAGTCATCCTTCACCACCTCATCTATCAAGACACCATGACCTGAGTCATCCTTCACCACCTCATCTGTCCTCAAGACACCATGACCTGAGTCATCCTTCACCACCTCATCTGTCCTCAAGACACCATGACCTGAGTCATCCTTCACCACCTCATCTATCAAGACACCATGACCTGAGTCATCCTTCACCACCTCATCTATCCTCAAGACACCATGACCTGAGTCATCCTTCACCACCTCATCTATCAAGACACCATGACCTGAGTCATCCTTCACCACCTCATCTATCCTCAAGACACCATGACCTGAGTCATCCTTCACCACCTCATCTGTCCTCAAGACTCCATGACCTGAGTCATCCTTCACCACCTCATCTATCAAGACACCATGACCTGAGTCATCCTTCACCACCTCATCTGTCCTCAAGACACCATGACCTGAGTCATCCTTCACCACCTCATCTATCCTCAAGACACCATGACCTCAGTCATCCTTCACCACCTCATCTGTCCTCAAGACACCATGACCTGAGTCATCCTTCACCACCTCATCTATCCTCAAGACACCATGACCTGAGTCATCCTTCACCACCTCATCTATCCTCAAGACACCATGACCTGAGTCATCCTTCACCACCTCATCTATCAAGACACCATGACCTGAGTCATCCTTCACCACCTCATCTATCAAGACACCATGACCTGAGTCATCCTTCACCACCTCATCTATCCTCAAGACACCATGACCTGAGTCATCCTTCACCACCTCATCTATCCTCAAGACACCATGACCTGTGTCATCCTTCACCACCTCATCTATCAAGACACCATGACCTGAGTCATCCTTCACCACCTCATCTATCAAGACACCATGACCTGAGTCATCCTTCACCACCTCATCTATCAAGACACCATGACCTGAGTCATCCTTCACCACCTCATCTATCCTCAAGACACCATGACCTGAGTCATCCTTCACCACCTCATATATCCTCAAGACACCATGACCTGAGTCATCCTTCACCACCTCATCTATCCTCAAGACACCATGACCTGAGTCATCCTTCACCACCTCATCTATCCTCAAGACACCATGACCTGAGTCATCCTTCACCACCTCATCTGTCCTCAAGACACCATGACCTGAGTCATCCTTCACCACCTCATCTATCCTCAAGACACCATGACCTGAGTCATCCTTCACCACCTCATCTATCAAGACACCATGACCTGAGTCATCCTTCACCACCTCATCTGTCCTCAAGACACCATGACCTGAGTCATCCTTCACCACCTCATCTATCCTCTAGACACATGACCTGAGTCATCCTTCACCACCTCATCTATCAAGACACCATGACCTGAGTCATCCTTCACCACCTCATCTGTCCTCAAGACACCATGACCTGAGTCATCCTTCACCACCTCATCTGTCCTCAAGACACCATGACCTGAGTCATCCTTCACCACCTCATCTATCAAGACACCATGACCTGAGTCATCCTTCACCACCTCATCTATCCTCAAGACACCATGACCTGAGTCATCCTTCACCACCTCATCTATCAAGACACCATGACCTGAGTCATCCTTCACCACCTCATCTGTCCTCAAGACACCATGACCTGAGTCATCCTTCACCACCTCATCTATCAAGACACCATGACCTGAGTCATCCTTCACCACCTCATCTATCAAGACACCATGACCTGAGTCATCCTTCACCACCTCATCTATCCTCAAGACACCATGACCTGAGTCATCCTTCACCACCTCATCTATCCTCAAGACACTGTGACCTGAGTCATCCTTCACCACCTCATCTATCCTCAAGACACCATGACCTGAGTCATCCTTCACCACCTCATCTATCCTCAAGACACCATGACCTGAGTCATCCTTCACCACCTCATCTATCAAGACACCATGACCTGAGTCATCCTTCACCACCTCATCTATCAAGACACCATGACCTGAGTCATCCTTCACCACCTCATCTATCCTCAAGACACCATGACCTGAGTCATCCTTCACCACCTCATCTGTCCTCAAGACACCATGACCTGAGTCATCCTTCACCACCTCATCTATCAAGACACCATGACCTGAGTCATCCTTCACCACCTCATCTGTCCTCAAGACACCATGACCTGAGTCATCCTTCACCACCTCATCTATCCTCAAGACACATGACCTGAGTCATCCTTCACCACCTCATCTATCCTCAAGACACCATGACCTGAGTCATCCTTCACCACCTCATCTATCAAGACACCATGACCTGAGTCATCCTTCACCACCTCATCTATCCTCAAGACACCATGACCTGAGTCATCCTTCACCACCTCATCTGTCCTCAAGACACCATGACCTGAGTCATCCTTCACCACCTCATCTATCCTCAAGACACATGACCTGAGTCATCCTTCACCACCTCATCTATCCTCAAGACACCATGACCTGAGTCATCCTTCACCACCTCATCTATCAAGACACCATGACCTGAGTCATCCTTCACCACCTCATCTATCAAGACACCATGACCTGAGTCATCCTTCACCACCTCATCTATCAAGACACCATGACCTGAGTCATCCTTCACCACCTCATCTATCCTCAAGACACCATGACCTCAGTCATCCTTCACCACCTCATCTATCAAGACACCATGACCTGAGTCATCCTTCACCACCTCATCTATCAAGACACCATGACCTGAGTCATCCTTCACCACCTCATCTATCCTCAAGACACCATGACCTGAGTCATCCTTCGCCACCTCATCTGTCCTAGAGACACCATGACCTGAGTCATCCTTCACCACCTCATCTATCCTCAAGACACCATGACCTGAGTCATCCTTCACCACCTCATCTATCAAGACACCATGACCTGAGTCATCCTTCACCACCTCATCTGTCCTCAAGACACCATGACCTGAGTCATCCTTCACCACCTCATCTATCCTCTAGACACCATGACCTGAGTCATCCTTCACCACCTCATCTATCAAGACACCATGACCTGAGTCATCCTTCACCACCTCATCTATCAAGACACCATGACCTGAGTCATCCTTCACCACCTCATCTGTCCTCAAGACACCATGACCTGAGTCATCCTTCACCACCTCATCTATCCTCAAGACACCATGACCTGAGTCATCCTTCACCACCTCATCTATCAAGACACCATGACCTGAGTCATCCTTCACCACCTCACCTGTCCTCAAGACACCATGACCTGAGTCATCCTTCACCACCTCATCTATCAAGACACCATGACCTGAGTCATCCTTCACCTCCTCATCTATCCTCAAGACACCATGACCTGAGTCATCCTTCACCACCTCATCTGTCCTCAAGACACCATGACCTCAGTCATCCTTCACCACCTCATCTATCAAGACACCATGACCTGAGTCATCCTTCACCACCTCATCTGTCCTCAAGACACCATGACCTGAGTCATCCTTCACCACCTCATCTATCCTCAAGACACCATGACCTGAGTCATCCTTCACCACCTCATCTATCAAGACACCATGACCTGAGTCATCCTTCACCACCTCATCTATCCTCAAGACACCATGACCTGAGTCATCCTTCACCACCTCATCTATCCTCAAGACACCATGACCTGAGTCATCCTTCACCACCTCATCTATCCTCAAGACACCGTGACCTGAGTCATCCTTCACCACCTCATCTATCCTCAAGACACCATGACCTGAGTCATCCTTCACCACCTCATCTATCCTCAAGACACCATGACCTGAGTCATCCTTCACCACCTCATCTGTCCTCAAGACACCATGACCTGAGTCATCCTTCACCACCTCATGTATCAAGACACCATGACCTGAGTCATCCTTCACCACCTCATCTGTCCTCAGGACACCATGACCTGAGTCATCCTTCACCACCTCATCTATCAAGACACCATGACCTGAGTCATCCTTCACCACCTCATCTATCAAGACACCATGACCTGAGTCATCCTTCACCACCTCATCTATCAAGACACCATGACCTGAGTCATCCTTCACCACCTCATCTATCAAGACACCATGACCTGAGTCATCCTTCACCACCTCATCTATCAAGACAACATGACCTGAGTCATCCTTCACCACCTCATCTATCCTCAAGACACCATGACCTGAGTCATCCTTCACCACCTCATCTATCCTCAAGACACCATGACCTGAGTCATCCTTCACCACCTCATCTATCCTGAAGACACCATGACCTGAGTCATCCTTCACCACCTCATCTATCAAGACACCATGACCTGAGTCATCCTTCACCACCTCATCTATCAAGACACCATGACCTGAGTCATCCTTCACCACCTCATCTATCCTCAAGACAGCATGACCTGAGTCATCCTTCACCACCTCATCTATCCTCAAGACTCCATGACCTGAGTCATCCTTCACCACCTCATCTGTCCTCAAGACACCATGACCTGAGTCATCCTTCACCACCTCATCTATCCTCAAGACACCATGACCTGAGTCATCCTTCACCACCTCATCTGTCCTCAAGGCACCATGACCTGAGTCATCCTTCACCACCTCATCTATCCTCCAGACACCATGACCTGAGTCATCCTTCACCACCTCATCTATCCTCAAGACACCATGACCTGAGTCATCCTTCACCACCTCATCTATCCTCAAGACACCATGACCTGAGTCATCCTTCACCACCTCATCTATCAAGACACCATGACCTGAGTCATACTTCACCAGCTCACCTGTCCTCAAGACACCATGACCTGAGTCATCCTTCACCACCTCATCTGTCCTCAAGACACCATGACCTGAGTCATCCTTCATCACCTCATCTATCAAGACACCATGACCTGAGTCATCCTTCACCACCTCATCTATCAAGACACCATGACCTGAGTCATCCTTCACCACCTCATCTATCCTCAAGACACCATGACCTGAGTCATCCTTCACCACCTCATCTGTCCTCAAGACACCATGACCTGAGTCATCCTTCACCACCTCATCTGTCAAGACACCATGACCTGAGTCATCCTTCACCACCTCATCTATCCTCAAGACACCATGACCTGAGTCATCCTTCACCACCTCATCTATCCTCAAGACACCATGACCTGAGTCATCCTTCACCACCTCATCTATCCTCAAGACACCATGACCTGAGTCATCCTTCACCACCTCATCTATCCTCAAGACACCATGACCTGAGTCATCCTTCACCACCTCATCTATCCTCAAGACACCATGACCTGAGTCATCCTTCACCACCTCATCTGTCCTCAAGACACCATGACCTGAGTCATCCTTCACCACCTCATCTGTCCTCAAGACACCATGACCTGAGTCATCCTTCACCACCTCATCTGTCCTCAAGACACCATGACCTGAGTCATCCTTTACCACCTCATCTATCCCCAAGACACCATGACCTGAGTCATCCTTCACCACCTCATCTGTCCTCAAGACACCATGACCTGAGTCATCCTTCACCACCTCATCTATCCTCAAGACACCATGACCAGAGTCATCCTTCACCACCTCATCTATCAAGACACCATGACCTGAGTCATCCTTCACCACCTCATCTATCCTCAAGACACCATGACCTGAGTCATCCTTCACCACCTCATCTATCCTCAAGACACCATGACCTGAGTCATCCTTCACCACCTCATCTATCAAGACACCATGACCTTAGTCATCCTTTACCACCTCATCTATCCTCAAGACACCATGATCTGAGTCATCCTTCACCACCTCATCTATCCTCAAGACACCATGACCTGAGTCATCCTTCACCACCTCATCTGTCCTCAAGACACCATGACCTGAGTCATCCTTCACCACCTCATCTATCAAGACACCATGACCTGAGTCATCCTTCACCACCTCATCTGTCCTCAAGACACCATGACCTGAGTCATCCTTCACCACCTCATCTATCAAGACACCATGACCTGAGTCATCCTTCACCACCTCATCTGTCCTCAAGACACCATGACCTGAGTCATCCTTCACCACCTCATCTATCCTCAAGACACCATGACCTGAGTCATCCTTCACCACCTCATCTATCCTCAAGACAGCATGACCTGAGTCATCCTTCACCACCTCATCTATCCTCAAGACACCATGACCTGAGTCATCCTTCACCACCTCATCTGTCCTCAAGACACCATGACCTGAGTCATCCTTCACCACCTCATCTATCAAGACACCATGACCTGAGTCATCCTTCACCACCTCATCTGTCCTCAAGACACCATGACCTGAGTCATCCTTCACCACCTCATCTGTCCTCAAGACACCATGACCTGAGTCATCCTTCACCACCTCATCTATCCTGAAGACACCATGACCTGAGTCATCCTTCACCACCTCATCTATCAAGACACCATGACCTGAGTCATCCTTCACCACCTCATCTATCAAGACACCATGACCTGAGTCATCCTTCACCACCTCATCTATCCTCAAGACACCATGACCTGAGTCATCCTTCACCACCTCATCTATCCTCAAGACTCCATGACCTGAGTCATCCTTCACCACCTCATCTGTCCTCAAGACACCATGACCTGAGTCATCCCTCACCACCTCATCTATCCTCAAGACACCATGACCTGAGTCATCCTTCACCACCTCATCTGTCCTCAAGGCACCATGACCTGAGTCATCCTTCACCACCTCATCTATCCTCCAGACACCATGACCTGAGTCATCCTTCACCACCTCATCTATCCTCAAGACACCATGACCTGAGTCATCCTTCACCACCTCATCTATCCTCAAGACACCATGACCTGAGTCATCCTTCACCACCTCATCTATCAAGACACCATGACCTGAGTCATCCTTCACCACCTCATCTATCAAGACACCATGACCTGAGTCATACTTCACCACCTCACCTGTCCTCAAGACACCATGACCTGAGTCATCCTTCACCACCTCATCTGTCCTCAAGACACCATGACCTGAGTCATCCTTCATCACCTCATCTATCAAGACACCATGACCTGAGTCATCCTTCACCACCTCATCTATCAAGACACCATGACCTGAGTCATCCTTCACCACCTCATCTATCAAGACACCATGACCTGAGTCATCCTTCACCACCTCATCTGTCCTCAAGACACCATGACCTGAGTCATCCTTCACCACCTCATCTGTCAAGACACCATGACCTGAGTCATCCTTCACCACCTCATCTATCCTCAAGACACCATGACCTGAGTCATCCTTCACCACCTCATCTATCCTCAAGACACCATGACCTGAGTCATCCTTCACCACCTCATCTGTCCTCAAGACACCATGACCTGAGTCATCCTTCACCACCTCATCTGTCCTCAAGACACCATGACCTGAGTCATCCTTCACCACCTCATCTGTCCTCAAGACACCATGACCTGAGTCATCCTTCACCACCTCATCTGTCCTCAAGACACCATGACCTGAGTCATCCTTCACCACCTCATCTATCCTCAAGACACCATGACCTGAGTCATCCTTCACCACCTCATCTATCCTCAAGACACCATGACCTGAGTCATCCTTCACCACCTCATCTATCAAGACACCATGACCTGAGTCATCCTTCACCACCTCAACTATCAAGACACCATGACCTGAGTCATCCTTCACCACCTCATCTATCAAGACACCATGACCTGAGTCATCCTTCACCACCTCATCTGTCCTCAAGACACCATGACCTGAGTCATCCTTCACCACCTCATCTATCCTCAAGACACCATGACCTGAGTCATCCTTCACCACCTCATCTATCCTCAAGACACCATAACCTGAGTCATCCTTCACCACCTCATCTATCCTCAAGACACCATGACCTGAGTCATCCTTCACCACCTCATCTGTCCTCAAGACACCATGACCTGAGTCATCCTTCACCACCTCATCTATCAAGACACCATGACCTGAGTCATCCTTCACCACCTCATCTGTCCTCAAGACACCATGACCTGAGTCATCCTTCACCACCTCATCTATCAAGACACCATGACCTGAGTCATCCTTCACCACCTCATCTGTCCTCAAGACACCATGACCTGAGTCATCCTTCACCACCTCATCTATCCTCAAGACACCATGACCTGAGTCATCCTTCACCACCTCATCTATCCTCAAGACAGCATGACCTGAGTCATCCTTCACCACCTCATCTATCCTCAAGACACCATGACCTGAGTCATCCTTCACCACCTCATCTATCCTCAAGACACCATGACCTGAGTCATCCTTCACCACCTCATCTGTCCTCAAGACACCATGACCTGAGTCATCCTTCACCACCTCATCTATCCTCAAGACACCATGACCTGAGTCATCCTTCACCACCTCATCTATCCTCAAGACACCATGACCTGAGTCATCCTTCACCACCTCATCTGTCCTCAAGACACCATGACCTGAGTCATCCTTCACCACCTCATCTATCAAGACACCATGACCTGAGTCATCCTTCACCACCTCATCTATCAAGACACCATGACCTGAGTCATCCTTCACCACCTCATCTGTCCTCAAGACACCATGACCTGAGTCATCCTTCACCACCTCATCTGTCCTCAAGACACCATGACCTGAGTCATCCTTCACCACCTCATCTATCCTCAAGACACCATGACCTGAGTCATCCTTCAGCACCTCACCTATCCTCAAGACACCATGACCTGAGTCTTCCTTCACCACCTCATCTGTCCTCAAGACACCATGACCTGAGTCATCCTTCACCACCTCATCTGTCCTCAAGACACCATGACCTGAGTCATCCTTCACCACCTCATCTATCCTGAAGACACCATGACCTGAGTCATCCTTCACCACCTCATCTATCAAGACACCATGACCTGAGTCATCCTTCACCACCTCATCTATCAAGACACCATGACCTGAGTCATCCTTCACCACCTCATCTATCCTCAAGACAGCATGACCTGAGTCATCCTTCACCACCTCATCTATCCTCAAGACTCCATGACCTGAGTCATCCTTCACCACCTCATCTGTCCTCAAGACACCATGACCTGAGTCATCCTTCACCACCTCATCTATCCTCAAGACACCATGACCTGAGTCATCCTTCACCACCTCATCTGTCCTCAAGGCACCATGACCTGAGTCATCCTTCACCACCTCATCTATCCTCAAGACACCATGACCTGAGTCATCCTTCACCACCTCATCTGTCCTCAAGACACCATGACCTGAGTCATCCTTCACCACCTCATCTGTCCTCAAGACACCATGACCTGAGTCATCCTTCACCACCTCATCTATCCTCAAGACACCATGACCTGAGTCATCCTTCACCACCTCATCTGTCCTCAAGACACCATGACCTGAGTCATCCTTCACCACCTCATCTATCCTCTAGACACATGACCTGAGTCATCCTTCACCACCTCATCTATCAAGACACCATGACCTGAGTCATCCTTCACCACCTCATCTATCAAGACACCATGACCTGAGTCATCCTTCACCACCTCATCTGTCCTCAAGACACCATGACCTCAGTCATCCTTCACCACCTCATCTGTCCTCAAGACACCATGACCTGAGTCATCCTTCACCACCTCATCTATCCTCAAGACACCATGACCTGAGTCATCCTTCACCACCTCATCTATCAAGACACCATGACCTGAGTCATCCTTCACCACCTAATCTGTCCTTAAGACACCATGACCTGAGTCATCCTTCACCACCTCATCTGTCCTCAAGACACCATGACCTGAGTCATCCTTCAGCACCTCATCTATCCTCAAGACACCATGACCTGAGTCATCCTTCACCACCTCATCTATCAAGACACCATGACCTGAGTCATCCTTCACCACCTCATCTATCCTCAAGACACCATGACCTGAGTCATCCTTCACCACCTCATCTGTCCTCAAGACTCCATGACCTGAGTCATCCTTCACCACCTCATCTATCCTCAAGACACCATGACCTGAGTCATCCTTCACCACCTCATCTGTCCTCAAGACACCATGACCTGAGTCATCCTTCACCACCTCATCTATCCTCAAGACACCATGACCTGAGTCATCCTTCACCACCTCATCTATCAAGACACCATGACCTGAGTCATCCTTCACCACCTCATCTATCCTCAAGACACCATGACCTGAGTCATCCTTCGCCACCTCATCTATCAAGACACCATGACCTGAGTCATCCTTCACCACCTCATCTATCCTCAAGACACCATGACCTGAGTCATCCTTCACCACCTCATCTATCCTCAAGACACCATGACCTGAGTCATCCTTCACCACCTCATCTATCCTCAAGACACCATGACCTGAGTCATCCTTCACTACCTCATCTATCAAGACACCATGACCTGAGTCATCCTTCACCACCTCATCTATCAAGACACCATGACCTGAGTCATCCTTCACCACCTCATCTATCAAGACACCATGACCTGAGTCATCCTTCACCACCTCATCTGTCCTCAAGACACCATGACCTGAGTCATCCTTCACCACCTCATCTATCAAGACACCATGACCTGAGTCATCCTTCACCACCTCATCTATCCTCAAGACACCATGACCTGAGTCATCCTTCACCACCTCATCTATCCTCAAGACACCATGATCTGAGTCATCCTTCACCACCTCATCTGTCCTCAAGACACCATGACCTGAGTCATCCTTCACCACCTCATCTGTCCTCAAGACACCATGACCTGAGTCATCCTTCACCACCTCATCTATCAAGACACCATGACCTGAGTCATCCTTCACCACCTCATCTATCAAGACACCATGACCTGAGTCATCCTTCACCACCTCATCTATCAAGACACCATGACCTGAGTCATCCTTCACCACCTCATCTATCCTCAAGACACCATGACCTGAGTCATTCTTCACCACCTCATCTATCCTCAAGACACCATGACCTGAGTCATCCTTCACCACCTCATCTATCAAGACACCATGACCTGAGTCATCCTTCACCACCTCATCTATCCTCAAGACACCATGACCTGAGTCATCCTTCACCACCTCATCTATCCTCAAGACAGCATGACCTGAGTCATCCTTCACCACCTCATCTATCCTCAAGACACCATGACCTGAGTCATCCTTCACCACCTCATCTATCAAGACACCATGACCTGAGTCATCCTTCACCACCTCATCTATCAAGACACCATGACCTGAGTCATCCTTCACCACCTCATCTATCCTCAATACACCATGACCTGAGTCATCCTTCACCACCTCATCTATCCTCAAGACATCATGACCTGAGTCATCCTTCACCACCTCATCTGTCCTCAAGATACCATGACCTGAGTCATCCTTCACCACCTCATCTATCCTCAAGACACCATGACCTGAGTCATCCTTCACCACCTCATCTATCCTCAAGACACCATGACCTGAGTCATCCTTCACCACCTCATCTATCCTCAAGACACCATGACCTGAGTCATCCTTCACCACCTCATCTATCCTCAAGACACCATGACCTGAGTCATCCTTCACCACCTCACCTGTCCTCAAGACACCATGACCTGAGTCATCCTTCACCACCTCATCTATCCTCAAGACACCATGACCTGAGTCATCCTTCACCACCTCATCTATCCTCAAGACACCATGACCTGAGTCATCCTTCACCACCTCACCGTTTCCTCATGAAGAGTTCGTCCTTTCTCCCCACCATTCTTCTGAGCTTTCCTTCTTTGTGCCGTGATCGGGCTCCCCTCTCCCTCTCCTCCCTGAGTCCCACAAGGCCTGGCACTCGTTCTCCAGGGCACACCTGCGAGGGTCAGATCGTCATTACATCCAGGCCCACTTCCCTTGTGGCCTCTGCAACCCTATATGTGCTTAGTTTCAGTGTGGTATGGCCACCCAGATTTCCCGCATTCGGAGGCTGACGTAGGCAGCCTGGCAGTTCCCTGGCTCGCTTGGGCTTCAGCAGCTCTTCTGAGAGCTATTTAACGCCTGTGGAGTGCTGCACACAGACCTCCTGGAGACCCATGCTGGAGCCATGAGGGGCCTTGTGGTTCCCCTTGGGAATGGTGGCAGCTTGTGCGCTCACTGCGGCTCTCAGAGCCTGGCGACATTCCAGTAAACTTCACACTCTCCACCTCTGTCTCCAACCATGAAAGTTCAAATTCAAACTTCAAGGTGCCATTTCTACAAAATGCAGAATGCTGTCTCACCCTCACAATGGCAAAAAATAAGTTGTGTCACCATAAGCTGGGAGCCATGTGTGGGTAATAACAGAAGCTAACAATTGAGAACTTGATCATTTTACCCTAAATGTTGGCTGGAGCCAGATTGTAGAATTCTAAAATTAAAGCGCGTCTTGGTCCTCAACTGGCATTCTTCTTCTTCTTCTTCTTTTTTCATTTGTCAGCTCGCTCTCCAGAGTATATGCGCACATCCTCCAGTTGAGGGAATCTGAGTTGTCACCCTGGGTGCCCATCCTCCAGCTCCCTCCATCGCCAGAACCCATGTGTGCTTCCCCCACCATCTTCCCAAAGTCACGTGTGAACCCCGGTGGTAACTGCAGGTTCTTCCCCTTGCCATGCTGTGGACGCACCGAGGTGTCAGGCGTTGATCCCATTGACAGCTATGTCCTTGCTTCAGGCCCCAGGACCCCGCCACGTCCTCACCGGGGGTCCTGTTTGCCCATATGCCTGGCACACTGTGTCCTGGGAAAGGATGCTCTGATTTCCTACTGGCGCTGTGGAGTCACCAGGGATGCCGGCTCTGGAGTTCCTTGGAGACCCGCTCATCTTTCTGGATCTTTTAGGCTTGCTCCGCAGAACCCGGACTGGGTCCACCAAGGGGCCCCTCCATCCCTGGAGCAGGCCCTTTTGTGTGTCGGACCCAGGGCCTGGCTGGTGGGAGCAGCAGCTTGGCATTCACCCTGGGATTGCTTCCCTGGGTCCAGACATAGCTGGGATGACCCGTGTAGGCAGAGGCTCTGCGTTCCAAACAATGTCCCTTCCCACCCGCTGTCCCGCCTTGAGGACTCTTGAAATGCTTAATGACATGGCCCAGGACCCTGCTGGGACTCTGCCCCTCCCGGCAGCACCTCACTCATTTCCTGTCCCTCGGGAGACTCCTGCTAACTCCTGGGCAGTGTCACAAAACCCCCAGTTTCATATTTGGTTCCTTCACCTGGAAAGTCCTGCCATTGCACCTTTTCTGGAAACAGAAGCTCGTAGGGGCTCCTCAGAACACCCTCCTTCCCCTCTTCCTCTTCTTCCTCTCCTTCCTCGCCCTCTCCCAGGGGAGTACCCCCCTGGAAGTGCCGCTCCCAGCCCCGACCCTGCCTGTGCCCGGCACCCGACAGGCCTCTCCCCTAGCCGGTCCCACACCCTGCCCGGGTCGTGGGCCAGACCGCTCGGCTGAGAACCATTCACTCTGTCTCCTGGGCGGTTTCTGGGCTGAGTTCACTCTGTCTCCTGGGCGGTTTCTGGGCTGGTGACCTTCACGCCTCACCCTGTGTGGGGCCTGAAAAACACAGAGTGCACAGAAGCGCCCTCCCCTCCGCTGATCGAGTGATGGTCAACCAAAGTCAGGAACGCATTTGACTAATTGTGTGTTAATGTCAAACTTAGGAAGCCAGGAACAAGGGTGGCCAGGAAGTGAAGGAATGTATGCGAAGCCACTGCCCGGAAGGGGCTTGCGGCCCGGCCCCAGAATCCCATACTCCACGCACAGCTGTCAGCGCTAAGTGCAAGGCAAGTGACCCCAACGTCAATGCTTGAGCTAATCTGCCGTGTGGGGGGACCCATTAGTGCCCAAACTCTGGAGTCTCTTGCTTTTCCCTTTGGAAGCATTCCCGGAGCCTGGCAAAGTGGCAGTTTCCAACTTCCATCCAAGTGTATTTGTGAAGTATGTTTGCAACTGCTGCTGGCTCCGGCTGGGCTGCCCTGAGGGGCAGGGGCTCGGATCCTCCCTCCTCCCCGCTGCCCACGGTCACTCCTCCCTCCTCCCCTGGCTGCTCTCGGTCGGTTGTTCCTCCCTCTGCTTTGCTCCCAAGTAAAGTTTCCAGCAAGAGCATGAGGATGCTTGGACACATGGCCTCCGGCTACGGCCCTCTATCTTTCCTCCTCTCTGTTCTCCACTAAGGGCTAACTTTACAACTTTTATTATAATATACTTTATGTACAACAGTGAAACTTTATTGCAACATATGCCCGTTTTATACATTCATGCATAAAGCATATTTTAAAAACCCTTAGTCAGAGGCTCATAATGCAATATTAAACCCATACCATATTTTCTCCACACATTCATAAAAAAGCATTCAGTCTTTGGAAAATGTTATTAAGAACTTTGGCTCGAGGGTGTAGGATGATTCCGAGGGTGCGAGCGTTTTGCTGAGGCGGAGCGGAAGGGAGCCCGGCTCCCCTTGGGTGCAGAGACAGCGGCCCGAGGACCCCAGGGCCAGGGAGACACCCGGGCCTTGAAATAAGACTGGAGCGGCCGTGGTGCAGACACATTTTCTTTTTCCTTTGGGCAGGACCAGCTGCAAGACACGGATGAGGGGGGAGAGCTCTGCTTCTGTTTGGGAAATGAGATGTCACATCAGAAATTACATGTGGTTATTTATAATCAACAAGAGATTTCCAGTCCGACTGCAAGAAATTGAAACAATACCTCCAAGTAATTCCAGCCCTTTCAGGATTAGCATGTGGTCTCGGGAAATCCTCGTGAACTAGGCAGCTCTGACTATTACAAATTACGAATTCTGTGTCTCGGTCGAGACCCAGCAGATTTATCTTGACATTGTGTTTGACATTTTGCGTGGTGCGGTAACACAGGGCCCACTGCCATCTGCCTCTAAAGAGGCCGTTCCCCGGGCCCAGAGCCAGCTACAACAGCGTTGGCAAAGGCCCCTGGGGCTTTCAGGTTATTTTTGTTAAGTTTTCGCTGTCTTCTCCGTAATTACCAAAGCCCATATGAGTTTGTGCTTGGAAGGCGGCTCCTGCAGCTGGCTGAGCCGACCCTCACTGCTGCTTCCTGCCGGACCCCTCCAAGACGGTCATCTGGGAAGACACGCGCCCTGCTCGGGTCGTACCTGGAAGCTGGGTTGGGGAGCAGGGATGGCATCTACCACCGGACAGAAGTCGACAGCCCCACATCACAGTGAAGCAGCCCGGGACAGAGCCTCGGCTGGGCCGGTGGGCGGGGCGGGGGCCGCATGGAAAATTCCCTGAGGTGACACGGTGTCTAGGAGGCTGCGAGGTGACTGTCCACTTAGCCACAGATGACCCAGGAGAAGAAACGGGGCCATGTCTAAAAGGGCAAGAAGGTGGGACAGCAGCTGGAAGCCACCGAGGGCCACCGAGGATCATGGCATCGCCCAAGCCTCACGCTCTGCCTGCAGGAGCACTGGGCACCAGAGCCTCCTTTCAGGAATTGCCACGGGTTGCAAAACACCAGGATGGCAACCTGCAAGCCATTTCCTCAGTGAGCAGAAGGCTGGGGGCGGAGCCCTGGGTGCCTGCCTGGAGGAGAGGGCTGGGCGGCTGGCTAGGGGGTGAGGACCACGGACGCCCCCATGGGAAGGCAGCTGGCTGGCGCGGGAGAGCGGCCCTCTCCCAGGCTGTGGGCCAGTGGGCATGGGCACCCACGCGGGCCCGTGTGGGGTGTGGGGAGGCCCTGGGCCACGCCTGACTGCAGGGGGACTCGTGTCCCTATTCAGAACTCATGCCCAAGCCTGAAGACCGGCACCAGGCCCAGCTCTGGAAGCGGCTGGGGCTGTGCAGTGCAGGTGAAGCAAGGGCCGTCCCTCTGCTCTCTGCCTCCCCGGGGGGTGAGCCGTGTCCATGCTCCCTGACAGACACGTGCCAAACCCCAAAGCCAGCGCCGAGTCACAGAGTCACAAAGGAAGCCTGAGCCAGTGCCTGAGCTGGCATGAGACAGGGCAAGACAGGCGACAGGAGATGTCTGGCCTGCAGGAGTTCCTGTCTGGGTTTGTTTCCAAATCTGTTCTAATTCCAGAGCTCTGTGTGGCTATTAGCATTGTGTCTCAACTCAATTAGCAGAGAATTTGTTCAGGACAGGTGGCCGCTGGGCTGCAGCCAGCTCGAAGCAGAAAGCAAAGAGTCACCACCGAACATGTGTCCATCAGATTCGCACTGACAAATGTGTCTACGGAATCAGGAGGAGGGACGGGGGGAGGGCCTGGGTGTGGGGCTTGGGAAGTTGGGGGAGGGGAGGTCTGGAATGGGCAGTGGAGATGTCCTGGCCCTTGCAGCCAGGGACAGGGCCATGGCCGGCTTCCTGCAGGCCTCCTCCTGCTCTGTGCGCTGTGGTAATGGGAGACGGGTGCGGTGAGGCCAGCCGATCAGGAGGTCCCTGTGGCTGGGAGGCTGGTTCTGGATGGGGAGACCCCGCACCCTGGGGGCCGCACAGGGGCTCAAGGGGAGGCAGAGGCCGACGCTGAGGGGACCACAAAGGCAGCACCTCCACTGCGGCTTCCACGGGAAGAACCGGGCATGAGTGGCTCCTGGGGTGCGGGCACAGGGCTGTCCTGGTCTCCTTCCTACCCGGATGAGAAGGGTGAGTGGTGTGGCCCCTGTGCAGGGGTGGGCCTGCCCTCCCCCTCCCCCGTGCAGGGCTGAGCCTCCCCTCCCCCGCCCCAATGCAGGGGTGGGCCTCCCCTCCCCCTCCCCTGTGCAGGGGTGGGTCTCCCCTCCCCCTCCCCTGTGCAGGGGTGAGCCTCCCCTCCCCCTCCCCTGTGCAGGGCTGAGCCTCCCCTCCCCCTCCCCTGTGCAGGGGTGAGCCTCCCCTCTGCCTCCCTTCAGTGCCCATGGATCCAGGTCCCCCGCGCCCCTTCCTCTGCCGTGTGACTAAGGCAGTGTGCACGCCCAGAGGAGCGGGCGCAGCGTGCTGTCATCTGCACGCAGGCCGTGTAATTCTTTACCAAAACACAGTTTTCAGAGGCTATGATTAGGAACAGGAAAGAGTCATGTGTGGGAAATTGGCACACTTCGGTGAGCACTAAATTTCCCCAGTTTTCAGATTTCTGACAGTGCGTGTGGGGAGCGCAAAGTTTCTCAGTGGAAGGCAGGACTCCTCGCAGGGAGGCGTCCACGGCTGACCCCCCACCCACCCGGGAGGCGTCCACGGCTGACCCCCCACCCACCCGGGAGGCGTCCACGGCTGACCCCCCCACCCACCCGGGAGGCGTCCACGGCTGACCCCCCCCACCCACCCGGGAGGCGTCCACAGCTGACTCCCACTGCATCCAGGTAAAGGGAAGGAGGCCACAGGGGTCCAGGCTAGTGACACAGCAGGGCCTGCTCTCCACAGAGGCCTTCCACGGGACACAGCAGGGCCTGCTCTCCACAGAGACCTTCCACGGGACACAGCAGGGCCCTGGTCCCCACAGAGACCTTCCACGGGACACAGCAGGGCCTGCTCTCCACAGAGACCTTCCACGGGACACAGCAGGGCCTGCTCTCCA
Organism: Megascapheus bottae; assembly: GCA_024803745.1. Classification (NCBI taxonomy): domain Eukaryota; kingdom Metazoa; phylum Chordata; class Mammalia; order Rodentia; family Geomyidae; genus Megascapheus; species Megascapheus bottae. The sequence continues at coordinate 1,034,560 of JANJXV010000021.1, read as the reverse complement.
CAGAGACCTTCCACGGGACACAGCAGGGCCTGCTCTCCACAGAGACCTTCCACGGGACACAGCAGGGCCTGCTCTCCACAGAGACCTTCCACGGGACACAGCAGGGCCCTGGTCCCCACAGAGACCTTCCACGGGACACAGCAGGCCCTGCTCTCCACAGAGGCCTTCCACGGGACACAGAAGGGCCCTGGTCCCCACAGAGACCTTCCACGGGACACAGCAGGGCCTGCTCTCCACAGAGACCTTCCACGGGACACAGCAGGGCCTGCTCTCCACAGAGGCCTTCCACGGGACACAGCAGGGCCTGCTCTCCACAGAGACCTTCCACGGGACACAGCAGGGCCCTGGTCCCCACAGAGACCCTTCCACGGGATACTGAGCTAGGGAATCACGGAGCCAGGACAGAAGTGGGAAGTGGCCACACCTGCCCAGGTTCAAGGCCCAGGAGGAGATTCGGGGACATCCCCTCTTCCTCCCCTCCTGCACCATTGCCTGGCTGTGTGTGCCACCCCTCTGCCCCTGGCCTCTCACGAGATGGCATGCGGCCTTCCTGGAGAGCCTGGCGTCGTGTGCAGCGAGACGGGCCTCCGTGGCCATGCCTTCGGAGGTGCCCGTGCTCAGAGGCCAGGTTCTGGCCACCCCGAGCCCTGGAGGATGCCAGGTGGGAAGGAAAATGGAAAGGGGCTGACGGACGAGAGGGCATCCAGGGCGGAGGCTGCAGGGGCCCCATGCGGGAGCTGCTGGTGGTGGCACAGAGGACCAGCCAGCTGTCCCCAGGCACAGCTCCGAATCTGGAGTCGCAGATTGGACAGCCCCTACTGTTTTCAGCCCCTACTCCCTTCCTCGCTCCTGGGACCTAATGGAGAGCTGCTGCCCTTCCTTCCCTCGCTGGGCAGCTGCTGACACCGGCCAGTCAGTCCACGGCGCAGAGCCGCAGCCCCAGCAGCACCGGCCCTTCCTGAGCCTGCCCTCCCCAAGTCCTCCCCACGCCGCTCTCACACCCAGGCCCTCCTGTGGCCCTCAGCCCCCGCCTCACCCCAGGGAACAAGGTGGCAGTGCCCACGGCAGTCCTTCTGTCCTTCTGCCCCAGCCGCCCACCGCAGACACAACTCCCAGTGTGAACTTTGGCGCCGTCGAGTTCCTCCGGTGGGTGACGTGATTTCTTACTAGAACTTTCTGCTGTCTGTTTGTTCTGACCTCTGACCTGCCACCTGCCCGGCCCCTTCCTCCTGCGTGTCCAGCCCACGTGGACCAAAGGACTGAATCGGTTTGAAGCCTCGGCTGTCGGCTCTGAGCAAACCCGGTTCCCTGATCCCTTATCACCAAGACGTCAGGAGCCTGTTCAGATTTGCCAGTTTGACAGAAATCTCGTTGATTTTAATTAGGATTTTTTTATTACTGGTGGGGTTGATTGTATTTTATGTTTATTGGCCGTTTATGAATATTTACTTAAGTTGTCCTTATCTCTCCTTCATTCGTTAATTGTGTTGTTAGCTGAGGATTTTCCTTGTTGATGTGTGAAACATCTACATCTATCGTCTAATCCGAGGGAGCTTTAGTAATGTAGCAATTCAATTCAATACCAGTTGAGTCAATCAACTTTTTCTGAGTAAAGTAAAATGAAAATGGATTCATAAGCTATAAATTAGATTGTATTTTGTGCCAGTAGTTTTATTAATATCTTTACATTTTCTCTGAGATTTTTCCCTATGGGATAATAGAAATACACAAAAACTGAGTATTACCAGTTTAAAAGCTATTTAAACATCCCAGAGTCAATTAGAAGGCCTCTATTGTGTTAAGAGACAATGAAAAACATTTAAAGCATTTTTAAAAATGACTTCAAAAATGTATTCCCCCATGCATAAAACACTGGCAGAGTGCGGGTTTGGGCTGGGCTGTGCTGTGAAACACAAGCTCACGTACAGAAACATGGAGTCCAGTGGGCACGTGTGCAGCCATGGCCCCTGAATGGGGGAGAGGAGGCGCTGGGTCGGGTGGGGGCCAAGAAGAACCGGCACTGAGAGAAGAGGGCTGTGCTCTCTGCACCCCAGCCAAGGCTCAGCGCAGGGAGGGCAGGCCAGCTCGGGGCGGAGGGTAAGTTTATCGGCGGAGGCCTCATTCTCACACCTGTTGAGAACCTGTTGAGGGTTGGGTGGTGGGGAGCAGAGCAGGGGTGGGAGAGGGTCGTGGGTCCGGTTCATTGTACGCCTACACAGCCAGGTCACAAGGAAGGCCTGGACAGCCCGGCTCGCGCTAAGGAGAGAGTATGGGTGCTGACCACGCCCTGTGAGAGGGAAGCTGTGTTCAACCCGGCCGTGGGCAGACGCCAGCACTTCTCGAGTTGGGAGGGGGGTGTGTGTGTTGGTGTGAACGTGTGTGTGTGGGTGTGTGTGTGTGAACAGGAAAGCACATGTGTGATTGGGGAGCTTGTCTGTGTGTTTACTCTTTATTTTTTGTCTTTTTGCTGGTTCTGGAGCTTGAATTTAGGGCCTGGGCTGTGACCCTGAGCCTCTCTGTACCCAAGGCTGGCACTCTACCCCTGGAGCCCCAGCACCAGTGTGAATGTGGTACCAAGGAATCAAACCCGGGCTTCATGCGTGCTTGGCAAGCACTCCACCACTAGCCACCTTTCCAGCCCTGTGTGTTTTGTCGTAATCACAGAAAACAAAAGCCAAGTACATAGAGAGGACTGTGGAGACGACTCTTCACCCCCAGAATGTGCCTCCTCTGGACCATCAGTCTTTAGTGATAGCTTGTGCAGACTTAAGGATGGTGTAACCATTTCTTTGGGGGGCTTGAACTTGGGGCCTAGGCCCTCTCCCTGAGGTTTGGTGGTCAAGGCTAGTTCACAACCACTGTGACCCACAGCTCCACGGTCTTAAGGAATCTCATTTGTATATTTATTTTCTTAACCTGCACATCAGTACTAAGGCTTACAGTTAAGGTCTGAGTATTGTCCCTTAGCTTCTTTGCTCAAGTCTAGTGCTCTACCATGTGAGCTACACTTCCATTTCTGGCTTTTTGGTGGTTAACTAAAGGTAAGAGTCTCACAGACTTTACTGCCCAGGCTAGGTTTGAACCCCAATCCTCAGATCTCAGCCTCCTGAGTAGCTGGGATTATAGGTGTGAACCAGCAGTGTAACAATTATTTAACATTTGTCCATTCTGTAAATTACAACCTCCAGTAAGGAAAAGATCTGGGTGGTTGAGTGCGTTCTGGAACTGGGTGGTTGTGTCGGTACTGGACCTTGGATTTAGCCCTCAGCGGTGTTTGATTGTCCAAGGCCCTGCAGAGTGACCCCCAACTCAATGCCTGCAGAGAGCATGGGGGCAGAACTAGACTCTCCTGCCCCGCCAGAGGGTGTTTGCCTCAGCGGCAAACACTGGTGGAACACTCAGAAAATGGAGGGGAAATCAGTATCAATACAAGTCTGCTAGACATTTAAGCTGATTATAATTTTAATCCCCTGTAATACTTCTAGAATCCCCTTCTCACTGTTAATTAATAGTTTTACCTGTTTGCCTCTTAAATACCATCATTATCTTTGGTCTTGGGGAAATGTATTTTGACTGTGCAGGTTCTTAATAATTTGGAAAAATAAATAACATAAAGCATACTGCTACATAAAGAAAGAATAAAATCAGATGTCTCCACATGACAACACAGTGACCTGGACATATACAGTATACACCCAGCATTCACACTGTACATATGTAGCGTGAACAGTACTCACACACACGCACATATACACAACATACAACACAAATAGCACACACAACCATGCACACCACCTTCCCCAGGGGATGGGAAGGAATGACACACAAACCTGCACTGTAAGTGAGGTGTGGATAATTTTCTTTTATTTTTGTGTCACCTCTGCACACATGTCATGCTCACTACAGAAAGCCTGGTGTGCAGGCAGAATCCCTGCCAACCACACCCGCTTCTCCTCAAGGAGGTGACACCAGACTGAAGGAACCACAGCCCTCCCTCCCACCCCAGTAGACACGCTGGCCACGGCCCGAAGCCCGAGTCGGGGCCATCCACAGCAACGTGCCCCAACCCCCGTGGACCTGAGCCTGCTCTCGGCGTGGCTGTGTCTCGTGGGTCATGGTCAGAGCCCTCCCCCCAGCCCGTAGAGGGGATGGGTCTGCTGTCAGACTCAGCTGTGTGGGGCTCTTGGTTTCTGGGTGCAGTCCACATTGGAAGGCACACATGCTTCTCCATGGAGGAGACACAGGAACAATTCTGCACAATCTGATTGGCCTCTCGGTGTGCCCTGAGGCACAGCCCATTTCCTGCAGGGGTTAGCAAAGCCCCCACAGAACTGAGGCCAGGGAAAATCCCTGCTCCACGGCTCCTCCCCATGCAGGCCCAGGGACGGGGGTGGGAGGGGCGAAGTTCTAACCAGGAAGGCAGAAATCTTCCTTTATCAAGAAATAGAGGCATTTGTCCTGGCCCACACCTGCAATCCACAGGAGACAATCTGGGAAGGAAAGTCCATCCAACTCTTATCTCCACCAACAGCCAGAAGTGGAGCTGTGGCTCGAGTGCTCTCTTGAGCAAAAGAAGCTCAGGGATAGTTCCCAGGCCAAGTTCAAGCCCCACCACACACACGCACACGCACCAATGCTGAGGCACATTCCCTGAGATGGCCCACCAGGCTCCTCCTGGCCCTCGTCCTTGACCTGACCCTCCTGCCTGACCCTCCTCCCTGACCCTCCTCCCTAACCTTCTTCCCTGACCCTCCTCCCTGACCCTCCCCCGGACCTCAGCAATTCTGGCAGATGCGCGGTGCCATCTGGTGGTATGTCCACCTTCTAAGTCCCGGTGACGGTGACACTGAGCGTCTTCACATGTGCTCACGGCTGTGAGGTATTCCTAAGTGAATGTGCACTCTCTCTTAGGACCCATTTGCAGTGGGTTGCTTGTTCCATTGGCATGGATGTCTCTGTGTTCTGAACACAGATTCCATGAGGCATTGGTGACTTGTAAATCTTTTCTCCAGTCCGTGGCTGGGTTTGAATTCTGCTCATGGCACACAGTCATGAATGCACAACATTTCAGCAAATATCAGCCCCACACAGCAGGAGTGGCCTCAGAGCGCGGTCTCGTGCCGTCACACACACAGGAGGAGCAGTCTGAGAGGCTGTGGCCCCGTGGTGTCACACAGCAGGCAGGGGTGGCCTGAGAGGGCGTGCCCCGTGGTGTCATCGGGATCCTGCCCGCACCAGGGATTTCTGGTGTCTTTCAGGGTGGCGAGACACCTCTGTGAGGATTTCTCAAAGCGCACGTGTCCGCAGTTCCGTGAAAGTGAGGCTGAGTTTCAGAAAGGTGCCTAATGACTGCATGGCCCACTGATGTGCCCAGAAGCCCAGGACGTGGGAAAAGTCCTGTCTGGGGCTTCCGCAGAGGACACACCCGGGGGCACAGCCCAGGGGCTGCGGCCTGGATGAAGAGAGCCTCGAAGAAGAAAGTCCACCCGTGGGCATTCTCTCTGCCGTGAGAGCCGCCGACCGGCTGCAGTGCCCCGGCACACTGAACCGTGGGACACTGCCCCCACCCCGCACGCTGCTCCGCCTCTCAGCCACAGAGCCAGCTGCGATGAACTGAAATGCAGGGACAGGAGCCCAGCAACTCTTCCTCCCTGTTCCTCTCAGCTGTGTCACAGAGGTGAGCAATGCACTACCACCAAGCTGCTTCTGGTTTATGCTCAGGACCTCACCCTCCCGGGCTGGCTTGTTTGGCTGGCACGCTACGACGCGAGCCCTGATGGCAGTGCTCAGGGCTTTGTGTGGGTTATGGTGGAGATGGACTGGGGTGGACTCTCCTGCCTGGGCGAGCCTGGAACCACTGTCCCTCAGACCTCAGCGCTCTCGGTAGCGAGGGTTACAGGCGTGGGCCACCCAGGCCCACCTTGCCTTTATTGTCACGTACGTTTTCACCACGAGGAAATCTGTGCCGAGCTCAGCCACCCGGTCTTGAACCCGTCAATTGCTAGGTCAAAGTCACCCCCTCTTCTGTGGACAGGCAGCTGTGTGGGGCCAGCTGTGACCTGTGTGGTGGCCCTGTGTGCGGGGCTGAAGCAGGGGGAGTTAGTAAACTTCAGTCCACATTGTCCCCAGACTTTGGGCAGAGCCAGAGGTCACCCCAGTGTGTCCTCCATATCCTCTGGACTCCCTGGACACTTGTGCTCAGCCTTGCTGTTTGATGTGGTCCTGATAATGCCAGGGTCACCAAGCCGTCATGACACAGGGTTCAGGACCCCAGGAAACATGACTCCAAACTTTATGACCTCAACTTTCATGAACGCAATCTTCACCAGCTCAACCTTCACCAGCATAACCCTCACCACCTCAACCTTCACCACCTCAACCTTCATGACCTCAACCTTCACCACCTCAACCTTCATGACCTCAACCTTCACGACCTCAACCTTCACCACCTCAACCTTCACCACCTCAACCTTCACCACCTCAACCTTCATGACCTCAACCTTCACGACCTCAACCTTCATGACCTCAACCTTCATGACCTCAACCTTCACCACCTCAACCTTCATGACCTCAACCTTCACGACCTCAACCTTCACCACCTCAACCTTCACCACCTCAACCTTCACCACCTCAACCTTCACGACCTCAACCTTCACGACCTCAACCTTCATGACCTCAACCTTCACGACCTCAACCTTCACCACCTCAACCTTCATGACCTCAACCTTCACCACCTCAAACTTCATGACCTCAACCTTCACCACCTCAACCTTCATGACCTCAACCTTCACGACCTCAACCTTCACCACCTCAACCTTCACGACCTCAACCTTCACCACCTCAACCTTCATGACCTCAACCTTCACCACCTCAACCTTCACCACCTCAACCTTCACCACCTCAACCTTCACCACCTCAACCTTCATGACCTCAACCTAAACCACCTCAACCTTCAAGACCTCAACCTTCATGACCTCAACCTTCACCACCTCAACCTTCATGACCTCAACCTAAACCACCTCAACCTTCAAGACCTCAACCTTCATGACCTCAACCTTCACCACCTCAACCTTCACCACCTCAACCTTCATGACCTCAACCTTCACCACCTCAACCTTCACCACCTCAACTTTCACCACCTCAACCTTCACGACCTCAACCTTCATGACCTCAACCTTCACCACCTCAACCTTCATGACCTCAACCATCACCACCTCAACCTTCATGACCTCAACCTAAACCACCTCAACCTTCACGACCTCAACCTTCATGACCTCAACCTTCACCACCTCAACCTTCATGACCTCAACCTTCATGACCTCAACCTTCACCACCTCAACCTTCACCACCTCAACCTTCATGACCTCAACCTTCACCACCTCAACCTTCATCACCTCAACCTTCACCACCTCAAACTTCATGACCTCAACCTTCACCACCTCAACCTTCACCACCTCAACCTTCATGACCTCAACCTTCACCACCTCAACCTTCATGACCTCAACCTTCACCACCTCAACCTTCACCACCTCAACCTTCACCACCTCAACCTTCATGACCTCAACCTTCACCACCTCAACCTTCATCACCTCAACCTTCACCACCTCAACCTTCACCACCTCAACCTTCACCACCTCAACCTTCACCACCTCAACCTTCACCACCTCAACCTTCACCACCTCAACCTTCACCACCTCAACCTTCACGACCTCAACCTTCACGACCTCAACCTTCACCACCTCAACATTCACCACCTCAACCTTCACCACCTCAACCTTCACCACCTCAACCTTCACCACCTCAACCTTCATGACCTCAACCTTCATGACCTCAACCTTCACGACCTCAACCTTCACCACCTCAACCTTCACCACCTCAACCTTCATGACCTCAACCTTCATGACCTCAACCTTCATGACCTCAACATTCACCACCTCAACCTTCACCAACTCAACCTTCACGACCTCAACCTTCATGACCTCAACCTTCATGACCTCAACCTTCATGACCTCAACCTTCACCACCTCAACCTTCATGACCTCAACCTTCATGACCTCAACCTTCACCACCTCAACCTTCACCACCTCAACCTTCATGACCTCAACCTTCATGACCTCAACCTTCACCACCTCAACCTTCACCACCTCAACCTTCATGACCTCAACCTTCATGACCTCAACCTTCACCACCTCAACCTTCACCACCTCAACCTTCATGACCTCAACCTTCATGACCTCAACCTTCATGACCTCAACCTTCACCACCTCAACCTTCACCACCTCAACCTTCACGACCTCAACCTTCACCACCTCAACCTTCATGACCTCAACCTTCATGACCTCAACCTTCACCACCTCAACCTTCACCACCTCAACCTTCACCACCTCAACCTTCATGACCTCAACCTTCACCACCTCAACCTTCATGACCTCAACCTTCATCACCTCAACCTTCATGACCTCAACCTTCACCACCTCAACCTTCACCACCTCAACCTTCATGACCTCAACCTTCACCACCTCAACCTTCATGACCTCAACCTTCATGACCTCAACCTTCACCACCTCAACCTTCACCACCTCAACCTTCACCACCTCAAACTTCATGACCTCAACCTTCATGACCTCAACCTTCACCACCTCAACCTTCACCACCTCAATCTTCATGACCTCAACCTTCATGACCTCAACCTTCACCACCTCAACCTTCATGACCTCAACCTTCACCACCTCAACCTTCATGACCTCAACCTTCACCACCTCAACCTTCATGACCTCAACCTTCACCACCTCAACCTTCACCACCTCAACCTTCACCACCTCAACCTTCACCACCTCAACCTTCATGACCTCAACCTAAACCACCTCAACCTTCAAGACCTCAACCTTCATGACCTCAACCTTCACCACCTCAACCTTCATGACCTCAACCTAAACCACCTCAACCTTCAAGACCTCAACCTTCATGACCTCAACCTTCACCACCTCAACCTTCACCACCTCAACCTTCATGACCTCAACCTTCACCACCTCAACCTTCACCACCTCAACCTTCACCACCTCAACCTTCACGACCTCAACCTTCATGACCTCAACCTTCACCACCTCAACCTTCATGACCTCAACCATCACCACCTCAACCTTCATGACCTCAACCTAAACCACCTCAACCTTCACGACCTCAACCTTCATGACCTCAACCTTCACCACCTCAACCTTCATGACCTCAACCTTCATGACCTCAACCTTCACCACCTCAACCTTCACCACCTCAACCTTCATGACCTCAACCTTCACCACCTCAACCTTCATCACCTCAACCTTCACCACCTCAAACTTCATGACCTCAACCTTCACCACCTCAACCTTCACCACCTCAACCTTCATGACCTCAACCTTCACCACCTCAACCTTCATGACCTCAACCTTCACCACCTCAACCTTCACCACCTCAACCTTCACCACCTCAACCTTCATGACCTCAACCTTCACCACCTCAACCTTCATCACCTCAACCTTCACCACCTCAACCTTCACCACCTCAACCTTCACCACCTCAACCTTCACCACCTCAACCTTCACCACCTCAACCTTCACCACCTCAACCTTCACGACCTCAACCTTCACGACCTCAACCTTCACCACCTCAACATTCACCACCTCAACCTTCACCACCTCAACCTTCACGACCTCAACCTTCACCACCTCAACCTTCACCACCTCAACCTTCATGACCTCAACCTTCATGACGTCAACATTCACCACCTCAACCTTCACCACCTCAACCTTCACGACCTCAACCTTCACCACCTCAACCTTCACCACCTCAACCTTCATGACCTCAACCTTCATGACCTCAACCTTCATGACCTCAACATTCACCACCTCAACCTTCACCAACTCAACCTTCACGACCTCAACCTTCACCACCTCAACCTTCACAACCTCAACCTTCATGACCTCAACCTTCATGACCTCAACCTTCACCACCTCAACCTTCACCACCTCAACCTTCATGACCTCAACCTTCATGACCTCAACCTTCACCACCTCAACCTTCACCACCTCAACCTTCATGACCTCAACCTTCATGACCTCAACCTTCATGACCTCAACCTTCACCACCTCAACCTTCACCACCTCAACCTTCACGACCTCAACCTTCACCACCTCAAACTTCATGACCTCAACCTTCATGACCTCAACATTCACCACCTCAACCTTCACCACCTCAACCTTCACCACCTCAACCTTCATGACCTCAACCTTCACCACCTCAACCTTCATGACCTCAACCTTCATCACCTCAACCTTCATGACCTCAACCTTCACCACCTCAACCTTCACCACCTCAACCTTCATGACCTCAACCTTCACCACCTCAACCTTCATGACCTCAACCTTCACCACCTCAACCTTCACCACCTCAACCTTCACCACCTCAATCTTCATGACCTCAACCCTCATGACCTCAACCTTCACCACCTCAACCTTCACCACCTCAACCTTCACCACCTCAACCTTCATGACCTCAACCTTCACCACATCAACCTTCACGACCTCAACCTTCACCACCTCAACCTTCATGACCTCAACCTTCACCACCTCAACCTTCACCACCTCAACCTTCATGACCTCAACCTTCACCACCTCAACCTTCATGACCTCAACCTTCATGACCTCAACCTTCACCACCTCAACCTTCACCACCTCAACCTTCACCACCTCAACCTTCATGACCTCAACCTTCACCACCTCAACCTTCATGACCTCAACCTTCACCACCTCAACATTCACCACCTCAAACTTCACCACCTCAATCTTCATGACCTCAACCTTCATGACCTCAACCTTCACCACCTCAACCTTCACCACCTCAACCTTCACCACCTCAACCTTCATGACCTCAACCTTCACGACCTCAACCTTCACCACCTCAACCTTCACCACCTCAACCTTCACCACCTCAACCTTCATGACCTCGACCTTCACCACCTCAACCTTCATGACCTCAACCTTCATGACCTCAACCTTCACCACCTCAACCTTCACCACCTCAACCTTCACCACCTCAACCTTCACGACCTCAACCTTCACCACCTCAACCTTCACGACCTCAAACTTCATGACCTCAACCTTCACCACCTCAACCTTCATGACCTCAACCTTCATGACCTCAACCTTCACCACCTCAACCTTCATGACCTCAACCTTCACCACCTCAACCTTCATGACCTCAACCTTCATGACCTCAACCTTCACCACCTCAACCTTCACCACCTCAACCTTCACCACCTCAACCTTCATGACCTCAACCTTCACCACCTCAACCTTCATGACCTCAACCTTCAAGACCTCAACCTTCATGACCTCAACCTTCATGACCTCAACCTTCACCACCTCAACCTTCATGACCTCAACCTTCACCACCTCAACCTTCACCACCTCAACCTTCACCACCTCAACGTTCACCACCTCAACCTTCACCACCTCAACCTTCATGACCTCAACCTTCACCACCTCAACCTTCACCACCTCAACCTTCACCACCTCAACGTTCACCACCTCAACCTTCACCACCTCAACCTTCACGACCTCAACCTTCATGACCTCAACCTTCACCACCTCAACCTTCATGACCTCAACCTTCATGACCTCAACCTTCACCACCTCAACCTTCACCACCTCAACCTTCATGACCTCAACCTTCACCACCTCAACCTTCATCACCTCAACCTTCACCACCTCAAACTTCATGACCTCAACCTTCACCACCTCAACCTTCACCACCTCAACCTTCATGACCTCAACCTTCACCACCTCAACCTTCATGACCTCAACCTTCACCACCTCAACCTTCACCACCTCAACCTTCACCACCTCAACCTTCATGACCTCAACCTTCACCACCTCAACCTTCATCACCTCAACCTTCACCACCTCAACCTTCACCACCTCAACCTTCACAACCTCAACCTTCACCACCTCAACCTTCACCACCTCAACCTTCACCACCTCAACCTTCACCACCTCAACCTTCACGACCTCAACCTTCACCACCTCAACATTCATCACCTCAACCTTCACCACCTCAACCTTCACCACCTCAACCTTCACGACCTCAACCTTCACCACCTCAACCTTCACCACCTCAACCTTCATGACCTCAACCTTCATGACGTCAACATTCACCACCTCAACCTTCACCACCTCAACCTTCACGACCTCAACCTTCACCACCTCAACCTTCACCACCTCAACCTTCATGACCTCAACCTTCATGACCTCAACCTTCATGACCTCAACCTTCATGACCTCAACATTCACCACCTCAACCTTCACCAACTCAACCTTCACGACCTCAACCTTCACCACCTCAACCTTCACCACCTCAACCTTCATGACCTCAACCTTCATGACCTCAACCTTCACCACCTCAACCTTCACCACCTCAACCTTCATGACCTCAACCTTCATGACCTCAACCTTCACCACCTCAACCTTCACCACCTCAACCTTCATGACCTCAACCTTCATGACCTCAACCTTCATGACCTCAACCTTCACCACCTCAACCTTCACCACCTCAACCTTCACGACCTCAATCTTCACCACCTCAACCTTCATGACCTCAACCTTCATGACCTCAACCTTCACCACCTCAACCTTCACCACCTCAACCTTCACCACCTCAACCTTCATGACCTCAACCTTCACCACCTCAACCTTCATGACCTCAACCTTCATCACCTCAACCTTCATGACCTCAACCTTCACCACCTCAACCTTCACCACCTCAACCTTCATGACCTCAACCTTCACCACCTCAACCTTCATGACCTCAACCTTCATGACCTCAACCTTCACCACCTCAACCTTCACCACCTCAACCTTCACCACCTCAACCTTCACCACCTCAATCTTCATGACCTCAACCTTCATGACCTCAACCTTCACCACCTCAACCTTCATGACCTCAACCTTCACCACCTCAACCTTCACCACCTCAACCTTCATGACCTCAACCTTCACGACCTCAACCTTCACCACCTCAAACTTCATGACCTCAACCTTCACCACCTCAACCTTCACCACCTCAACCTTCATGACCTCAACCTTCACCACCTCAACCTTCATGACCTCAACCTTCATGACCTCAACCTTCACCACCTCAACCTTCACCACCTCAACCTTCACCACCTCAACCTTCATGACCTCAACCTTCACCACCTCAACCTTCATGACCTCAACCTTCACCACCTCAACCTTCACCACCTCAAACTTCACCACCTCAATCTTCATGACCTCAACCTTCATGACCTCAACCTTCACCACCTCAACCTTCACCACCTCAACCTTCACCACCTCAACCTTCATGACCTCAACCTTCACGACCTCAACCTTCACCACCTCAACCTTCACCACCTCAACCTTCACCACCTCAACCTTCATGACCTCGACCTTCACCACCTCAACCTTCATGACCTCAACCTTCATGACCTCAACCTTCACCACCTCAACCTTCACCACCTCAACCTTCACCACCTCAACCTTCACGACCTCAACCTTCACCACCTCAACCTTCACGACCTCAAACTTCATGACCTCAACCTTCACCACCTCAACCTTCATGACCTCAACCTTCATGACCTCAACCTTCACCACCTCAACCTTCATGACCTCAACCTTCACCACCTCAACCTTCATGACCTCAACCTTCATGACCTCAACCTTCACCACCTCAACCTTCACCACCTCAACCTTCACCACCTCAACCTTCATGACCTCAACCTTCATGACCTCAACCTTCATGACCTCAACCTTCAAGACCTCAACTTTCATGACCTCAACCTTCATGACCTCAACCTTCACCACCTCAACCTTCATGACCTCAACCTTCACCACCTCAACCTTCACCACCTCAACCTTCACCACCTCAACGTTCACCACCTCAACCTTCACCACCTCAACCTTCATGACCTCAACCTTCATGACCTCAACCTTCACCACCTCAACCTTCACCAACTCAACCTTCATGACCTCAACCTTCATGACCTCAACCTTCACCACCTCAACCTTCACCACCTCAACCTTCATGACCTCAACCTTCACCACCTCAACCTTCACCACCTCAACCTTCACGACCTCAACCTTCACCACCCCAACCTTCATGACCTCAACCTTCATGACCTCAACCTTCACCACCTCAACCTTCACCACCTCAACCTTCACCACCTCAACCTTCATGACCTCAACCTTCACCACCTCAACCCTCATGACCTCAACCTTCATCACCTCAACCTTCATGACCTCAACCTTCACCACCTCAACCTTCACCACCTCAACCTTCATGACCTCAACCTTCACCACCTCAACCTTCATGACCTCAACCTTCATGACCTCAACCTTCACCACCTCAACCTTCACCACCTCAACCTTCACCACCTCAACCTTCATGACCTCAACCTTCACCACCTCAACCTTCATGACCTCAACCTTCATGACCTCAACCTTCACCACCTCAACCTTCACCACCTCAACCTTCACCACCTCAACCTTCATGACCTCAACCTTCACCACCTCAACCTTCATGACCTCAACCTTCACCACCTCAACCTTCACCACCTCAACCTTCACCACCTCAACCTTCATGACCTCGACCTTCACCACCTCAACCTTCATGACCTCAACCTTCATGACCTCAACCTTCACCACCTCAACCTTCACCACCTCAACCTTCACCACCTCAACCTTCACGACCTCAACCTTCACCACCTCAACCTTCACGACCTCAAACTTCATGACCTCAACCTTCACCACCTCAACCTTCATGACCTCAACCTTCATGACCTCAACCTTCACCACCTCAACCTTCATGACCTCAACCTTCACCACCTCAACCTTCATGACCTCAACCTTCATGACCTCAACCTTCACCACCTCAACCTTCACCACCTCAACCTTCACCACCTCAACCTTCATGACCTCAACCTTCATGACCTCAACCTTCATGACCTCAACCTTCAAGACCTCAACTTTCATGACCTCAACCTTCATGACCTCAACCTTCACCACCTCAACCTTCATGACCTCAACCTTCACCACCTCAACCTTCACCACCTCAACCTTCACCACCTCAACGTTCACCACCTCAACCTTCACCACCTCAACCTTCATGACCTCAACCTTCATGACCTCAACCTTCACCACCTCAACCTTCACCAACTCAACCTTCATGACCTCAACCTTCATGACCTCAACCTTCACCACCTCAACCTTCACCACCTCAACCTTCATGACCTCAACCTTCACCACCTCAACCTTCACCACCTCAACCTTCACCACCTCAACCTTCACGACCTCAACCTTCACCACCTCAACCTTCATGACCTCAACCTTCATGACCTCAACCTTCACCACCTCAACCTTCACCACCTCAACCTTCACCACCTCAACCTTCATGACCTCAACCTTCACCACCTCAACCCTCATGACCTCAACCTTCATCACCTCAACCTTCATGACCTCAACCTTCACCACCTCAACCTTCACCACCTCAACCTTCATGACCTCAACCTTCACCACCTCAACCTTCATGACCTCAACCTTCATGACCTCAACCTTCACCACCTCAACCTTCACCACCTCAACCTTCACCACCTCAACCTTCATGACCTCAACCTTCACCACCTCAACCTTCATGACCTCAACCTTCATGACCTCAACCTTCACCACCTCAACCTTCACCACCTCAACCTTCACCACCTCAACCTTCATGACCTCAACCTTCACCACCTCAACCTTCATGACCTCAACCTTCACCACCTCAACCTTCACCACCTCAACCTTCACCACCTCAATCTTCATGACCTCAACCTTCATGACCTCAACCTTCATGACCTCAACCTTCACCACCACCTCAACCTTCACCACCTCAACCTTCACCACCTCAACCTTCACCACCTCAACCTTCATCACCTCAACCTTCATGACCTCAACCTTCACCACCTCAACCTTCATGACCTCAACCTTCATGACCTCAACCTTCACCAACTCAACCTTCACCACCTCAACCTTCATCACCTCAACCTTCATGACCTCAACCTTCACCACCTCAACCTTCAGCACCTCAACCTTCACGACCTCAACCTTCACCACCTCCACCTTCATGACCTCAACCTTCACCACCTCAACCTTCACCACCTCAACCTTCATGACCTCAACCTTCACCACCTCAACCTTCATGACCTCAACCTTCATGACCTCAACCTTCACCACCTCAACCTTCACCACCTCAACCTTCATCACCTCAACCTTCATGACCTCAACCTTCACCACCTCAACCTTCAGCACCTCAACCTTCACCACCTCAACCTTCATGACCTCAACCTTCACCACCTCAGCCTTCATAACCTCAACCTTCACCACCTCAACCTTCACGACCTCAAACTTCATGACCTCAACCTTCATGAACTCAACCTTCACCACCTCAACCTTCATGACCTCAACCTTCACCACCTCAACCTTCATGACCTCAACCTTCACCACCTCAACCTTCATGACCTTAACCTTCATGACCTCAACCTTCACCACCTCAACCTTCACCATCTCAACGTTCACCACCTCAACCTTCATGACCTCAACCTTCATGACCTCAACCTTCACGACCTCAACCTTCACGACCTCAACCTTCATGACCCCAACATTCACGACCTCAACCTTCACCACCTCAACCTTCATGACCTCAACCTTCACGACCTCAACCTTCACCACCTCAACCTTCACGACCTCAACGTTCACCACCTCAACCTTCACCACCTCAACCTTCATGACCTCAACCTTCATGACCTCAACCTTCACCACCTCAACCTTCACCAACTCAACCTTCATGACCTCAACCTTCATGACCTCAAACTTCACCACCTCAACCTTCACCACCTCAACCTTCACCACCTCAACGTTCACCACCTCAACCTTCACCACCTCAACCTTCATGACCTCAACCTTCATGACCTCAACCTTCACCACCTCAACCTTCACCACCTCAACCTTCATGACCTCAACCTTCACCACCTCAACCTTCACCACCTCAACCTTCAGAACCTCAACCTTCATGACCTCAACCTTCACCACCTCAACCCTCATGACCTCAACCTTCACCACCTCAACCTTCATGACCTCAACCTTCACCACCTCAACCTTCATGACCTCAACCTTCACCACCTCAACCTTCATGACCTCAACCTTCATGACCTCAACCTTCACCACCTCAACCTTCACCACCTCAACCTTCACCACCTCAACCTTCATGACCTCAACCTTCACCACCTCAACCTTCATGACCTCAACCTTCACGACCTCAACCTTCACCACCTCAACCTTCATGACCTCAACCTTCATGATCTCAACCTTCACCACCTCAACCTTCATGACCTCAACCTTCACCACCTCAAACTTCACCACCTCAACCTTCATGACCTCAACCTTCACCACCTCAACCTTCATGACCTCAACCTTCATGACCTCAACCTTCACGACCTCAACCTTCACCACCTCAACCTTCATGACCTCAACCTTCACGACCTCAACCTTCACGACCTCAGCCTTCACCACCTCAACCTTCACCACCTCAACCTTCACCACCTCAACCTTCACCACCTCAACCTTCATGACCTCAACCTTCATGACCTCAACCTTCATGACCTCAACCTTCACCACCTCAACCTTCACCACTTCAACCTTCATGACCTCAACCTTCATGACCTCAACCTTCATGACCTCAACCTTCACCACCTCAACCTTCACCACCTCAACCTTCACCACATCAACCTTCATGACCTCAACCTTCACCACTTCAACCTTCACCATCTCAACCTTCACCACCTCAACCTTCACGACCTCAAACTTCACCACCTCAACCTTCATGACCTCAACCTTCACCACCTCAACCTTCATGACCTCAACCTTCACGACCTCAACCTTCACCACCTCAACCTTCATGACCGCAACCTTCATGATCTCAACCTTCACCACCTCAACCTTCATGACCTCAACCTTCACCACCTCAACCTTCACCACCTCAACCTTCATGACCTCAACCTTCACCACCTCAACTTTCACCACCTCAACCTTCATGACCTCAACCTTCATGACCTCAACCTTCACCACCTCAACCTTCATGACCTCAACCTTCACCACCTCAACCTTCATGACCTCAACCTTCATGACCTCAACCTTCATGACCTCAACCTTCACCACCTCAACCTTCATGACCTCAACCTTCATGACCTCAACCTTCACCACCTCAACCATCATGACCTCAACCTTCATGACCTCATCCTTCACCACCTCAACCTTCATGACCTCAACCTTCACCACCTCAACCTTCACGACCTCAACCTTCACCACCTCAACCTTCACGACCTCAACCTTCACGACCTCAACCTTCATGACCTCAACCTTCATGACCTCAACCTTCGTGACCTCAACCTTCACCACCTCAACCTTCATGACCTCAACCTTCACCACCTCAACCTTCATGACTTCAACCTTCACCACCTCAACCTTCACCACCTCAACTTTCACCACCTCAACCTTCATGACCTCAACCTTCACCACCTCAACCTTCACCATCTCAACCTTCACCACCTCAACCTTCACGATCTCAACCTTCACCACCTCAACCTTCATGACCTCAACCTTCACCACCTCAACCTTCATGACCTCAACCTTCACGACCTCAACCTTCACCACCTCAAACTTCATGACCTCAACCTTCATGACCTCAACCTTCACCACCTCAACCCTCACCACCTCAACCTTCATGACCTCAACCTTCACCACCTCAACCTTCACCACCTCAACCTCCACCACCTCAACCTTCACCACCTCAACCTTCACCACCTCAACCTTCATGACCTCAACCTTCACGACCTCAACCTTCACCACCTCAACCTTCACCACCTCAACCTTCATGAACTCAACCTTCATGACCTCAACCTTCACCACCTCAAACTTCACCACCTCAACCTTCACCACCTCAACTTTCACGACCTCAACCTTCATGACCTCAACCTTCATGACCTCAACCTTCACCACCTCAACCTTCACGACCTCAACCTTCATGACCTCAACCTTCATGACCTCAACCTTCACGACCTCAACCTTCATGACCTCAACCTTCATGACCTCAACCTTCATGACCTCAGCCTTCACCACTTCAACCTTCATGACCTCAACCTTCACCACCTCAACCTTCATGACCTCAACCTTCACCACCTCAACCTTCACGACCTCAACCTTCATGACCTCAACCTTCACCACCTCAACCTTCACCACCTCAACCTTCACCACCTCAACCTTCATGACCTCAACCTTCACCACCTCAACCTTCACCACCTCAACCTTCATGACCTCAACCTTCACCACTTCAACCTTCATGACCTCAACCTTCACCACCTCAACCCTCATGACCTCAACCTTCACCACCTCAACCTTCACGACCTCAACCTTCATGACCTCAACCTTCACCACCTCAACCTTCACCACCTCAACCTTCATGACCTCAACCTTCATGACCTCAACCTTCACCACCTCAACCTTCACCACCTCAACCTTCACCACCTCAACCTTCACCACCTCAACCTTCATGACCTCAACCTTCACCACTTCAACCTTCATGACCTCAACCTTCACCACCTCAACCTTCATGACCTCAACCTTCACCACCTCAACCTTCACGACCTCAACCTTCATGACCTCAACCTTCACCACCTCAACATTCACCACCTCAACCTTCATGACCTCAACCTTCACCACCTCAACCTTCACCATCTCAACCTTCATGACCTCAACCTTCACCACCTCAACCTTCACCACCTCAACCTTCACCACCTCAAACTTCATGACCTCAAACATCACCACCTCAACCTTCATGACCTCAACCTTCATGACCTCATCCTTCACCACCTCAAACTTCACGCCCTCAACCTTCACCACCTCAACCTTCATGACCTCAACCTTCATGACCTCAACATTCACGACCTCAACATTCACCACCTCAACCTTCATGACCTCAACCTTCACCACCTCAACCTTCATGACCTCAACGTTCATGACCTCAACGTTCATGACCTCAACCTTCACCACCTCAACCTTCATGACCTCAACGTTCATGACCTCAACCTTCATGACCTCAACCTTCACCACCTCAACCTTACCACCTCAACCTTCATGACCTCAACCTTCATGACCTCAACCTTCACCACCTCAACCTTCACCACCTCAACCTTCACCACCTCAACCTTCATGACCTCAACCTTCACCACCTCAACCTTCACCATCTCAACCTTCACCACCTCAACCTTTACCACCTCAACCTTCACCACATCAACCTTCATGACCTCAACCTTCACCACCTCAACCTTCATGACCTCAACCTTCACGACCTCAACCTTCACCACCTCAACCTTCATGACCTCAACCTTCATGACCTCAACCTTCACCACCTCAACCTTCATGACCTCAACCTTCACCACCTCAACCTTCACCACCTCAACCTTCATGACCTCAACCTTCACCACCTCAACTTTCACCACCTCAACCTTCATGACCTCAACCTTCATGACCTCAACCTTCACCACCTCAACCTTCATGACCTCAACATTCACCACCTCAACCTTCATGACCTCAACCTTCATGACCTCAAACTTCATGACCTCAACCTTCACCACCTCAACCTTCATGACCTCAACCTTCATGACCTCAACCTTCACCACCTCAACCTTCATGACCTCAACCTTCATGACCTCAACCTTCACCACCTCAACCTTCAGGACCTCAACCTTCACCACCTCAACCTTCATGACCTCAAACTTCACCACCTCAACCTTCACCACCTCAACCTTCACGACCTCAACCTTCATGACCTCAACCTTCATGACCTCAACCTTCACCACCTCAACCTTCATGACCTCAACCTTCACCACCTCAACCTTCATGACCTCAACCTTCATGACCTCAACCTTCACCACCTCAACCTTCACCACCTCAACCTTCACCACCTCAACCTTCACCACCTCAACCTTCATGACCTCAACCTTCACCACTTCAACCTTCATGACCTCAACCTTCACCACCTCAACCTTCATGACCTCAACCTTCACCACCTCAACCTTCACGACCTCAACCTTCATGACCTCAACCTTCACCACCTCAACATTCACCACCTCAACCTTCATGACCTCAACCTTCACCACCTCAACCTTCACCATCTCAACCTTCATGACCTCAACCTTCACCACCTCAACCTTCACCACCTCAACCTTCACCACCTCAAACTTCATGACCTCAAACATCACCACCTCAACCTTCATGACCTCAACCTTCATGACCTCATCCTTCACCACCTCAAACTTCACGCCCTCAACCTTCACCACCTCAACCTTCATGACCTCAACCTTCATGACCTCAACATTCACGACCTCAACATTCACCACCTCAACCTTCATGACCTCAACCTTCACCACCTCAACCTTCATGACCTCAACGTTCATGACCTCAACGTTCATGACCTCAACCTTCACCACCTCAACCTTCATGACCTCAACGTTCATGACCTCAACCTTCATGACCTCAACCTTCACCACCTCAACCTTACCACCTCAACCTTCATGACCTCAACCTTCATGACCTCAACCTTCATGACCTCAACCTTCACCACCTCAACCTTCACCACCTCAACCTTCACCACCTCAACCTTCATGACCTCAACCTTCACCACCTCAACCTTCACCATCTCAACCTTCACCACCTCAACCTTTACCACCTCAACCTTCACCACATCAACCTTCATGACCTCAACCTTCACCACCTCAACCTTCATGACCTCAACCTTCACGACCTCAACCTTCACCACCTCAACCTTCATGACCTCAACCTTCATGACCTCAACCTTCACCACCTCAACCTTCATGACCTCAACCTTCACCACCTCAACCTTCACCACCTCAACCTTCATGACCTCAACCTTCACCACCTCAACTTTCACCACCTCAACCTTCATGACCTCAACCTTCATGACCTCAACCTTCACCACCTCAACCTTCATGACCTCAACATTCACCACCTCAACCTTCATGACCTCAACCTTCATGACCTCAAACTTCATGACCTCAACCTTCACCACCTCAACCTTCATGACCTCAACCTTCATGACCTCAACCTTCACCACCTCAACCTTCATGACCTCAACCTTCATGACCTCAACCTTCACCACCTCAACCTTCAGGACCTCAACCTTCACCACCTCAACCTTCATGACCTCAAACTTCACCACCTCAACCTTCACCACCTCAACCTTCACGACCTCAACCTTCATGACCTCAACCTTCATGACCTCAACCTTCACCACCTCAACCTTCATGACCTCAACCTTCACCACCTCAACCTTCATGACCTCAACCTTCACCACCTCAACCTTCATGACTTCAACCTTCACCACCTCAACCTTCACCACCTCAACCTTCACCACCTCAACCTTCATGACCTCAACCTTCACCACCTCAACCTTCACCATCTCAACCTTCACGACCTCAACCTTCACGACCTCAACCTTCACCACCTCAACCTTCATGACCTCAACCTTCACCACCTCAACCTTCATGACCTCAACCTTCACGACCTCAAACTTCACCACCTCAACCTTCATGACCTCAACCTTCACCACCTCAACCTTCACCACCTCAACCTTCATGACCTCAACCTTCACGACCTCAACCTTCATGACCTCAACCTTCATGACCTCAACCTTCACCACCTCAACCTTCACCACCTCAACCTTCATGACCTCAACCTTCACCACCTCAACCTTCATGACCTCAACCTTCACGACCTCAACCTTCACCACCTCAACCTTCACCACCTCAACCTTCACCACCTCAACCTTCACCACCTCAACCTTCATGATCTCAACCTTCGTGACCTCAGCATTCATCACCTCAACCTTCACCACCTCAACCTTCACCACCTCAACCTTCACCACCTCAACCTTCACGACCTCAACCTTCACCACCTCAACCTTCACGACCTCAACCTTCATGACCTCAACCTTCACCACCTCAACCTTCATGAACTCAACCTTCATGACCTCAAACTTCACGACCTCAACCTTCACCTCCTCAATCTTCATGACCTCAACCTTCACCACCTCAACCTTCACAACCTCAACCTTCATGACCTCAAACTTCACCACCTCAATCTTCATGACCTCAACCTTCACCACCTCCACCTTCACCACCTCAACCTTCACCACCTCAACCTTCATGACCTCAACCTTCACCACCTCAACCTTCACCATCTCAACCTTCACCACCTCAACCTTCATGACCTCAACCTTCATGACCTCAACCTTCATGACCTCAACCTTCACCACCTCAACCTTCATGACCTCAACCTTCACCACCTCAACCTTCACCACCTCAACCTTCATGACCTCAACATTCTTCATCTCAACCTTCACCACCTCAACCTTCACCACCTCAACCTTCACCACCTCAACCTTCACGACCTCAACCTTCACCACCTCAACCTTCACGACCTCAACCTTCATGACCTCAGCCTTCACCACCTCAACCTTCATGAACTCAACTTTCATGACCTCAACCTTCACGACCTCAACCTTCACCACCTCAACCTTCACGACCTCAACCTTCACCACCTCAACCTTCACGACCTCAACCTTCATGACCTCAACCTTCACCACCTCAACCTTCATGACCTCAACTTTCACCACCTCAACCTTCACCACCTCAACCTTCACCACCTCAACCTTCATGACCTCAACCTTCACCACCTCAACCTTCACCACCTCAAGCTTCACCACCTCAACCTTCATGACCTCAACCTTCACCACCTCAACCTTCATGACCTCAACCTTCACCACCTCAACCTTCACCACCTCAACCTTCACGACCTCAACCTTCACCACCTCAACCTTCACCACCTCAACCTTCATGACCTCAACCTTCACCACCTCAACCTTCACCACCTCCACCTTCACGACCTCAAACTTCATGACCTCAACCTTCATGACCTCAACCTTCACCACCTCAACCTTCACCACCTCAACCTTCACCACCTCAACCTTCATGACCTCAACCTTCACCACCTCAACCTTCACCATCTCAACCTTCACCACCTCAACCTTCACGACCTCAACCTTCACCACCTCAACCTTCATGACCTCAACCTTCACCACCTCAACCTTCATGACCTCAACCTTCACAACCTCAACCTTCACCACCTCAACCTTCATGACCTCAACCTTCACCACCTCAACCTTCACCACCTCAACCTTCACGACCTCAACCTTCATGACCTCAACCTTCACCACCTCAACCTTCACCACCTCAACCTTCACCACCTCAACCTTCATGACCTCAACCTTCACCACCTCAACCTTCATGAACTCAACATTCATGACCTCAACCTTCTCCACCTCAACCTTCACCACCTCAACCTTCATGACCTCAACCTTCACCACCTCAACCTTCATGACCTCAACCTTCACCACCTCAACCTTCACCACATCAACCTTCATGACCTCAACCTTCACCACCTCAACCTTCACCATCTCAACCTTCACCACCTCAAACTTCACGACCTCAACCTTCACCACCTCAACCTTCATGACCTCAACCTTCACCACCTCAACCTTCATGACCTCAACCTTCACGACCTCAACCTTCACCACCTCAACCTTCATGACCTCAACCTTCACCACCTCAACTTTCACGACCTCAACCTTCACCACCTCAACCTTCACGACCTCAACCTTCATGACCTCAACCTTAACCACCTCAACCTTCATGAACTCAACTTTCATGACCTCAACCTTCACGACCTCAACCTTCACCACCTCAACCTTCACGACCTCAAACTTCACCACCTCAACCTTCACGACCTCAACCTTCATGACCTCAACCTTCACCACCTCAACCTTCATGACCTCAACCTTCACCACCTCAACCTTCACCACCTGAACCTTCACCACCTCAACCTTCATGACCTCAACCTTCACCACCTCAACCTTCACCACCTCAACCTTCACCACCTCAAACTTCATGACCTCAACCTTCACCACCTCAACCTTCACCACCTCAACCTTCACCACCTCAACCTTCACGACCTCAACCTTCACCACCTCAACCTTCACCACCTCAACCTTCACCACCTCAACCTTCATGACCTCAACCTTCACCACCTCAACCTTCACCACTTCAACCTTCACGACCTCAACCTTCATGACCTCAACCTTCACCACCTCAAACTTCACCACCTCAAACTTCATGACCTCAACCTTCATGTCCTCAACCTTCACCACCTCAACCTTCATGACCTCAACCTTCATGACCTCAGCCTTCACCACCTCAACCTTCACCACCTCAACCTTCACCACCTCAACCTTCATGACCTCAACCTTCACCACCTCAACCTTCATGACCTCAACCTTCATGACCTCAACCTTCACCACCTCAACCTTCACGACCTCAACCTTCACCACCCCAACCTTCATGACCTCAACCTTCATGACCTCAACCTTCACGACCTCAACCTTCACCACCTCAACCTTCATGACCTCAACCTTCACCACCTCAACCTTCACCACCTGAACCTTCACCACCTCAACCTTCATGACCTCAACCTTCACCACCTCAACCTTCACCACCTCAACCTTCACCACCTCAAACTTCATGACCTCAACCTTCACCACCTCAACCTTCACCACCTCAACCTTCACCACCTCAACCTTCACGACCTCAACCTTCACCACCTCAACCTTCACCACCTCAACCTTCACCACCTCAACCTTCACCACCTCAACCTTCATGACCTCAACCTTCACCACCTCAAACTTCACCACCTCAAACTTCATGACCTCAACCTTCATGTCCTCAACCTTCACCACCTCAACCTTCATGACCTCAACCTTCATGACCTCAGCCTTCACCACCTCAACCTTCACCACCTCAACCTTCACCACTTCAACCTTCACCACTTCAACCTTCACGACCTCAACCTTCATGACCTCAACCTTCACCACCTCAAACTTCACCACCTCAAACTTCATGACCTCAACCTTCATGTCCTCAACCTTCACCACCTCAACCTTCATGACCTCAACCTTCATGACCTCAGCCT
Source organism: Megascapheus bottae (assembly GCA_024803745.1). Lineage (NCBI taxonomy): Eukaryota > Metazoa > Chordata > Mammalia > Rodentia > Geomyidae > Megascapheus > Megascapheus bottae. Next base: position 1,008,362 of record JANJXV010000021.1, on the reverse strand, counting down.
TCACCACCTCAACCTTCACCACCTCAACCTTCACCACCTCAACCTTCATGACCTCAACCTTCACCACCTCAACCTTCATGACCTCAACCTTCATGACCTCAACCTTCATGACCTCAACCTTCACCACCTCAACCTTCATGACCTCAACCTTCACCACCTCAACCTTCATGACTTCAACCTTCACCACCTCAACCTTCACCACCTCAACCTTCATGACCTCAACCTTCACCACCTCAACCTTCACCATCTCAACTTTCACCACCTCAACCTTCACGACCTCAACCTTCACCACCTCAACCTTCATGACCTCAACCTTCACCACCTCAACCTTCACCACCTCAACCTTCATGAACTCAACTTTCATGACCTCAACCTTCACGACCTCAACCTTCACCACCTCAACCTTCACGACCTCAACCTTCACCACCTCAACCTTCACGACCACAACCTTCATGACCTCAACCTTCACCACCTCAACCTTCATGACCTCAACCTTCATGACCTCAACCTTCACCACCTCAACCCTCACCACCTCCGCCTTCATGCCCTCAACCTTCACGACCTCAACTTTCATGACCTCAACCTTCATGACCTCAACCTTCATGACCTCAACCTTCACCACCTCAACCTTCATGACCTCAACCTTTACCACCTCAACCATCTTGACCTCAACCTTCACGACCTCAACCTTCACCACCTCAACCTTCACCACTTCAACCTTCACCACCTCAACCTTCATGACCTCAACCTTCATGACCTAAACATTCATCACCTCAACCTTCACCACCTCAACCTTCACCACCTCAACCTTCACCACCTCAACCTTCACGACCTCAACCTTCACCACCTCAACCTTCACGACCTCCACCTTCATGACCTCAACCTTCACCACCTCAACCTTCATGAACTCAACCTTCATGACCTCAACCTTCATGACCTCAACCTTCACCACCTCACCTTCATGACCTCAACCTTCACCACCTCAACCTTCATGACCTCAACCTTCACCACCTCAACCTTCACCACCTCAACCTTCACCACCTCCACCTTCACGACCTCAAACTTCATGACCTCAACCTTCATGACCTCAACCTTCACCACCTCAACCTTCACCACCTCAACCTTCACCACCTCAACCTTCACCATCTCAACCTTCACCACCTCAACATTCACGACCTCAACCTTCACCACCTCAACCTTCATGACCTCAACCTTCACCACCTCAACCTTCATGACCTCAACCTTCACCACCTCAACCTTCACCACCTCAACCTTCATGACCTCAACCTTCACCACCTCAACCTTCACCACCTCAACCTTCACGACCTCAACCTTCATGACCTCAACCTTCACCACCTCAACCTTCACCACCTCAACCTTCACCACCTCAAACTTCATGACCTCAACCTTCACCACCTCAACCTTCATGACCTCAACATTCAAGACCTCAACCTTCTCCACCTCAACCTTCACCACCTCAACCTTCATGACCTCAACCTTCACCACCTCAACCTTCACGACCTCAACCTTCACCACCTCAACCTTCACCACCTCAACCTTCATGAACTCAATTTTCATGACCTCAACCTTCACGACCTCAACCTTCACCACCTCAACCTTCACGACCTCAACCTTCACCACCTCAACCTTCACGACCTCAACCTTCACCACCTCAACCTTCACCACCTCAACTTTCATGAACTCAACTTTCATGACCTCAACCTTCACGACCTCAACCTTCACCACCTCAACCTTCACGACCTCAACCTTCACCACCTCAACCTTCACGACCTCAACCTTCATGACCTCAACCTTCACCACCTCAACCTTCATGACCTCAACCTTCACCACCTCAACCTTCACCACCTCAACCTTCACCACCTCAACCTTCACCACCTCAACCTTCATGACCTCAACCTTCACCACCTCAACCTTCATGACCTCAACCTTCACCACCTCAAACTTCACCACCTCAACCTTCACGACCTCAACCTTCACCACCTCAACCTTCACCACCTCACCCTTCACCACCTCAACCTTCACGACCTCAACCTTTACCACCTCCACCTTCACGACCTCAAACTTCATGACCTCAACCTTCATGACCTCAACCTTCACCACCTCAAACTTCACCACCTCAACCTTCACCACCTCAACCTTCATGACCTCAACCTTCACCACCTCAACCTTCACCATCTCAACCTTCACCACCTCAAACTTCACGACCTCAACCTTCACGACCTCAACCTTCATGACCTCAACCTTCACCACCTCAACCTTCATGACCTCAAACTTCACCACCTCAACCTTCACCACCTCAACCTTCATGACCTCAACCTTCACCACCTCAACCTTCACCACCTCAACCTTCACGACCTCAACCTTCATGACCTGAACCTTCACCACCTCAACCTTCACCACCTCAACCTTCACCACCTCAACCTTCATGACCTCAACCTTCATGACCTCAACATTCATGACCTCAACCTTCTCCACCTCAACCTTCACCACCTCAACCTTCATGACCTCAACCTTCACCACCTCAACCTTCATGACCTCAACCTTCACCACCTCAACCTTCATGACCTCACCCTTCATGACCTCAACCTTCATGAACTCAACCTTCACCACCTCAACCTTCACCACCTCAACCTTCATGACCTAAACTTTCACCACCTCAACCTTCACCACCTCAACCTTCACCACCTCAACCTTCATGACCTCAACCTTCACCACCTCAACCTTCATGACCTCAACCTTCACCACCTCAACCTTCACGACCTCAACCTTCACCACCTCAACCTTCACCACCTCAACCTTCACCACCTCAACCTTCACCACCTCAACCTTCACGACCTCAACCTTCACGACCTCAACCTTCATGACCTCAACCTTCTCCACCTCAACCTTCACCACCTCAACCTTCACCACCTCAACCTTCATGACCTCAACCTTCACCACCTCAACCTTCATGACCTCAACCTTCACCACCTCAACCTTCATGACCTCAACCTTCACGACCTCAACCTTCACCACCTCAACCTTCATGACCTCAACCTTCATGACCTCAACCTTCACCACCTCAACCTTCACCACCTCAACCTTCATGACCTCAACATTCATGACCTCAACCTTCACCACCTCAACCTTCACCACCTCAACCTTCACCACCTCAACCTTCACCACCTCAACCTTCACAGCCTCAACCTTCATGACCTCAACCTTCACCACCTCAACCTTCACCACCTCAACCTTCACCACCTCAACCTTCATGACCTCAACCTTCACCACCTCAACCTTCAACACCTCAACCTTCACGACCTCAACCTTCACCACCTCAACCTTCACCACCTCAACCTTCACCACCTCAACCTTCACCACCTCAACCTTCATGACCTCAACCTTCATGACCTCAACCTTCAACACCTCAATCTACACCATCTCAACCTTCACGACCTCAACCTTCACCACCTCAACCTTCACCACCTCAACCTTCACCACCTCAACCTTCATGACCTCAACCATCACCACCTCAACCTTCAACACCTCAACCTTCATGACCTCAACATTCATGACCTCAACCTTCTCCACCTCAACCTTCACGACCTCAACCTTCACGACCTCAACCTTAACCACCTCAACCTTCACCACCTCAACCTTCACCACCTCAACATTCATGACCTCAACCTTCACGACCTCAACCTTCACGACCTCAACCTTTACCACCTCAACCTTCACGACCTCAACCTTCATGACCTCAACCTTCACCACCTCAAACTTCACCACCTCAAACTTCATGACCTCAACCTTCATGTCCTCAACCTTCACCACCTCAACCTTCATGACCTCAACCTTCATGACCTCAACCTTCACCACCTCAACCTTCACCACCTCAACCTTCACCACCTCAACCTTCATGACCTCAACCTTCACCACCTCAACCTTCATGACCTCAATCTTCAGGACCTCAACCTTCACCACCTCAACCTTCACGACCTCAACCTTCACCACCTCAACCCTCACCACCTCCGCCTTCATGACCTCAACCTTCACGACCTCAACCTTCACCACCTCAACCTTCATGACCTCAACCTTCACCACCTCAACCTTCATGACCTCAACCTTCATGACCTCAAACTTCACCACCTCAACCTTCATGACCTCAACCTTCACCAGCTCAACCTTCATGACTTCAACCTTCAGCACCTCAACCTTCACCACCTCAACCTTCACGACCTCAACCTTCACCACCTCAACCTTCACCACCTCAACCTTCACCACCTCAACCTTCATGACCTCAACCTTCTCCACCTCAACCTTCACCACCTCAACCTTCACCACCTCAACCTTCATGACCTCAACCTTCACCACCTCAACCTTCATGACCTCAACCTTCACGACCTCAACCTTCACCACCTCAACCTTCATGACCTCAACCTTCATGACCTCAACCTTCACCACCTCAACCTTCACCACCTCAACCTTCATGACCTCAACATTCATGACCTCAACCTTCACCACCTCAACCTTCACCACCTCAACCATCACCAAGTCAACCTTCACCACCTCAACCTTCACAGCCTCAACCTTCATGACCTCAACCTTCATGACCTCAACCTTCACCACCTCAACCTTCACCACCTCAACCTTCACCACCTCAACCTTCATGACCTCAACCTTCATGACCTCAGCCTTCACCACCTCAACCTTCAACACCTCAACCTTCACGACCTCAACCTTCACCACCTCAACCTTCACCACCTCAACCTTCACCACCTCAACCTTCACCACCTCAACCTTCATGACCTCAACCTTCACCACCTCAATCTACACCATCTCAACCTTCACGACCTCAACCTTCACCACCTCAACCTTCACCACCTCAACCTTCACCACCTCAACCTTCATGACCTCAACCATCACCACCTCAACCTTCAACACCTCAACCTTCATGACCTCAACATTCATGACCTCAACCTTCTCCACCTCAACCTTCACGACCTCAACCTTCACGACCTCAACCTTAACCACCTCAACCTTCACCACCTCAACCTTCACCACCTCAACATTCATGACCTCAACCTTCACGACCTCAACCTTCACGACCTCAACCTTCACCACCTCAACCTTCACGACCTCAACCTTCATGACCTCAACCTTCACCACCTCAAACTTCACCACCTCAAACTTCATGACCTCAACCTTCATGTCCTCAACCTTCACCACCTCAACCTTCATGACCTCAACCTTCATGACCTCAACCTTCACCACCTCAACCTTCACCACCTCAACCTTCACCACCTCAACCCTCACCACCTCCGCCTTCATGACCTCATCCTTCACGACCTCAACCTTCACCACCTCAACCTTCATGACCTCAACCTTCACCACCTCAACCTTCATGACCTCAACCTTCATGACCTCAACCTTCATGACCTCAAACTTCACCACCTCAACCTTCATGACCACAACCTTCACCACCTCAACCTTCATGACTTCAACCTTCACCACCTCAACCTTCACCACCTCAACCTTCATGACCTCAACCTTCACCACCTCAACCTTCACCATCTCAACTTTCACCACCTCAACCTTCACGACCTCAACCTTCACCACCTCAACCTTCATGACCTCAACCTTCACCACCTCAACCTTCACCATCTCAACCTTCACCACCTCAAACTTCACGACCTCAACCTTCACGACCTCAACCTTCACCACCTCAACCTTCATGACCTCAACCTTCATTACCTCAACCTTCACCACCTCAACCCTCACCACCTCAGCCTTCATGACCTCAACCTTCACGACCTCAACCTTCATGACCTCAACCTTCATGACCTCAACCTTCATGACCTCAAACTTCACCACCTCAACCTTCATGACCTCAACCTTCACCACCTCAACCTTCATGACCTCAACCTTCACGACCTCAACCTTCACCACCTCAACCTTCACCACCTCAACCTTCACCACCTCAACCTTCATGACCTCAAACTTCTTGACCTCAACATTCATCACCTCAACCTTCACCACCTCAACCTTCACCACCTCAACCTTCACCACCTCAACCTTCACGACCTCAACCTTCACCACCTCAACCTTCATGAACTCAACCTTCATGACCTCAACCTTCACCACCTCAACCTTCACCACCTCAACCTTCATGACCTCAACCTTCATGACCTCAACCTTCACCACCTCAACCTTCACCACCTCAACCTTCACCACCTCAACCTTCACCACCTCAACCCTCACAGCCTCAACCTTCATGACCTCAACCTTCATGACCTCAACCTTCATGACCTCAACCTTCACCACCTCAACCTTCACCACCTCAACCTTCACCACCTCAACCTTCATGACCTCAACCTTCATGACCTCAACCTTCACCACCTCAACCTTCAACACCTCAACCTTCACGACCTCAACCTTCACCACCTCAACCTTCACCACCTCAACCTTCACCACCTCAACCTTCACCACCTCAACCTTCATGACCTCAACCATCACCACCTCAACCTTCAACACCTCAACCTTCATGACCTCAACATTCATGACCTCAACCTTCTCCACCTCAACCTTCACGACCTCAACCTTCACGACCTCAACCTTAACCACCTCAACCTTCACCACCTCAACCTTCACCACCTCAACATTCATGACCTCAACCTTCACGACCTCAACCTTCACGACCTCAACCTTCACCACCTCAACCTTCACGACCTCAAACTTCATGACCTCAACCTTCACCACCTCAAACCTCACCACCTCAAACTTCATGACCTCAACCTTCATGTCCTCAACCTTCACCACCTCAACCTTCATGACCTCAACCTTCATGACCTCAACCTTCACCACCTCAACCTTCACCACCTCAACCTTCATGACCTCAACCTTCACCACCTCAACCTTCATGACCTCAATCTTCAGGACCTCAACCTTCACCACCTCAACCTTCTCGACCTCAACCTTCACCACCTCAACCCTCACCACCTCCGCCTTCATGACCTCAACCTTCACGACCTCAACCTTCACCACCTCAACCTTCATGACCTCAACCTTCACCACCTCAACCTTCATGACCTCAACCTTCATGACCTCAAACTTGACCACCTCAACCTTCATGACCTCAACCTTCACCACCTCAACCTTCATGACTTCAACCTTCACCACCTCAACCTTCACCACCTCAACCTTCATGACCTCAACCTTCACCACCTCAACCTTCACCATCTCAACTTTCACCACCTCAACCTTCACGACCTCAACCTTCACCACCTCAACCTTCATGACCTCAACCTTCACCACCTCAACCTTCATGACCTCAACCTTCACGACCTCAACCTTCACCACCTCAACCTTCATGACCTCAACCTTCATGACCTCAACCTTCACCACCTCAACCCTCACCACCTCAGCCTTCATGACCTCAACCTTCACGACCTCAACCTTCATGACCTCAACCTTCATGACCTCAACCTTCATGACCTCAAACTTCACCACCTCAACCTTCATGACCTCAACCTTCACCACCTCAACCTTCATGACCTCAACCTTCACGACCTCAACCTTCACCACCTCAACCTTCACCACCTCAACCTTCACCACCTCAACCTTCACCACCTCAACCTTCATGACCTCAACCTTCATGACCTCAACATTCATCACCTCAACCTTCACCACCTCAACCTTCACCACCTCAACCTTCACCACCTCAACCTTCACGACCTCAACCTTCACCACCTCAACCTTCACGACCTCAACCTTCATGACCTCAACCTTCACCACCTCAACCTTCATGAACTCAACCTTCATGACCTCAACCTTCACGACCTCAACCTTCACCACCTCAACCTTCATGACTTCAAACTTCACCACCTCAACCTTCACGACCTCAACCTTCATGACCTCAACCTTCACCACCTCAACCTTCATGACCTAAACCTTCACCACCTCAACCTTCACCACCTCAACCTTCACCACCTCAACCTTCACCACCTCAACCTTCATGACCTCAACCTTCACCACCTCAACCTTCACCATCTCAACCTTCACCACCTCAACCTTCATGACCTCAACCTTCATGACCTCAACCTTCATGACCTCAACCTTCACCACCTCAACCTTCATGACCTCAACCTTCACCACCTCAACCTTCACCACCTCAACCTTCATGACCTCAACATTCATCATCTCAACCTTCACCACCTCAACCTTCACCACCTCAACCTTCACCACCTCAACCTTCACCACCTCAACTTTCACGACCTCAACCTTCACCACCTCAACCTTCATGACCTCAACCTTCATGACCTCAAGCTTCACCACCTCAACCTTCATGAACTCAACTTTCATGACCTCAACCTTCACGACCTCAACCTTCACCACCTCAACCTTCACGACCTCAACCTTCACCACCTCAACCTTCACGACCTCAACCTTCATGACCTCAACCTTCACCACCTCAACCTTCATGACCTCAACCTTCACCACCTCAACCTTCACCACCTCAACCTTCACCACCTCAACCTTCATGACCTCAACCTTCACCACCTCAACCTTCACCACCTCAACCTTCATGACCTCAACCTTCACCACCTCAACCTTCACCACCTCAACCTTCACGACCTCAACCTTCACCACCTCAACCTTCACCACCTCAACCTTCACCACCTCAACCTTCATGACCTCAACCTTCATGACCTCAACCTTCACCACCTCAACCTTCACGACCTCAACCTTCACCACCTCAACCTTTTGACCTCAACCTTCATGACCTCAACGTTCACGACCTCAACCTTCACCACCTCAACCTTCATGACCTCAACCTTCACCACCTCAACCTTCATGACCTCAACCTTCATGACCGCAACCTTCACCACCTCAACCTTCATGACCTCAACCTTCACCATCTCAACCTTCATGACTTCAACCTTCACCACCTCGACCTTCACCACCTCAACCTTCATGACCTCAACCTTCACCACCTCAACCTTCACGACCTCAACCTTCACCACCTCAACCTTCATGACCTCAACCTTCACCACCTCAACCTTCATGACCTCAACCTTCACGACCTCAACCTTCACCACCTCAACCTTCATGACCTCAACCTTCATGACCTCAACCTTCACCACCTCAACCTTCACGACCTCAACCTTCACCACCTCAACCTTCATGACCTCAACCTTCACCACCTCAACCTTCATGACCTCAACCTTCACGACCTCAACCTTCACCACCTCAACCTTCATGACCTCAACCTTCATGACTTCAACCTTCACCACCTCAACCTTCACCACCTCAACCTTCATGACCTCAACCTTCACCACCTCAACCTTCACGACCTCAACCTTCACCACCTCAACCTTCATGACCTCAACCTTCACCACCTCAACCTTCATGACCTCAACCTTCACCACCTCAACCTTCACCACCTCAACCTTCATGACCTCAACATTCATCATCTCAACCTTCACCACCTCAACCTTCACCACCTCAACCTTCACCACCTCAACCTTCACCACCTCAACTTTCACGACCTCAACCTTCACCACCTCAACCTTCACGACCTCAACCTTCATGACCTCAACCTTCACCACCTCAACCTTCATGAACTCAACTTTCATGACCTCAACCTTCACGACCTCAACCTTCACCACCTCAACCTTCACGACCTCAACCTTCACCACCTCAACCTTCACGACCTCAACCTTCACCACCTCAACCTTCACCACCTCAACCTTCACCACCTCAACCTTCACCACCTCAACCTTCATGACCTCAACCTTCATGACCTCAACATTCATCACCTCAACCTTCACCACCTCAACCTTCACCACCTCAACCTTCACCACCTCAACCTTCACGACCTCAACCTTCACCATCTCAACCTTCACGACCTCAACCTTCATGACCTCAACCTTCATCACCTCAACCTTCATGAACTCAACCTTCATGACCTCAACCTTCACGACCTCAACCTTCACCACCTCACCTTCATGACCTCAACCTTCACCACCTCAACCTTCACGACCTCAACCTTCATGACCTCAACCTTCACCACCTCAACCTTCATGACCTCAACCTTCACCACCTCAACCTTCACCACCTCAACCTTCACCACCTCAACCTTCACCACCTCAACCTTCACGACCTCAACCTTCACCACCTCAACCTTCACCACCTCAACCTTCACGACCTCAACCTTCATCATCTCAACCTTCACGACCTCAACCTTCACCACCTCAACCTTCACGACCTCAACCTTCACCACCTCAACCTTCACGACCTCAACCTTCACCACCTCAACCTTCACGACCTCAACCTTCACCACCTCAACCTTCATGACCTCAACCTTCACCACCTCAACCTTCACCACCTCAACCTTCACCACCTCAACCTTCATGACCTCAACCTTCATGACCTCAACCTTCATGACCTCAACCTTCACCACCTCAATCTTCACGACCTCAACCTTCACGACCTCAACCTTCACCACCTCAACCTTCACCACCTCAACCTTCATGACCTAAATCCTTCACAACCTCAACCTTCACCACCTCAACCTTCACCACCTCAAGCTTCACGACCTCAACCTTCACCACCTCAACCTTCACCACCTCAACCTTCCCCAACTCAACCTTCATAACCTCAACCTTCATGACCTCAACCTTCATGACCTCAACCTTCACCACCTCAACCTTCATGACCTCAACCTTCATGACCTCAACCTTCATGACCTCAACCTTCACCACCTCAACCTTCATCACCTCAACCTTCACCACCTCAACCTTCACCACCTAAACCTTCACGACCTCAACCTTCACCACCTCAACCTTCACCACCTCAACCTTCACCACCTCAACTTTCACGACCTCAACCTTCACCACCTCAACCTTCATGACCTCAACCTTCATGACCTCAAGCTTCACCACCTCAACCTTCATGAACTCAACTTTCATGACCTCAACCTTCACGACCTCAACCTTCACCACCTCAACCTTCACGACCTCAACCTTCACCACCTCAACCTTCACGACCTCAACCTTCATGACCTCAACCTTCACCACCTCAACCTTCATGACCTCAACCTTCACCACCTCAACCTTCACCACCTCAACCTTCACCACCTCAACCTTCATGACCTCAACCTTCACCACCTCAACCTTCACCACCTCAACCTTCATGACCTCAACCTTCACCACCTCAACCTTCACCACCTCAACCTTCACGACCTCAACCTTCACCACCTCAACCTTCACCACCTCAACCTTCACCACCTCAACCTTCATGACCTCAACCTTCATGACCTCAACCTTCACCACCTCAACCTTCACGACCTCAACCTTCACCACCTCAACCTTTTGACCTCAACCTTCATGACCTCAACGTTCACGACCTCAACCTTCACCACCTCAACCTTCATGACCTCAACCTTCACCACCTCAACCTTCATGACCTCAACCTTCATGACCGCAACCTTCACCACCTCAACCTTCATGACCTCAACCTTCACCATCTCAACCTTCATGACTTCAACCTTCACCACCTCGACCTTCACCACCTCAACCTTCATGACCTCAACCTTCACCACCTCAACCTTCACGACCTCAACCTTCACCACCTCAACCTTCATGACCTCAACCTTCACCACCTCAACCTTCATGACCTCAACCTTCACGACCTCAACCTTCACCACCTCAACCTTCATGACCTCAACCTTCATGACCTCAACCTTCACCACCTCAACCTTCACGACCTCAACCTTCACCACCTCAACCTTCATGACCTCAACCTTCACCACCTCAACCTTCATGACCTCAACCTTCACGACCTCAACCTTCACCACCTCAACCTTCATGACCTCAACCTTCATGACTTCAACCTTCACCACCTCAACCTTCACCACCTCAACCTTCATGACCTCAACCTTCACCACCTCAACCTTCACGACCTCAACCTTCACCACCTCAACCTTCATGACCTCAACCTTCACCACCTCAACCTTCATGACCTCAACCTTCACCACCTCAACCTTCACCACCTCAACCTTCATGACCTCAACATTCATCATCTCAACCTTCACCACCTCAACCTTCACCACCTCAACCTTCACCACCTCAACCTTCACCACCTCAACTTTCACGACCTCAACCTTCACCACCTCAACCTTCACGACCTCAACCTTCATGACCTCAACCTTCACCACCTCAACCTTCATGAACTCAACTTTCATGACCTCAACCTTCACGACCTCAACCTTCACCACCTCAACCTTCACGACCTCAACCTTCACCACCTCAACCTTCACGACCTCAACCTTCACCACCTCAACCTTCACCACCTCAACCTTCACCACCTCAACCTTCACCACCTCAACCTTCATGACCTCAACCTTCATGACCTCAACATTCATCACCTCAACCTTCACCACCTCAACCTTCACCACCTCAACCTTCACCACCTCAACCTTCACGACCTCAACCTTCACCATCTCAACCTTCACGACCTCAACCTTCATGACCTCAACCTTCATCACCTCAACCTTCATGAACTCAACCTTCATGACCTCAACCTTCACGACCTCAACCTTCACCACCTCACCTTCATGACCTCAACCTTCACCACCTCAACCTTCACGACCTCAACCTTCATGACCTCAACCTTCACCACCTCAACCTTCATGACCTCAACCTTCACCACCTCAACCTTCACCACCTCAACCTTCACCACCTCAACCTTCACCACCTCAACCTTCACGACCTCAACCTTCACCACCTCAACCTTCACCACCTCAACCTTCACGACCTCAACCTTCATCATCTCAACCTTCACGACCTCAACCTTCACCACCTCAACCTTCACCACCTCAACCTTCACCACCTCAACCTTCACGACCTCAACCTTCACCACCTCAACCTTCACGACCTCAACCTTCACCACCTCAACCTTCATGACCTCAACCTTCACCACCTCAACCTTCACCACCTCAACCTTCACCACCTCAACCTTCATGACCTCAACCTTCATGACCTCAACCTTCATGACCTCAACCTTCACCACCTCAATCTTCACGACCTCAACCTTCACGACCTCAACCTTCACCACCTCAACCTTCACCACCTCAACCTTCATGACCTAAATCCTTCACAACCTCAACCTTCACCACCTCAACCTTCACCACCTCAAGCTTCACGACCTCAACCTTCACCACCTCAACCTTCACCACCTCAACCTTCCCCAACTCAACCTTCATAACCTCAACCTTCATGACCTCAACCTTCATGACCTCAACCTTCACCACCTCAACCTTCATGACCTCAACCTTCATGACCTCAACCTTCATGACCTCAACCTTCACCACCTCAACCTTCATCACCTCAACCTTCACCACCTCAACCTTCACCACCTAAACCTTCACGACCTCAACCTTCACCACCTCAACCTTCACGACCTCAACCTTCATGAACTCAACCTTCACGACCTCAACCTTCATGACCTCAACCTTCACGACCTCAACCTTCATGAACTCAATCTTCACCACCTCAACCTTCATGACCTCAACCTTCACCACCTCAACCTTCATGACCTCAACCTTCATGACCTCAACCTTCACCACCTCAACCTTCACCACCTCAACCTTCATGACCTCAACCTTCATGACCTCAACCTTCACCACCTCAACCTTCACCACCTCAACCTTCATGACCTCAACCTTCACCACCTCAACCTTCACCACCTCAACCTTCACCACCTCAACCTTCATGACCTCAACCTTCACCACCTCAACCTTCAACACCTCAACCTTCACCACCTCAACATTCACGACCTCAACCTTCATGACCTCAACCTTCATGACCTCAACCTTCACCACCTCAACCTTCATGACCTCAACCTTCATGACCTCAACCTTCACCACCTCAACCTTCACGACCTCAACCTTCATGACCTCCACCTTCATGACCTCAACCTTCACCACCTCAACCTTCATGACCTCAACCTTCACCACCTCAACCTTCACGACCTCAAACTTCATGAACTCAACCTTCACCACCTAAACCTTCACGACCTCAACCTTCATGACCTCAACCTTCATGACCTCAACCTTCACGACCTCAACCTTCACGACCTCAACCTTCATGAACTCAACCTTCATGACCTCAACTTTCATGACCTCAACCTTCACCACCTCAACCTTCACCACCTCAACATTTACCACCTCAACCTTCATGAACTCAACCTTCACCACCTCAACCTTCATGACCTCAACCTTCATGACCTCAACCTTCACCACCTCAACTTTCACCACCTCAACCTTCATGACCTCAACCTTCATGACCTCAACCTTCATGACCTCAACCTTCATGAACTCAGCCTTCACCACCTTAACCTTCACTACCTCAACCTTCATGACCTCAACCTTCATGACCTCAACCTTCACGACCTCAAGCTTCACCACCTCAACCTTCACCACCTCAACCTTCATGACCTCAACCTTCATGACCTCAACCTTCACCACCTCAACCTTCATGACCTCAACCTTCATGACCTCAACCTTCACCACCTCAACCTTCACCACCTCAACCTTCACCACCTCAACCTTCATGACATCAACCTTCACCACCTCAACCTTCACCACCTCAACCTTCACCACCTCAATCTTCATGACCTCAACCTTCACCACCTCAACCTTCACCACCTCAACCTTCACCACCTCAAACTTCATGAACTCAACCTTCACCACCTCCTTTCACGACCTCAACCTTCACCACCTCAACCTTCACCACCTCAACCTTCATGACCTCAACCTTCACCACCTCAACCTTCACCACCTCAACCTTCACCACCTCAACCTTCATGACCTCAACCTTCACCACCTCAACCTTCACCACCTCAACCTTCACCACCTCAACCTTCATGACCTCAACCTTCATGACCTCAACCTTCATGACCTCAACCTTCACCACCTCAACCTTCATGACCTCAACCTTCATGACCTCAACCTTCATGACCTCAACCTTCATGACCTCAACCTTCACCACCTCAACCTTCATGACCTCAACCTTCATGACCTCAACCTTCACCACCTCAACCTTCACGACCTCAACCTTCATGACCTCAACCTTCACCACCTCAACCTTCATGACCTCAACCTTCACCACCTCAACCTTCACCACCTCAACCTTCACCACCTCAACCTTCACCACCTCAACCTTCACGACCTCAACCTTCACCACCTCAACCTTCACCACCTCAACCTTCACGACCTCAACCTTCATCATCTCAACCTTCACGACCTCAACCTTCACCACCTCAACCTTCACGACCTCAACCTTCACCACCTCAACCTTCACGACCTCAACCTTCACCACCTCAACCTTCACGACCTCAACCTTCACCACCTCAACCTTCATGACCTCAACCTTCACCACCTCAACCTTCACCACCTCAACCTTCACCACCTCAACCTTCATGACCTCAACCTTCATGACCTCAACCTTCATGACCTCAACCTTCACCACCTCAATCTTCACGACCTCAACCTTCACGACCTCAACCTTCACCACCTCAACCTTCACCACCTCAACCTTCATGACCTAAATCCTTCACAACCTCAACCTTCACCACCTCAACCTTCACCACCTCAAGCTTCACGACCTCAACCTTCACCACCTCAACCTTCACCACCTCAACCTTCCCCAACTCAACCTTCATGACCTCAACCTTCATGACCTCAACCTTCATGACCTCAACCTTCACCACCTCAACCTTCATGACCTCAACCTTCATGACCTCAACCTTCATGACCTCAACCTTCACCACCTCAACCTTCATCACCTCAACCTTCACCACCTCAACCTTCACCACCTAAACCTTCACGACCTCAACCTTCACCACCTCAACCTTCACGACCTCAACCTTCATGAACTCAACCTTCACGACCTCAACCTTCATGACCTCAACCTTCACGACCTCAACCTTCATGAACTCAATCTTCACCACCTCAACCTTCATGACCTCAACCTTCACCACCTCAACCTTCATGACCTCAACCTTCATGACCTCAACCTTCACCACCTCAACCTTCACCACCTCAACCTTCATGACCTCAACCTTCATGACCTCAACCTTCACCACCTCAACCTTCACCACCTCAACCTTCATGACCTCAACCTTCACCACCTCAACCTTCACCACCTCAACCTTCACCACCTCAACCTTCATGACCTCAACCTTCACCACCTCAACCTTCAACACCTCAACCTTCACCACCTCAACATTCACGACCTCAACCTTCATGACCTCAACCTTCATGACCTCAACCTTCACCACCTCAACCTTCATGACCTCAACCTTCATGACCTCAACCTTCACCACCTCAACCTTCACGACCTCAACCTTCATGACCTCCACCTTCATGACCTCAACCTTCACCACCTCAACCTTCATGACCTCAACCTTCACCACCTCAACCTTCACGACCTCAAACTTCATGAACTCAACCTTCACCACCTAAACCTTCACGACCTCAACCTTCATGACCTCAACCTTCATGACCTCAACCTTCACGACCTCAACCTTCACGACCTCAACCTTCATGAACTCAACCTTCATGACCTCAACTTTCATGACCTCAACCTTCACCACCTCAACCTTCACCACCTCAACATTTACCACCTCAACCTTCATGAACTCAACCTTCACCACCTCAACCTTCATGACCTCAACCTTCATGACCTCAACCTTCACCACCTCAACTTTCACCACCTCAACCTTCATGACCTCAACCTTCATGACCTCAACCTTCATGAACTCAACCTTCACCACCTCAACCTTCACTACCTCAACCTTCATGACCTCAACCTTCATGACCTCAACCTTCACGACCTCAACCTTCACCACCTCAACCTTCACCACCTCAACCTTCATGACCTCAACCTTCATGACCTCAACCTTCACCACCTCAACCTTCATGACCTCAACCTTCATGACCTCAACCTTCACCACCTCAACCTTCACCACCTCAACCTTCACCACCTCAACCTTCATGACATCAACCTTCACCACCTCAACCTTCACCACCTCAACCTTCACCACCTCAACCTTCATGACCTCAACCTTCACCACCTCAACCTTCACCACCTCAAACTTCACCACCTCAAACTTCATGAACTCAACCTTCACCACCTCCTTTCACGACCTCAACCTTCACCACCTCAACCTTCACCACCTCAACCTTCATGACCTCAACCTTCACCACCTCAACCTTCACCACCTCAACCTTCACCACCTCAACCTTCATGACCTCAACCTTCACCACCTCAACCTTCACCACCTCAACCTTCACCACCTCAACCTTCATGACCTCAACCTTCATGACCTCAACCTTCATGACCTCAACCTTCACCACCTCAACCTTCATGACCTCAACCTTCACCACCTCAACCTTCATGACCTCAACCTTCATGACCTCAACCTTCACCACCTCAACCTTCACGACCTCAACCTACACCACCTCAAACTTCACCACCTCAACCTTCACCACCTCAACCTTCACGACCTCAACCTTCATGACCTCAACCTTCATGACCTCAACCTTCACCACCTCAACCTTCACGACCTCAACCTTCACCACCTCAACCTTCACGACCTCAACCTTCACCACCTCAACCGTCACGACCTAACCTTCACCACCTCAACCTTCACGACCTCAACCTTCACCACCTCAACCTTCATGACCTCAACCTTCACCACCTCAACCTTCACCACCTCAACCTTCACCACCTCAACCTTCATGACCTCAACCTTCATGACCTCAACCTTCACCACCTCAACCTTCACGACCTCAACCTTCACGACCTCAACCTTCACCATCTCAACCTTCACCACCTCAACCTTCATAACCTCAACCTTCACAACCTCAACCTTCACCATCTCAACCTTCACCACCTCAACCTTCACCACCTCAACCTTCACCACCTCAACCTTCACCACCTCAACCTTCACCACCTCAACCTTCATGACCTCAACCTTCACCACCTCAACCTTCATGAACTCAACCTTCACGACCTCAACCTTCATGACCTCAACCTTCATGACCTCAACCTTCATGAACTCAACCTTCACCACCTCAACCTTCATGACCTCAACCTTCACCACCTCAACCTTCATGACCTCAACCTTCATGACCTCAACCTTCACCACATCAACCTTCATGACCTCAACCTTCACCACCTCAACCTTCACCACCTCAACCTTCATGACCTCAACCTTCACCACCTCAACCTTCACCACCTCAACCTTCACCACCTCAACCTTCACGACCTCAACCTTCATGACCTCAACCTTCATGACCTCAACCTTCACCACCTCAACCTTCATGACCTCAACCTTCATGACCTCAACCTTCACCACCTCAACCTTCACGACCTCAACCTTCATGACCTCAACCTTCATGACCTCAACCTTCACCACCTCAACCTTCATGACCTCAACCTTCACCACCTCAACCTTCACGACCTCAACCTTCATGAATTCAACCTTCACCACCTAAACCTTCACGACCTCAACCTTCATGACCTCAACCTTCATGACCTCAACCTTCACCACTTCAACCTTCACAACCTCAACCTTCATGAACTCAACCTTCATGACCTCAACTTTCATGACCTCAACCTTCACCAACTCAACCTTCACCACCTCAACCTTTACCACCTCAACCTTCATGAACTCAACCTTCACCACCTCAACCTTCACCACCTCAACCTTCATGACCTCAACCTTCACCACCTCAACCTTCACCACCTCAACCTTCACCACCTCAACCTTCATGACCTCAACCTTCATGACCTCAACCTTCATGAACTCAACCTTCACCACCTCAACCTTCACTACCTCAACCTTCATGACCTCAACCTTCATGACCTCAACCTTCATGAACTCAACCTTCACCACCTCAACCTTCACCACCTCAACCTTCACCACCTCAACCTTTACCACCTCAACCTTCAGGACCTCAA
Organism: Megascapheus bottae; assembly: GCA_024803745.1. NCBI lineage: Eukaryota > Metazoa > Chordata > Mammalia > Rodentia > Geomyidae > Megascapheus > Megascapheus bottae. Next base: position 989,337 of record JANJXV010000021.1, on the reverse strand, counting down.
CATTCACCACCTCAACCTTCATGACCTCAACCTTCACCACCTCAACCTTCACCACCTCAACCTTCACCACCTCAACCTTCACCACCTCAACCTTCATGACCTCAACCTTCACTACCTCAACCTTCACCACCTCAACCTTCATGACCTCAACCTTCACCACCTCAACCTTCACCACCTCAACCTTCACCACCTCAACCTTCATGACCTCAACCTTCATGACCTCAACCTTCACCACCTCAACCTTCACCACCTCAACCTTCACCACCTCAACCTTCATGACCTCAACCTTCACCACCTCAACCTTCACCACCTCAACCTTCACCACCTCAACCTTCACGACCTCAACCTTCACCACCTCAACCTTCACCACCTCAACCTTCATGAACTCAACCTTCACCACCTCAACTTTCTCGACCTCAACCTTCACCACCTCAACCTTCACCACCTCAACCTTCATGACCTCAACCTTCACCACCTCAACCTTCACCACCTCAACCTTCACCACCTCAACCTTCACCACCTCAACCTTCATGACCTCAACCTTCACCACCTCAACCTTCACCACCTCAACCTTCACGACCTCAACCTTCACCACCTCAACCTTCACCACCTCAACCTTCATGAACTCAACCTTCACCACCTCAACTTTCTCGACCTCAACCTTCACCACCTCAACCTTCACCACCTCAACCTTCATGACCTCAACCTTCACCACCTCAACCTTCACCACCTCAACCTTCATGAACTCAACCTTCACCACCTCAACCTTCATGACCTCAACCTTCACCACCTCAACCTTCACCACCTCAACCTTCACCACCTCAACCTTCACCACCTCAACCTTCACGACCTCAACCTTCACCACCTCAACCTTCACCACCTCAACCTTCACCACCTCAACCTTCATGACCTCAACCTTCACCACCTCAACCTTCACCACCTCAACCTTCACCATCTCAACCTTCTTGACCTCAACCTTCACCACCTCAACCTTCATGACCTCAACCTTCACCACCTCAACCTTCACCACCTCAACCTTCATGACCTCAACCTTCACCACCTCAACCTTCACCACCTCAACCTTCATGACCTCAACCTTCACCACCTCAACCTTCATGACCTCAACCTTCACCACCTCAACCTTCACCACCTCAACCTTCATGACCTCAACCTTCACCACCTCAACCTTCATGACCTCAACCTTCATGAACTCAACCTTCACCACCTCAACCTTCACGACCTCAACCTTCACCACCTCAACCTTCATGACCTCAACCTTCACCACCTCAACCTTCACCACCTCAACCTTCATGACCTCAACCTTCACCAACTCAACCTTCACCACCTCAACCTTCACCACCTCAACCTTCACCACCTCAACCTTCACCACCTCAACCTTCACGACCTCAACCTTCACCACCTCAACCTTCACCACCTCAACCTTCATGAACTCAACCTTCACGACCTCAACCTTCACCACCTCAACTTTCACCACCTCAACCTTCACCACGTCAACCCTCACCACCTCAACCCTCACCACCTCAACCTTCACGATCTCAACCTTCATGACCTCAACCTTCACCACCTCAAGCTTCATGACCTCAACCTTCACTACCTCAACCTTCACCACCTCAACCTTCATGACCTCAACCTTCACCACCTCAACCTTCATGACCTCAACCTTCACCACCTCAACCTTCACGACCTCAACCTTCATGACCTCAACCTTCACCACCTCAACCTTCACCACCTCAACCTTCACCACCTCAACCTTCATGACCTCAACCTTCACCACCTCAACCTTCACCACCTCAACCTTCATGACCTCAGCCTTCATGACCTCAACCTTCATGACCTCAACCCTCACCACCTCAACCTTCACCTCCTCAACTTTCATGACCTCATCCTTCACCACCTCAACCTTCATGACCTCAACCTTCACCACCTCAACCTTCACCACCTCAACCCTCCTGACCTCAGACTTCTGACCTCAGCTTTCCTGACCTCACCCTTCCTGACCTCAACCTTCATGACCCCTGCCCTTATCACCAGACTCCATCCTGCATGCTGGTCCTTTTTTCAATTATCTGGTGCCCAGTTTTTCTTTCTTCTCAGCGTTGTTCCTGTTTTCCTCTATATTCAGTGTCCCATGTCAGATCCTGTGATTTTGTCCAGCCTGGACTTTCATCTTTTCTGCACATCTGGCATGTTCTCTGAGCTTTGACCTGCGGTGGAGATACATTGTGGGCAAACAGTTTGGTCTTTGGGCACCTCAGGGTCTGTTGGGCAGAACCACAGTTGTAGAGTCAGAAGCTCAGCATTTCTTCTGAGCCTGAGTTTGCCCTGGCTCTCCTTGCTGAGCGCCACCCTGGGTCCCGGGCCAGCAGAGAAAGGAGCAGGCAGAACCCCTGCCCTGGGCCAGTGAGCACCTTTGCTCTTCCCTTCGTGCCCTCTGCTCCCCAGGTTGGGGTCCCCAAGCATTGCTGATCAAGGCTCTGGGGAGTACTTGCGGGGACCCGCTTTGGGCTTTTCCCTATGAGTTTTATCTTGCAGACTCCATCTTGTGAGCCCTTGCTGCCTCAGCCTCCAGGAGACATCTCCTCTGCTTCCCCAGCCCAGGGGCAGCAGGTCCCTGCATTGCCCACCTCCCCGCATTGCCACAGCCTGCAGACTGCCCACCACCTGAGCTGGGTCAGACTCTCATCCCTGTGCCAGACACAGTGTGGAACGACCTCACAAAGGAAGGAATTGTGTGGACTCGCTATTTCTGGTGGTTGTCATGAGGGTGCCTTGCTGCTTGCCTGTGGTAAGGCAGAATCACAGCATAAAGACAGTGCTCGGACAGAACCACTCATCTCAGCAGCTGGGAGGCAGAGGGCAAAGCAGAGACCAGGAAAGACACCCTTCAACAATCTGCCTCCTCTAAGCGGGCTCCACCCATACCATCAACTGTGACCCTATCAACACATCCATCCATAGATGGCAGCAGAGTCCTTGCAACCCAACCCCTGGTCTTAGACAAGCACTCATGGGCGTCACACCCCAGCTCAAGAGGGTACAGGGGTTCAAAGCCAGACTAGGCTTGCAAGTCTGTGAGACTGTTATCTCCAATAAACCACCAGAAAACTGGAAGCAGTGCTGTGGCTCAAAGTGGTAGAGCACTAGCCTTGAGCTGAAGAGCTCAGGGATAGTACCTAGGTCCAGAGTTCAGGCCTCACAACCAACAAAACAAAAACAGCACTGGCCTTTCTTAGAACTCAGTCTGGTCTCATTCTCTCTCAAGGGATTATTACCCTTCATTGACTAATTCTACTGTCCTACATAGTGTGTGTTTGTGTGAGTGTATGTGTGTGTGTGTGTGTGTGTGTGTGTGTGTTAACATGCTTATTTGTTTGTTTTTCAGTTAGAAGGATAAATCTGGTCCCTATTATTACATCTTGGCTGAGTGCCATGTTTAAGAGAACAACCTAAAACAAATGTCTATGAATAACAGCATACATCTATACAGTATATTTCCACAATTAAATACAATAGTGAAAATACATATTCCACTTCTACATGAATGAATCTTTATAAAAAGACATTGAACCAAAGAATCAAGTCAAAGAATTAAATGCAGCATGGTTCCACTTAAAGTTCACAGCAGGCAAAATAAAGAAGCAGTTCCTAAAGGTGTGCTTGTAGAATGAAGCTGTGATGACTCAGAAGTAGGGAACGCAGTCCAGGAACAAAAAAGCCTGTGTCCTCTGCACAGCAAATGCTGGCAGAGGGTCCAGCGTTCACCCCATTTTAATGATGGGGGAGACGCTTTAGATCCAAACACGGAGAGAGGGACAGAGATGGCGACAGAATGACAGAGAGATGGGGAGAGACAGACAGAATGAAAGAGACAGATAACAAACATCCTGTGCAAGGAGGCACAGGATGTTTATAAGCAGAGATGATTCCTAACTGTTCAGTGTGGTACAGAAAATATCCCGATCACCACCAAGTTAACCTTTCAATTAATTATTCAGGAGGCAGACATCAAAAGAGCCCAGAATGTAAAGGCAGTGGACTGTGTTCCAGACCCCACAGAGTGTTTATCTCAGAATGTTCTGGTGGAAGTGCAGTCTGACATCTGCCCTTCCTTGCCAGCTCCTCCTCCACCTCAGCATCTGTTGGGCTCTAGTCTCCGGAAAAGAGCGAACATTGCTCCCCTGCGCAGTTTGGGGCCCAGTGAAAGAAACTGCAGGTTGAAGTTTCTCATTTGGGGTAGTTTTATTTAATTAGTCTTTAATTACTGGGTCCGAACTTACAAAGGATGGACTCTTAACAGGAAAATCACTTGCCGTAGTCATCAATTTGCCTGCTCAATGGCCCATCTACTTAAGAAATCGAGTGTGTTCACCTTGGCAGTCCACAGAACAAGTAATTAAGCTGTCCATAGGCTCCAGAGGTCTTCACAGAACGTAACTGTGTGTGAATTAGCAGTAAGGTAAGTCTATGGGGCCAGAGGAAGTTCTGGCTTTCGCCATCCAGCTCTTCTCCAAGGCAGCCCAGGGCTGGCTTTGTCTTCAAAATGCAGCCTCAACAGACACAACCAAAAAAAGGGAACCAATGAATTTGTGGAAATCGCTGCTTCCAGGCAGACTAAAACCTGCACACAGTTTTCTGCAGCCTCCTCTTCCAGGCAGACTAAGGCCCACACACCGTTTTCTACAGCCTCCTCTTCCAAGGTCATGATTTGGTGCCTTAAGAAAGATGCTTTAAGCACAAGGAGCAGGGTTTTCCACTTGCAATACCAGCTCTGCAGGAGGCAGGGATGGGAGAATCGTGGTCCCAGGTAGGCCTAGATAAAAGATAAGATCCCATATGAAAAATAAATGGAAGCCAAAAGAGTTTGGAGTGGCCTCAAATCATTGAGTTGCCTGCTTAGCAAGCATGAAACTTTGAATTCAATCCCCCATACTGCCAAAAAGTGAGGGAGAAAGGAGGGAGAAAAAGAGAGAGCAGAAGAGGGAGGGGGAGAGAGAAAAGGAGAAATCCCAGCATGCCATCAATTTCTTGATTTATTCATTGATACATGGTATATTTTCTAACAACAGCATTATGCAAAGCTACAAGTAAACTAGGGATCAAGCCAAAGCTCTTTAAGAGCTCTGTGAGCCCCACACCTGGCCTGGAGGGATCTCTCCCCCACCAAGTCCACCGCATTTGAAGTGATGGATAGATGGATGCATGGATGTGTCGCTGAATGCATGGATGAATGGATGCATGGCTGAATGCATGGATGGGTGAAAGGATGCATGGACGCATGCATGGATGCATGAGGGATGGAGCGAGAGTTCAAAGAAGTTAAGTGTGTTATAGGCACGGAGATGTAAACCGAGGCCATGCTATGGTGTAACATGGTGTGTATATTTTTGGAATGAAGAAAGAGGTGCATGCAGCCACTGAGCTGATGGCTGTGAGATCCGAGAGGAGGTGGAGAAGGTGAGGACATGCACTGGTAAGGAAGGCGTCATGGAAGTCATGCCAGGAAGGGGAGACATCGTGGTGGACTTGGAAGGAGTCCAGGTCGGGGACAGAATCGGCACTGCTCTTGCACCTGATGTGAGTTCTCCCAGAGTTTGTTTAGGCATCCTGTGCCCCAGCAGGACCACGGAGGATGCCTTCAGAGAGGGGCAGAGATGAGGTTGTGAAGGCCCCAGCTGGGGTGGGCAGGCAGGGCTCAGGCCAAGCGTCCTATCGCCTGGAAACTTGGAGCATCAAGGAGATGGGCTTTCTGGAGTGGGACCAGGGCCAAACCATGAAATGGGGTAGACATGTGTTGAATGTGTGATGGACAGAATGGAAGATGCCATGGAAAAAGGTCCACAGAAGGTTCTGGAAAGAGAAAACAGAGACCATGATTCAACAGCAAATGTGAGAATCCAAAGATCAGGAGAAGGGCAGGGTCCGGGTCAGGGAGGGAGGGTGGAGGAGAGGGGGAGCCTGCCAGGGTCAAAGAGGGAGGGCAGGGGGGAGGCTGCCGGGGTCAGGGAGGGAGGGAGGGAGGGCAGGGGGGAGCCTGCCGGGGTCAGGGAGGGAGGGCGGGGGGGAGCCTGCTGGGGTCAGGGAGGGAGGGAGGGAGGGCACGGGGGAGCCTGCCGGGGTCAGGGAGGGAGGGAGGGAGGGTGGGGGGGAGCCTGCTGGGGTCAGGGAGGGAGAGAGGGAGGGCACGGGGGAGCCTGCCGGGGTCAGGGAGGGAGGGAGGGAGGGCGGGGGGGGAGCCTGCGGGGATCAGGGAGGGAGGGAGGGCGGGGGGGAGCCTACCGGGGTCAGGGAGGGAGGGAGGGAGGGAGGGCGGGGGGGGGAGCCTGCCGGGGTCAGGGAGGGAGGGAGGGCGGGGGGGGGAGCCTGCCGGGGTCAGGGAGGGAGGGAGGGCGGGGGGCCTGCCGGGGTCAGGGAGGGAGGGAGGGCGGGGGGCCTGCCGGGGTCAGGGAGGGAGGGAGGGCGGGGGGCCTGCCGGGGTCAGGGAGGGAAGGCAGGGGAAGACCCTGAGGACCCAGGGCCTCCGCAGGGAGCCACAAGGGATCACCACACTCAGTTCACGTCCACACAGAAAGCAGCCATGCAAGCTGCAGCTCTTGGTCTCTCACCACTGATGTGTCCACAGACACTGCAGCCCCGCCGGGCCAGCCTTGCCCCATGGGGAAGAGCACTGCACAGTGGAACCACGTCCATGGCTTGTATTTATGGCCCTGCAGTGCATGCATCCAGCAGCACTAAGCCTATCTTCAGGTGATTCTATTTCACCACCAGCATGCTCGCCACCGGGAGAGGCCGGGGTCCATAGGCCTCAGTGTAGACCTGCCATCTGCCAACTCCGGGTCTCAGTTCAACCTGCAGTTGGCTGAAGTGGATGCAAAGCCACCAGAGAAGCCGCCGAGGGGCAGCAGCACTGGTGAGCTTTGGTGGCAGTGTGGGGTAATCAAGTGTGGGAGAATCAAATGTGACACCAGATGGGCCCAGAGAGGCCTAGAAAAGAAGCCAAGGGAGGCTTCATGGTTCCACCATCTCTCTGTTAAGACCAGAAGAAAGCTAACTCACATTCAGAGGAACTCAGAACAGAAAAATTCTGGGAAGGGCAACCCGCCCCTGGAGTTGGAAATACTCCCACATCTACTGTTCACTACAGTATCATCCACAGCAGGTCAGCATCGCTGCTATCAGCAATTAGTGCCTTAGCCGGGCTGGGCACATCTGCACCTCACCCGGAGGCCGGCACCCTCTCCACTGCCGACAGAGCAGCCTGCCCACTGCCCTCTACTGCCTAGACAGGAATGCCTTCACCACATCCAACCCTCCAGATCTGAAGACAGGGTGTGCACACGGTCCTCCAGATCTGAAGACAGGGTGTAGACAAGTAATCCAGATCTCAAGACAGGACGTACACACTGTCCTCCAGTTCTGAAGACAGGGTGTGCACACAGTCCTCCAGATCTGAAGACAGGGTGTGCACACACTCCTCTAGATCTGAAGACAGGACGTACACACAGTCCTCCAGATCTGAAGACAGGACGTACACACAGTCCTCCAGATCTGAAGACAGGGTGTGCACACACTCCTCTAGATCTGAAGACAGGACGTACACACAGTCCTCCAGATCTGAAGACAGGACGTACACACAGTCCTCCAGATCTGAAGACAGGATATACACACACTCCTCTAGATCTGAAGACAGGGTGTGCACACTCTACTCCAGTCCTGAAGACAGGGTGTGCACACAGTCCTCCAGATCTGAAGACAGGATGTACACACACTCCTCTAGATCTGAAGACAGGGTGTGCACACACTCCTCTAGATTTGAAGACAGGACATACACACAGTCCTCCAAATCTGAAGACAGGATGTACACACACTCCTCTAGATCTGAAGACAGGATGTACACACAGTCCTCTAGATCTGAAGATAGGACATACACACGCTCCTCCAGATCTGAAGACAGGATGTACACACTGTCCTCCAGATCTGAAGACAGGACGTACACACAGTCCTCCAGATCTGAACACGGGGTGTGCACACTCTACTCCAGATCTCAAGACAGGGTTGCACACAGTCCTCCAGTTCTGAAGACAGGGTATGCACACTCTACATCAGATATGAAGACAGGGTGTGCACATAGTCTTCCAGATCTGAAGACAGGATGTACACACGGTCCTCCAGATCTGAAGACAGGGTGTGCACACAGTCCTCCAGATCTGAACACTGGGGTGCACACAGTCCTCCAGTTCTGAAGACAGGGTGTGCACACAGTCCTCCAGATCTGAAGACAGGGTGTGCACACAGTCCTCCAGATCTGAAGACAAGATGTACACACACTCCTCTAGATCTGAAGACAGGGTGTGCACACTCTACTCCAGATCTGAAAACAGGGTGTGCACACTCTACTCCAGATCTGAAGACAGGGTGTGCACACTCTACTCCAGATCTGAAGACAGGGTGTGCACACTCTACTCCAGATCTGAACACGGGGTGTGCACACAGTCCTCCAGATCTGAACACGGGGTGTGCACACTCTACTCCAGATCTGAAGACAGGGTGTGCACACAGTCCTCCAGATCTGAAGACAAGGTGTGCACACTTTACTCCAGATCTCAAGAAAGGACGTACACAGAGTCCTCCAGTTCTGAAGACAGGGTGTGCACACTCTACATCAGATATGAAGACAGGGTGTGCACATAGTCTTCCAGATCTGAAGACAGGATGTACACACGGTCCTCCAGATCTGAAGACAGGGTGTGCACACAGTCCTCCAGATCTGAAGACAGGGTGTGCACACAGTCCTCCAGATCTGAACACGGGGTGTGCACACTCTACTCCAGTTCTGAAGACAGGGTGTGCACACTCTACTCCAGATCTGAAGACAAGGTGTGCACACTCTACTCCAGATCTGAAGACAGGGTGTGCACACTCTACTCCAGATCTGAACACGGGGTGTGCACACTCTACTCCAGATCTGAAGACAAGGTGTGCACACAGTCCTCCAGATCTGAAGACAGGACGTACACACGGTCCTCCAGATCTGAAGACAGGGTGTGCACACTCTACTCCAGATCTGAAGACAGGACGTACACACAGTCCTCCAGATCTGAAGACAGGGTGTGCACACTCTACTCCAGATCTGAAGACAGGGTGTGCACACTCTACTCCAGATCTGAAGACAGGGTGTGCACACTCTACTCCAGATCTGAAGACAGGATGTGCACACGGTCCTCCAGATCTGAAGACAAGGTGTGCACACTCTACTCCAGATCTGAAGACAGGGTGTGCACACTCTTCTCCAGATCTGAACACGGGGTGTGCACACTCTACTCCAGATCTGAAGAGAAGGTGTGCACACTCTACTCCAGATCTGAAGACAGGGTGTGCACACTCTACTCCAGATCTGGAGACAGGGTGTGCACACAGTCCTATAGATCTGAAGACAGGATGTACACACGGTCCTCCAGATCTGAAGACAAGGTGTGCACACTCTTCTCCAGGTCTGAACACGGGGTGTGCACATTCTACTCTAGATCTGAAGACAGGGTGTGCACACTCTACTCCAGATCTGAAGACAAGGTGTGCACACAGTCCTCCAGATCTGAACACAGGGTGTGCACACGTGGTCCTCCAGATCTGAAGACAAGGTGTGCACACAGTCCTCCAGATCTGAACACAGGGTGTGCACACGTGGTCCTCCAGATCTGAAGACAGGGTGTGCACACTGTCCTCCAGATCTGAAGAGAGGGTGTGCACACAGTCCTCCAGATCTGAAGAGAGGGTGTGTCATAGCACATGCAGATCCGGGTCTGCTGAGCAGTCTCCCCCAGATGGTTTGTGGACCTGGCATCTGTGCACTAGCCCCCCCTGCCATGGCACCACATGCAGATGGATGCTGCTTTTGCCTGGGAAGACAAAGGGACTTCACCAGCAAGCTGTCCAGCAGGGACAGCTCCTGGCCCCTAGCAGAGTTCCTGAATGGAAGCCCTCAAAGAAAAGGCAGGGCCACTATTGTGGACTTGTAGAACAACAGGCGAAGAGAAGTGCCCCAGTTCTTGTAATGGGTGGACAGGTAGCAGAGCCGGCTGCACATGTCCTCGCTCTACAGAAGCCATCCCTGAGATGATGCCCGTGGCTCCCCCTGAGCCGTGAATGCCTCCAGGTCCAAGATGGATGAAAATCCTTGGACACGAGTCACACTTGTCTTCCAGCGGCATGCTGCTGCAGTTTTACTGCATGCCAGTGCCCCTCCCAACCTCACTCTTGTGCTCATGGTAGAGAACTTACTTTCTTCTGTGTTGGATGTTTATTTCAGCCTAAATTATTAAGCGGCTTGTTTAATAATGCAAGCCTTCACATTGTAGATGGAGAAGCAGATGCCCTGTTCCAAAGCATATTGTTTCCTGAGAACAGCGGGCACCGTGCTCCCTTCTCTCTGATCTTGCAGCGTGAGTTCATCTGTTAATCCAGAAAAAAGTCATTTTACTTGGTTAATAAATGAGGCTGGGCCATGGGCACACTGTAGCTCTTCCTCTGCCAGCCGCGCCACCTTGCCTGTTCATTTGCACGTGACATGGTTCCATGGGCAAACACTGAGGTTTTCCTGGCTTTCAGACAGAGGCAGATGTTATCTATGCACAGAGCTTTGCCACACCCGGGTTCTTGCCCGTGGCATCTTCCAGGCCATACAGACGGGTGTGGGTGGTGCATCTTCAACTCTGGGAGAGGATGACTTCCCTGGACTGGCTGATGGGTGCACACTCTGTCAGGACAGCTCAGACTGCTGACTGTCCAGCGCCGTGATGGTGCGCAGGCCGCACAGAGCAAGCAGAGGGGTCAAGCCTGGCCCTGCCCTGCCTGTGACTCCCACAACACCTTGCCACCCAAGTTCATTAACCAAAGCCGCGTGCACAAACCCACCCCTCCTTCCCAGAGCCCAGCACTCCACCCCACACGTCCCCTGCATTCCTCCTGCCCACAGAGAGAGGGCCAAGGGGCCAGAGAGTCCGCTGGTAACCAACTCCATCACGCATGGAAGGGGATTTTCCAGGTGTGCTTGGGTTTTCCCCAACCATTTCTCAAATCCTAAGGGTCACCTGAGGCTGCTGTCGCCTGACCTGCTAGGCCAGCAGTGGCCTGTGCTCCCTGGGAAAGTGCCAGGCATCTGTACTTCTCATTTATTCGAGAAGAGAAAGAGTCGGGAGGAAAAGAAAATGCCAGAAGATGAACAATGCTTCACCACAGATGCACTGTTTGCAGACACACGGTGAGTGGAGGCAGGAAGAGGCATCCCACTGGAAGCTCTTGGATATCAGGGGCAGTGGGGACAGGGATGGGGAGAGGGGCACGGAGATGGGGAGGGGGTAACTGGGATGGGACCAGGGAGGGGGGACAGCGATGGGGAGATGGGGAGAGTTTAGCACCATAAACATACTGTAACACAGAGCTGGACAGTGCTGTCACCATCCGTGGAACGTTCCAGGCAAGGAGGGGAGGGGCTGTCATTTTGGAGACAAAGGTGCTCTTCTTGTCATGCTGGCTGCGAAGCCGGCTGGGTGGAGTGGCTGGTTAGCGAAGGGGGGGTTGGTAAAGTCCCACTCCAGGAGAGTTTGTGCGCATGGGGCGGGGGCTGGTGAGAGCTCTTCTTTAACTCCATTGGTGAGGATTCATTCCCTTGACATGGCACACACTCAACACAGATGGCAGTTACAACGGAAGTCAAGATCTAAAGTACGCCTGCAGTGTGGTGACTGGGGACAAGAAGGAGACATTTCAGCTCACAGAAAGGATCGCTTCGTCTCTGGCAGTACGCATGTGTCGCCGAGTGCTTGTGGCATTCCCTCACACCACGATGACCTTCTCCTTCCAGAAACAGCAGCCTCTTCTGCCTTCCTTCCTGACCTTTAGAAGTCAGCTGCAGAAGTCCCGAGATGAGGTGAAGATCATGCAACCTCCCAGCCCGCCACATCGCCTGGGGGTTTGTTTTCTGAGCCAAGAAAGGTTTCAGGAAGCAGTGAAAAACTTGAATGGTATAAAGTAAGGACAATAAAGAAAATACAAATGAAGTAAGTATGGTAAACCCTTGTTGCATAGGAAGGGCGTTCAGAGAGCTGAAAGAACCAGCAGGCGTCGCCTCAGAGTCCTGGCGGAGGAGGAGTCCAAGGGGAAAGGCTGGCACCGGGCCCACTGGATTGCTGGCACATGATTCTGTGCCATCTTCCAGGGCATATTTGGTGACATGGTCCCTGGCATAGGAGGCCAAGGCCAAGGTCTGCAGTGTGACATTGCCCTTGGGATAAGAGAGAAGGGAAATGAAGTTCTGGTGTAGAATGGATGGGCTGAGGAGTAAGTTAATGCAAGATAACTCCAGAGAAAAGGAGGCTAGAAACAGCTCGCACCCCGAGTGCAGGGTCAGGCTGGCCCATGAATCTGCATCACTGAGTAAGATAACCACACAGAGAAATGAGCTGAGATGCATGAACGCCATGCCTAACTTGGAGCTGCATCGTCGGTATTGTGAATCACTTTCTGCTGAGACTTGATTACCACTGGGTACGAATGTGTGATCGCTTTATCACTCTCTGCTGAGACCCATAGTGAGAGTAGACACGTGGACCTCCCCGCCCTGCCCACCTTTGTGCTGATAGGCTCCTGCACTCTATATTACCTGAATGTACTTCCTCAATAAATGAGTTCCTGCCTTGATGGGTCTCCCTGACGTGTCTGATTGTCCTCCGGCGAGGGAGGGCTGGGTGCAGGTGGGCAGTCGGCCCTCTCCCTTCTTAGCTTATCCTGGTTGGGGCGTGTTCTCTCTATCCCTCCTGCGTGTTGGGAGGGACCGAGGACTAAAACCCCATACACAGAAAGCACAGTGTGTTGGACAGCTCCCTTTTCCTTGGAAAAGAAACAAAGTGAAATCGCATGGGTGTGAGCTAAAAATCTACCTTCTGTGAGGGTGGCTCAGGCGCTACAAGAGCGCTGTGGGCAGATGGGGATTAGGCCTGGCCTCTGCTCCCCCTGGTCTCCACGCCCCCCTGCTCTCCATGCCCCCTGCTCTCCATGCCCCCCTGGTCTCCGTGACCTCCCTGGTCTCCATGACCCCCTGGTCTCCCCACTCCCCTGGTGTCTGCACTCTCCTGGTCTCCATGCCGCCTGGTCTCCATGCCCCCTTTTGCACAGGATTAGTTCACCTGCCCCACTACACAAGGTCTAAGGATTGAACGCATGGCTGCCCTCAGAAACGAGCCTCCCCAGAGATTTCTAACCCGACGTGCTCATGAGTTAGTGACCCGTCCTTCAACCCCACCCACACCTCACATGGAAATCTTGCAATTTGCTCTTTTGTTGTTTACCCATCTCAGAATGCAAGTCCTTGAAATATTTAAAAGCGGTGATTACGCATTCCCCCAACATTATTAACTGGGAACAAAGAGTTATTCCATACCCTTGTTTTGTCAGTTGCAAAAGGGACTCGAGGGAGGCTGAGAATCTAATGGTAGGCTCTTGCAATATAACAGATTGCAACTCCTTTCCACACTTTCAGCTAAACAGTGTACTAAATAATTGAGCGTGTGGTCCAGAAACCCACTTCATAGCCCTTCCCCTGAGACAGACGCGACCCACGACAATGGAGGCCCACCAAGACAGGCGTGCAGGCCAGCTCCTGGTACAGCACGGGCATGGTGATGCTGTGGCTTCACACAGCAGAGGGCAGATGGGGAGGAAGGCCCCAAAGGGAGCAGGTCGGTGCTCAGCTTGCCTCAGATCAGAGCCTGCGGGGTTAGGAGCCCACGCTGTCAACTAAGACAACAGGATGCAGCTGCAGACTCACAAGAGACAGACCTGTCCAACGATCAAGACTCAGGATCCAGCCATCCATCCACCGATCACCTGCACAGGCACAGGAACTTCAGTCCTCCATCCATCCACCCATCACCTCCACCACATCAACTTCCACTCCTCTGCCCCTCCACCCACTATCTCCAAGCTACGTGAATGTCCAGTCCTCCATCCTTCTACCCATCATCTCCACTCCTCCTTCTGTCCACCATCATCTCCACAACTGTTGAACATCCACTCCGCGAGATGTCCACCATCACATCCATAACCACGTGAGCACACAGTCCTCCATTCGTCTTCCCATCACCTCCACAACCACTGAGCTTCAGTCCCCCATCCACCCACTGTCCACAACTACATGAATGTCCAATGTCAGTCCGACCTTGCATTCTTGGGTTGCTTGCTCACAGTGCTTGATTCCAGCAGTACTGTGCAATAGAGGTCCCCCGAGGGACATGCGTGACATATTGGCTCCGGGGCATTGCTGTTGGAGGTGTGATCTGGTGAGGTGTGATCTGGGAGGTATGAGATGGAGGAGGTATGATCTGGGGGAGGTGTAATCAGGGGGAGGTGTGATCTGGGTGAGGTGTTACTGGAGGTGTGAGTTGGTGGAGGTATAATCCACAGGAGGTTTATTCTAGGGGAGGTGGGGGGGGTGTGATGTGGACGAGGTGTGATCTGGTGGAAGTGTGATCTGGAGGAGGTGTGATCCGGGGGAGGTGTGATCTGGAGGAGGTGGGATCTGGGGGAGGTGTTACTGGAGGTGTGAGTTGGTGGAGGTATAATACACAGGAGGTTTATTCTAGGGGACGTGGGGGGGGTGTGATGTGGACGAGGTGTGATCTGGTGGAAGTGTGATCTGGAGGAGGTGTGATCCGGGGGAGGTGTGATCTGGAGGAGGTGTGATCTGGAGGAGGTGTGATCCAGGGGAGGTGTAATCTGGAGGAGATGTGATCTGTAGGAGGTGTGATCTGGGGCAGGTGTGATCCAGAGGAGGTGTGATCTGGGGAGGTGCGATCTGGAGGAGGTGTGATCTGGAGGAGGTGTGATCTGGTGAGGTGTGATCTGGGAGGTATGAGATGGAAGACGTATGATCTGGGGGAGGTGTGATCCTGGGGAGGTGTGATCTGGGAAGTATGAGATGGAGGAGGTATGATCTGGGGGAGGTGTAATCAGGGGGAGGTGTGATCTGGGTGAGGTGTTAGTGGAGGTGTGAGTTGGTGGAGGTGTAATCTACAGGAGGTTTATTCTAGGAGAGGTGGGGGAGGTGCGATCTGGAAGAGGTGTGATCTGGAGCAGGTGTGATATGGTGGAGGAGTGATCTGGAGGAGGTGTGATCCGGGGGAGGTGTGATCTGGGGAAGGTGTGATCTGGAGGAGGTGTGATATGGTGGAGGAGTGATCTGGAGGAGGTATGAGATGTTGGAGGTGTGATCCGAGGAAGGTGTGATCGGGGGGACGTGTGGTCCGGGGGAGGTGTGATCTGGGGGAGGTGTGATCTGGAGGTGTGATCTGGGTCTGGAGGAGGTGTGAGATGTTGGAGGTGTGATCCGGGGAGGGTGTGATCTGGAGGAGGTGTGAGATGTTGGAGGTGTGATCTGAGGGAGGAGTGATCTGAAGGAGGTGTGAGATGTTGGAGGTGTGATCTGGGGGAGGTGTGATCTGGGGGAGGTGTGATCTGGAGGAGGTGTGATCCAGGGGAGGTGTGATCTGGAGGAGGTGTGATCTGGGGGAGGTGTGATCTGGAGGAGGTGTGATCTGGAGGAGGTGTGATCTGGGGGAGGTGTGATCTGGAGGAGGTGTGATCTGGGGGAGGTGTGATCTGAGGGAGGTGTGATCTGGTGGAGGTGTGATCTTGGGGAGGTGTGAGCTGGGGGTGGTGTGAGCTGGGGGGATTTGCTCAAGGTGTTGTCTGCAGAGCCTGCTCTGCCAGGATTTCTTAGTAGTTCTTCTCCAGGTTGTTATGGAAGCCTGACCCCACCCCCACCCCCGCCCCTGCCCCTGTCCCCACCCTGCCCCACCCCGGCACTCCCTCTGCTGGGGTCTGGCTGTGATTGCTCCCTTGGGACCACTGGAGCCATGGCTGTCCCTGGAGACAGACAATCCCGGCAGGACGGCCCTGTGCCCTGATCCACATGCCCTATGCCACTGGGCTTTCCAACCTAACAGAATGGAAGAAAGAAGTTGTGATCAAACCCAACTTTCCTTCGTGTTAAGTTAGCTCAAAAGTTTCCCACAGTGCTGTAAGCCTGAATAAAATAACCAGTCCTGAGCCATGGTGTGTTCAGCTTTGTGCAGAATGACCCCGGTCAGCCATGTTCTTTTCAACAACCTTACTGTTTGATTCTCTCTAGTCTAGTATGAGAGTTAGAGGTGGGTGTTAATTTTTCCTTAAACATTTAGCATAATCTCTAAGAAATCCATCTCAGCCCAGAATATTCTACTTTGATGTGGTTTTGTTATAAATTCAACGTATACAATGGAGATAAGTACATTTAAATTTTCTAGTTTTCCTTTTGTTTCACATTTGCAAGATTTTGCAATGTAATCTGTCTCATCCAAGTTGTGAGATCATTTTCATCAAAAAAAATATTGATTATGTGGGAAGAGGTAGCAATGTCCAAGAAGTAATGTAGTACCCACTACCTGACCAATAGAACTGTAACCTCTCTATCCACCACCCCTGTCAAAAAATACAATTATTAAACAATTGATTATCACCTCTCCTTACTGGACTTTGAATGCATATCCTGCCCGTGACTCCTGCTGCTGGATATTCAGATCTTCTGATTTTTCTTTTTCTTTCTTTCTTTCTTTGTTTTGGCAGCATAGAAGTTTGAGTGCAAGGCTTTGTACTTGGAGATTTAATTTTTTCTTGGTCAGAGTTGCTGATGGTTTTTGAACAACCATTTCAAAGACCTCCCTTTTGCTTTGGTTGGTTTTATTCTGTTTCTATTTTATGAATTTCTGATTTTTTTCCTGATTACTTTTTCTACTTACTTTTGAGTAAGTTTGCTTTATGATGAGCACCGTTTGTGCATACACACCAAGTGGGGCTTTTTTTTTTACATGTTTTCACAAATTGAAATATAAAGCCGTAAGCGTCTCCCTAAGTGTTACTGAAACTGCATCACCCCAACACCTCCAGTTTCTCCGCAGCCTCAACACTTGGCTGTATTTCTCTCGGTGGTTATTATACACGCTTATTTTGTTATTACACACACTTACTTTGATTATATTTATGTCATTATGATTTGGATCTACACATTCTAATCATTGCTGATGTCAAGACCTCTCCTATGCACTTATTAGCCATTTGTATCTTCTTTCAAGCAGTGTCTGTTAAGTCTTTTGATCACGTTGGGTTGTGCAGTCTTTTTTAGTCATTGAATTGCAAAGTGGTCAGTTTTGAGTTTTGTTTTTTTAAAAAAAACAACAATTATTGGATTTGCACATTTCTCTCCGAGGAGAGGCTAACTTTTCACTTTCCTAATTGTATCATTTGTAGCTCAAGTTTTTTAGTAACATATTTACATATTTTCAAATTTAGATGTCTGTGGCTTGTGTTCTTAGTGTTCTTATAGTTTTACAATTTTAGCATGCATTTTTAAATGCATGCTTCTTCTGAGGTACTATTTAGGCAAGGGGGAAAGGCTGAGTTCAACTTCGTTTGTTGTGTGTAACTGTCTAGTTAACTTGGCACCTTTCATAAAACTCCTCTACCCCACCCATACACACACTAATTGCCCTGAAAAAAAAAAAGGTTGAAAACCAATTAACAGTATGTGTAAAGTCTTCCCTCTGCACTCCTGAGGAAGGCATGAATTCTCCACATGTGTTGGCTTCTTCAGGATTATTCTGGTCACAAGGCCCTGTGGACACAACCTCCACATCCACAAATGCCCTGAGCAAAACCTGAGTGGTTCCCCCGTCCAGGTGCACCAGCTGAGGCCTCCTCCACCCTCCTCAAGAGCCTGCAGACCCTTACCCGAGGCCCCCACTCCTCTCAGTCCCCAGCCTATTGCCACAAGGGGTATGCACTTCAGGGCCACCGCCTGAGGGAGCCTCTCGGTACTGTGGCACCAGAGCCTTGACCTGACCAGTGAACACTTGTCGGCCTCACACAGCTGAAAGCTCAGCTCTGACGGCATCCAGACTGGTGAAGCCGCACTCCTCACGCCCTGGACCCCGGCCCTATCCAAACACGCTCGACCACAGTGCAGTCCACTCTCCCCGGCCACGCGGCTCCGTGTGAGGCTGTGAAGTGGTGAACACGAGACTGATTCCAGGATGGACCCTGCAAAGCGAGGAGGCCTTGGCGGGGGCACAATTTGGAGTTCTTTTTGAGAAGCTTCCGGCAAGTCTCCTCTGCAGAGATGGAAACCAGGGTTGGGGACTGAGATTCCTGCGGTGGTGGCTACCTGGGCCTCTCCCCTCTCTTTCTTCAGCAGCTCCCTCCACACTTGGGTGTGCAGGGCGCCTGACTGCACTTCTATTACAGCAACGATCCCTGAGCTCCAACGAACCAGGTCCCTGCAGCTGTGGGGGTGGCGGAGCCGAGCCAGGTGCTTGGCTGGAAGCATCTCCAGCCCGCCGTGCCCAGAGGGGGTTATGGGAACTGCCTCACCCCAACAGGGGGGCCATGCTTCCTCCAGCCCCCCTCACACACAGCCCCAGAGCCACATCAGGGCTGCCTGCCCAGCACATGCCCCATCTGCGGATCCAACGTGGGTCTGCAGTGGCGGGAAGAAGATGGTTTCTGCCCCGGTGGGAACCAAGAGGCACAGAGAGAGCAATGTCCACCATCACCGCTGGCCCACAGGCCCTCAGGCTGGGAATTGGGGAGGTGATATTCCCACAAGCAAAACTGGCTGGTGTTTTTGTGTGTTTGTTTTGCTTTTTTTTTTTCTGCTGAGGTCTCACCCCCATCCTCTCCGGGGGCCCCATGAGACCTGACTTCAGCTCCTCATTGAAACTGGCCAAATACGATAAAAGCACGATTAAAGGGAAGCAGGCTCAGTCGGTGCAATTATTGAGCCTGAGGTGGTGAGCCTGTTTGCAAGCAGGTCCATGGCAGATGCGAGGTGAAGCCATCCTAAATTTCCACATTGAATGACAGGTTTCCTTATAAAACAAAGGTATGGAGCAATACGCGAAGGAGGCTGTTCAGACACAGAGACTGACGCGGTAAGGCCACACGCCAGAGGCCCGGGCTGTTGAGGAGGGGGAGGCGCGAATGTAATTATTGTCCTGTGGACCCCTTCACTCTGGACCTGAGGACTTTAAAACTGCAGAGGAATCCATTCTTCTTGCCTAGAGCCACCTGGCTTGCGGCCACGGTGTGATCCAAGAGGATTAATTTTCACGTCATCTGCATGGAAAATGCTTTTCATTTATTTTTCATAAGATGCACTATTTTTATTGTTACGTTGAAATAGTCGCACAGTTCAGCATGTCCACTTAGATGTCAGAGGCACTGTGCACTCTCTCCCCCTCCGTGACACTTCGGCCCCGTTGGGGTTCTCAAAGGGCGTTTTTGAATATCTTTGACACTGTGGTGTATTTCCTCTGCTTTATCTTCAACCTCATATCTGCTTTTCAACCTCCTCACCTCTATTATCCAGGCTTCCAATTGAGTGCTTCATTTCTAGGGTGTTGGTGTGGTTTTGTCTTTTGTTTCTTCGTTTCCATCTCTTTGCCGACTTCTCTGAGATCCTGCAACGTCTTCTTCAGTTCACTTAGCCCTTGTTGGTGTTCCTTAGCTAGTCTTGTTTTGTCAGATTTCTCTTGGAGTTCATCTAGAGTTTTAATGTCTTTTCTTCATCTCATGGGGAATCCCTGCTGTTGTTGACGTGAGCTCATCACTTGGCCCCTCTTCGCTCTCCCTGAGATCCTCCGCCAGACTGCCTCTGGTTTTCAAGGGCTCGTTCTGTCCAGTTGATTCGTGAATTTCCTGACCACCAGGCAAGTATTCAGGTGGTTTTGATTAGTTATTTGATTGTTTGGGCAAGTATATTATTGAGGATTTTTGCATCTGTGTTCGTCAAAAGGATGGGTCCCTAGTGACGGCTGTTATAGCCCAGTCTGATTTGGAGTGTGATATGGGCTCCGTAGAATGAGCTCAGGACTGTCGGTGAATCGTGAATTGAGGAGCACTGGTACTAGCTCTTCCTTAGAGAGCCCGCAGACTTAGCTGCGGATCTGTTGTGCCCCTGGCTCTTCTGCCCTCAGAGCTTGTTTGTTACAGCTCTGTTTAGATGCCATCTTGGGTCAGTTTTGTTGGACTGAGTTTGTCCAGGGCTGTGAACGTCACTTCCAGTCCCTCCTGCAGTCTGGGTGCCTGAGGGTCACTTGTGTTTGTCGTGAGATCCCTACACTGCACTCACCTGTACACTTTCTTACCTCATTTCCCTTCTTTTAGTCGGGTTAGCTAAGAGTTCATCTATTCCTTTCTCAAAGAACCAACTTTCTGTTTCATTGATTTTTTTATAGATTTTTTTTAGTCTCCCTTTCATTGATTTTGGCCCTAATCTTTATTACATTCTGCCTGCTGGTTTTGTCTTTAGCTAGTTCCTGTTTTTCAAGGAGTTTGAGATGCATCATTTGAAATCTCTCCTTTTAATGAATGTATGCACTCATGGCTATAAACTTTCCTCTTACAACTGCCCTTGCTGTTCCTCAGAGGGCTTGGAAAGGCAGCGTTTTTATTTTCATTGCATCCCAGGTACCTTTTGATGTCCTCTCTTATTTCTTCTCTGGCCCACTCATTGTTTAGTACTGTACTGGAAGATTTCAATGAGTATGAAGTCTTTCTGGAGTTTCTTTTTCATCTGTAGTTTCTTTTGCTACTCGGTTCTACTCTCATTCCGTCGTCTTGGCGAAAGACAGATGATTATTTCAACTTCCCTGTGCTTGCTGAGCTCACTTAACATCCTGGAATAGGATTTATTCTGTAGAAAGTCCCGTGGACTGCTGGGAAAATGCACATTAGGTGGCTGTGGAAGGAAATACGTGGTGGCCATCTCTCCAGTCCCATTTAGACCTGAGATTTCCTTGCTGACATTGCCTGTCGAGCAGTGAGGGTAAAGCAGTGAACTCTCTCATCGAGGGGCAGGGGCCCGTGTATATTTTCAAGTCCAATATTCTTTGTTTAAACAGTGGTGTGCACCACATTGGCTCCTGTGAAGATCTGTTCCGTTTATTGGTATGCCATCTCCTTTTTTGTCCCTTCTGATTGATTTGGTTTGATGTCTGCTTTATCAACCTTTATCAAATGTGGGCATAGCCACTCCTACCTATTTTCAAGGTCCATCTGCATGGT
The DNA here is from genome assembly GCA_024803745.1 of Megascapheus bottae. Lineage (NCBI taxonomy): Eukaryota > Metazoa > Chordata > Mammalia > Rodentia > Geomyidae > Megascapheus > Megascapheus bottae. Next base: position 968,169 of record JANJXV010000021.1, on the reverse strand, counting down.
AGGCTTTATTCCAAGCCTTTTACTCTGAGCCTCAATTTGTTTTTTTCTTTTCTTACCCACCTCCTCTCTCATCCTGGGGCTTGAACTCAGAGCCTGATCACTGTCCTTGGGCTTTCTCAAGGCTAGCGCTCTACCACTTGAGCCACAGCACCACTTCCAGCTTTTTCTATGTATGTGGTACTGAGGAATTGAACCCAGGGCTTTGTGCATGCTAGGCAAGCACTCTACCACTGGGCCACACTCCAGGCCCTTTCTCTCTTTTTTGTAAGGCTAGCCCGGAGGCTTGAACTCAGGGTCTGGGTGCTGTCCCTGAGATGGTTTCCTCAAGGGTGGTGTTCTACCACTAGAACCGTATCTCCACTTCCAGATTTGTTTTGCTGGTAGTTAACAGGAAATGAGACTCTCATAAACTTTCCTGCCTAGCTGGCTTAGAATCAAGAGCATCAGATCTCAGCCTCCTGAGGAGCTGGAATTACAGGCGTGGTTGCCAGTACCTCCCAGGCCAAAAGATTTTTCTTTTAAGGAGAATGTGGTTGGGTCTTGCCTTTTGATCTAGCTTGTCATTCTATGAGAGAGACCACTCGTGTTGAATGTTTAAACTGATAGGTGTGAAATCATCACGTCTGCCATTTTCTCAGATTTTCCTGTTATGCTCTTTCCTATCCACCCTGATCCTATCTATTCATCATCCCTGCTTTTGTTCAAGTTTATATTTCTCTTCCTCATCCATGTGCAGGATGGGTATCTTTGAGTATCTTCTACAGTGATGGTGAGTCTTTTACTTTATCCTGGAATTTTTTGTTTGTCTTGCTGTTACGAATGATAGCCTTACTAATTAGAATATTCTGGATTGACAACTGTTGAATTTCAGAACTTGGAAAATGTCATTTCAATCTCTCTTTGCTTTGAAGTTTTCTGTTGAGAGATCTGCTATTGTTTTGATAGGCCTGCCTTTATATTTTACCATTTTCCCCTCCTTCAGCTTTCAGTATTCTTAATGGTTTATATGCTTATCATTTTAACTATAATGGCACGGGGGATGGTTCGTGGTTTGTTGGGTGCTCTTGATGCCTCTGTGTCTGAATAGGCTTCTCCTTTCCAAATCAGCTACCACTGCTGATGAGTACAATTCCTGTGCATTTAGTTAACACACCTCCCTCTCAGTGCCCCGTGAGCCAGAAAGGAGGTCGTTCAGGGGAGTCTCCATATTCCTGTAAATTCCTTTCCTATTTCCCTGGTCTTTCTTCTATAAGCTTTTCGACTCATGGTGCTATGCAATCTATCTTCAAGTCCAGAGATGCGACTTACCCATTGTCTACCCTGCTGGAGAGACATTCTGTTTTATTCTCTTTCCTGTCTTTAATTTGATTATTTTCTGGGTTGCCATCTACGGATCCTTTTTCATGATATGCGCTGACTTCTTCACTCACTTGTTTGTTTAGGCGTGTCTGCTTTAGTTCTTCTAGTAGCTTAGCTGTATCCACTTGGCTCTCATTAGATGGGTGTTTGAGTTCCCTCCACTTTCATGTCACCCTGATTCTTTGGTCGTGGGTTATTTTAAGATGGCGGGTTTCCTAGTTTTCGCATACTGGCCCTCGTGTGGTGTGAAGTCTCTCTTTGGGCTGGTTCAAAGTGTGCTCTCTCTCCATTCGTCAGATCTCTAATTAAGAACCTAGAACGCCAGCCAGATTTTCACGAGCAGTAAGCTAAGATTACTAGCAGAATATACCAACCCCTCTCTATTGAAGGGGGTGTAGGGTGTCATAGAGGACTATTGAGAATACTGGATAGAGGGGTTAGAATTTAGCTATGGAGAGAAAGGGCAGTGGAAGAAAAGATGGAGTCTGTGAAAGATGGGGAGGGGAGTGAGACCCGAGGGTGGCAGGTCTCTGCCAGCTTCACGTTTACTTATGACTCAATGTGATTGGATGAACATCAGAAGAGTGTGGAGGCAGCCAAGTCACTTTCCACACAGACAAAGGGGAGAGGGCACTCACCCGGCACTGCATCACCTCTGGGAGGGGTAAAATGGCCTGCTTTTCTACTCACAAAGTGCAGGGCAGCCTGCCACCTGTGTCCATCCCCAGCACCTGGGGCTTTCTGAACCAGTTCTGGCTGGACTCTAGGATGGAGCAGCTCCACCAAGGACTGGGTGTGCCGTGCGGAGCGCTCTCCAGTCCTCGGGGACCTGAGCCGAGGACGGGTGTGAGGGGCTGTAGAACTGAGCCGAGGACAGGTGTGAGGGCTGTGGATAGGCAGGAGCCCAGGGGAGCGGGCACATCCAGCCTCACGCTGGGGAGCTCACCAGGGAGGCAGGCGCACAGCTTGCACTTCTGTGGTTTGCTGAGCTGACAAGCACACCCGGGCGGTGTCCCCAGTTCACTGAGGAGGGGGCACTTGGACTGGAGCCCCAGAGGAGCTGGAAACTTGGGGCTCCACTCACCAGAGACTACATGAGGAAAGCAGGCCCACGTGTGGAGAGCCAGCGCCACCGGGGCAGGACGAGGAAAGAGCGGGAGGAAATAACGCCCTCTGCTTCCAATCTGAGGAAAATGGCCCGGATGCCGGCAGACACTAGAGCCTGCTCCTCCTGCTCCTCCACAGGCCCAGCTCCCCGCTTCTAGGGGACGGGGACCACATGGTCCTGACTGCGCCCGGTCCCTGGCCGAGCCCAGAGGTGGCACACAGTGGGTGCAGGTATGAACCCCCCTGCCCTGGCAGGGAGGCCTAGAGAGGAGAGAAGGGAAGCGTGAACACTGTTTAGGAGATGAAAATGTAACCGCAGGTGTTTGGGCCACTGATTCCTTTTCTCAGGGAAGGAGGAGATAAAGGTTGAGACAAAAATGCAAGGCACATCTGTGAGCCAGAAGGACGGGGGCATAGCTCAATGATAGAGCACGCGCCTAGACAGGTATGCAAGGCTCTAAATTCTGATTTGTTTTTTTACTGTGCCAGCCCTGGGGCTTGAACTTGGAGCAAAGCCCTAACTTCAATGCCAAGTTCCACTGAAGTGCGGAGTTCCAGGCCAGCAGGGTTCCACAAAGCAGAGGCAGTCGCCAGGCTCTACTTAGAGGCAATCCACTGCCTCTGAGATACAGTTAGACGTGCCAGGCCCACAGGAGTCCTCCTTAGAGCGACAGCACAGCAGTTTGGGCCCTATTTGTATCTAAGTGTAGAATGCATTCTATGCCAGTGGGGAAAAGAATTCAACTCAATACACTTGTCCTAAATCATTCTGAAAACAAAATTCAGATACCACAAGTCTGGAGTTGAGAGAGTGGTGTCATTCACAGGGCCTCCCTTTGGGGAGAGAGAGGAATGGGGAGCGACAGCCTTCAACCTCCTCACCACAGAGCTACGAAAGTGACAGCTCTGCGGGCTATTATCACCTCATGATACATGGAGGGCACTGTGCTTCTCCAAAGTAAGGGTGACCTTAGAAGAATAAGAACAGGGCATTAGCTTCCTAGACAAATAGGAAACCTAAATCACCTGAGGCATAGTACATATAGAAAAGGAAAAAGAAAAATCCATGAGACATAAAGGAAGGAAAAAGCAGAACAAGCCTCTTGTATTTAAAAGCAACACGATGGAAAACATTCCACCGTCAGAAGGGAAGCACACATCTACATCCACAATGCTCGAGGGGCGGGGGCGGTGGGGGGCTCTGCTTGGTTGAAGGATGACAGAGTGGGAGCCCCAGGGCAGGCGTCCCTCTTCCTGAGTAGTTGTGGCAATTTGGGTTTAAAATGGAATGGGTTGGCACCCCACCTGGGGGAAAGCAGAGCTCCACCACGAAGCCGCCCTGCTGAGTCTAGACAGCGCCAAGCCCCTCTCAGCCCTGCTCCTCCCTGGTCCTTTTGTATTGCTGCACGCAAGTTCCTGAGGCATGGAAACTTACAAAGGGCCAGGAAATCTTTTCTCAGGGTCCCATGGACTCAAGTCGAAGGCCCAGACGCCAGCAGCTTCCATGAGGGCTGTGCTCTCCCTCCAAGATGGCGCCACGGCTGCATCCGCGGGGAAGGAGTGCTGTGTTCCCACGTGGTGGAGATGGAAGGCGAGGCCCAGAGCCACCCTGGCTCCCCACGAGCCTTGGCCTCGATCCCCTGCACAACAGAGGGATGGGCTTGGCCCAGTCCACAAGTCAGATCATGAGCACAATGCCTCTTAATGCCTCTGCCCCTCCCTTCTCCATCCGCTCCCCAGGCTCAGGTCCCGCCATGCACGCTCTGCCCACTTCCTGTGGGGAAGGCCTGCTCCCCAGCCTGGCCTCACAGAGCCTCAGGAGACGGGATCTGCTGAGAAGGTGCTGGTCTGGGGGCCAGGCCCTCGAGGGCATCCCGGGCATCTGGCCCACTTCTCTGGCTCCATGTCTCCTCCTGGTGCTCAGGTACTTGGCTCCACTGCCTGTCTCCACCCCGCCAGGCTGCCTGGCCCAGGATGGTGTGTGAACCCCCCGGGCAGCTAAGGAAGCTGCCTGACGCGTGGCCCGGACACCTCCTTGGGGCCCAACCTACAGACCACCACAAGAAGCGTCAGCCCCCGGAGAATGGAGTGTCAGGCCCAGCCACAGCAGGAGCCATGTCTTCCGCCAGGAGCCAAGGCCAGCGTAGGAGCAGAGCGTCTAGACAGACCCCCGGTCACTCCGGAATTTGCTTTTTCAAAGAAAGGGTAATAAAGAATTCCATTCACATCACGTTAAGAGTGATCTTATTATGGAATGTAAAAACCATAAAAGCCTATGAACACAGAAGGTGAGGGCTTTGTGGAAAGGTTCACTCATAGACTGCACACGAAATTAAGTTCTTTTCTTCACATGCTTTCATGTGAGGAGAGAAAGTTGGGGAGAGGCCCTGGGTTTCCTCGCCTGGCCCCCCTCCCTGGCTCGAGAGGAGCTGGTCACAGGGTCAGCCAGAGGCCCAGTGCTCAGGCCCGGGAATCAGCAACTGCATGAGCTCACGTGAGCCCAGCACAGGACTCCCCAGAGGTTCTGGCCCAGGGAGACAGGGGGCAGCTCTGTCTGGCCAGCGCCCAGGGAGACGGGGGGCAGCTCTGTCCGGCCAGCGCCCAGGGAGACGGGGGGCAGCTCTGTCCGGCCAGCGCCCAGGGAGACGGGGGGCAGCTCTGTCCGGCCAGCGCCCAGGGAGACGGGGGGCAGCTCTGTCCGGCCAGTGCCCAGGGAGACAGGGGGCAGCTCAGTACTCCAAAAGCTAAGCTCCCCTCGGCATGGCCACCCTTCCCCGGATGGCTGGACGTGCTGCAGCTGTTAACCAGCCCCATCCCCAGTCCTCCTGTATGCTAACTCGCATGTGATGAGCACAGAGCACAGCTTAGAAAGCCCACGTCTGATACATCCACGTCCACGCTCAGTGTCCGCAGAGCTGAGGGGCCCAGTGACTCTCCTGTGGCCGGGGCTTCACAGCCTTATCTTGTTAGTGACATTCCTTGATGACCAAGGAGACCATGGTTCCCTGTGTTTGCCATTCTTCCATGACTGACACGGGGTGCCCCGTCTGCGGGGGAGGCAGCCAGTGGCCCCGCCTCCCTCCCAGGCTCCCGAAGGTGGGTTCACCCTGAGTGACTTTCCCGGGCAGAGGCTGCAATCTGGAGGAGCTACCACATGCGGGGCCATGGCTTCTGGCCACACAGGCTTTGTGGGTCAAGGAATACGTCCTTAAAACAGTTTACAGGCTGGACTCTGAGGGAACCTGCCGGACTCTCCCCTGTCCGACTGTCAGGTCCATCTCCAGGCCACACCCTCACGTCCAGCCTCCCATCCCCAGGTCGGGCAGCACAGCAGAAGCGGTGATGGCTGAAATGGCTCGTGTCATGCAATCTCAGGCATGTATTTTGACATTTATCAGCTGAACTCGTTTTCAAATTCAAGAGTGCATTTTTGTAATTCTTTGAGCAAAGCGGAAAATTGACTGATTTATATATGCATTTATGGCTGAGGAGACATCAAAGAATCTCACATTCCATGCTTTGCATAACCTGCAGGCCGCTGGAAAAAGAATTGGTTGTATGGTGGGGGGGGGCGGAGACATGAGAAAGGGTGTCAACGTCTGTGAAGTAATGCAGCTTCTATCTGGTGAATGTAATGTAACCCTTCTGTTAATTACAATAAAAATATATGAGAAAACAAAAGAATTGATTGTAGAGAATGAAGAAATCCCCACAGCTGGTTATCCTTGACGCAAACACAGGGTCATATCACATGAAACTCACCCGGCTGGTTGGTGTGAGCAGGAGAAGGGGCCCTCTCGGAGGCTATGACCAGCCAGCGATGCATCCTGGGCGCTGACTGCGTCCAGGCCGAGGTGCACTGCCCGTCCTGAGCCCAGTCCCAGGTACCGGAAGGGAAGAAGCCAGGCGAGCTGTGGCCTGAGAGCAGCTCCCAGGCCCAGGACACCTCAGCCGCCTGCCACTGCACGAAGACTTTGACTGACACCCATAGCTGGCTCCTCTACTGCCCAGGGGGCCCTGGATTGTGATTTACCCCCAAACTGAGACTTAGACCAGCACTAGAGGCTGTCCTTCCCCAAAGAGCTCGCTCCATGCTAACCTGGGGGCCCTTGTGGCAGAAACGGCCGGTACAGGGGTCTCAGCAGTCTCCACACAACTGCTCGTGTGTCCCCTTCCTGTGCAGGCAGTGCTCTGGAGAGCTCAAGGCAGGAAAGTGCCATCCAGCCTCGGAAGCCCAGGGCTGGCAAGGGTGAAGCTAGCAGGTGTTCTTGCTGCTGCCAACAGACGATTGAGAAACAATCGGCATTGTTTAATCAAGCTCACACAGGCACAGCTTCAGCCTCATTCCTGGGTACCCTCCCACAGAACCCCAAGGCAGGGCCCGGCACCACACGGACTCCCTGTGCAGAGAGGGGGCCAGCTCGCCCCTGCTGCACCAGCGGCTTAAAGGAAAGCTGGGTCCACAGCCGTCGTCTGCAGGGGCCTCGGGGAGCTGACAGCCTCTGACTCATGCATGGAAGAGCAGCAACCCGGCTGGCTGGCGGGAGGAAGTCGGTGCTAAGGGACAGGGGCCACACGCCCAAGCCAAGACCGCAGTGGTAACCGTGGCACCACTGCACACATGCGTTCAAAACCCTCCCAGGAATCCCAGCTTCCAGAAGCTCTGCTCCAGTCATTACGAAGTTCTGTCGTAGCTCTGGAAAACTGCTGCTTCCTGTGGGACGGCGGGCGTACCACACCACCAACACGACCCCCCACCCCAGTGCACGCCACTAACTGCTCCCGTGTCCTCCCACACTCGAACCCGGCTGAAGGCCAAGGGCCGCTGCACCACACAGCCACGAGTCCACAGCCCCGGCTCTGACCAGAAGCATTCCCCACAGGCCTGGGGGCCCCAGCCACTGGAACAGGACGTGCAGGGGTTCTCCTGGCCTCCACCTGGGGCTGGCCTGGGCAGCATGGCCAGCACCAGCTGCTGGGTGCCAGCCGGCAGGGAATAATGCAGAGACGAAGTCACAGTGAAGGCTGGTTGTCCCCTCCTGCCTCGGGCAGGATCCGTTTCCTCTGTCATGAGTTAAGGCCCAAAGTCACCAGTTCACACTTCATGTGGCCAAGACGGCAGCCTGAGAAGTAAATTTTTCATGAATTCAACTGTAAAATATTCACAACCTGAAATCTGTATTAGAATGATTCATGTGTTTGTCCTTTTTTCTATTGGATCCTGTAAAGGCGGCAGAACTGTTACGGGGAGTGTCACGTGGAAGATGGGCCGCTCCCTGGCGGCTCCCTCTGCCCCACACCCCAGGGGCTGCGTCTGTGGAGTCTAAGCCTTAGAGACGCACGGCGTCCTGGCCGGGCCGCAGTGCCACCCGCCGCCGGACGCTCCTACAGGGACTTGTGCCCAGAGTGGAGTTTGAAATGGAGCTCGTAACTCTCGGCGTCTCCCCGGTGAGCAGCACTTTCTAATAGAAACGGAAGCCAACGGTTTCTTTCTCCATGAATGGGCTGCATGCGAGCCCCTGATAGGAAGGTGGATGGGGTCAGCGCGCTGCAGCACCGCCCATCTCAGAGCCCTAACTGGGGTGCCCACGCCCACGCTGGCTCACTGCGTGCAGAATCCAGCTCCAGAGCCGCCCCTTGGGCCACCACCGGAGGGCCTCAGAGCCCGCAGCCGCCCGGGCGAGCAGCATGAGCGGAGGGGAAACTGAGGCCCCGCAGCCTGGGTCCTCAGAGTCCTGCGGGGGCCATGCAGTAGCCAAGGCAGGGGCAGGGCTGCCCACCCCGTGCCGGGCTGTGGCCTTCTGCCTGCCGTGCCCTCCCCTGGGGGAGAGCTGAACATTACCTTGGGTTCATGTGAACTGCACAGAAGCTAAGCTGACCTGGGCTGTCTCTGGAGGCAACTTCCTGTGAACTGAGGCACCGTCCCACTGGCCGGCCACAGAGGGTGTCCAGGCCTCCCTGGGGGCATGGGACCCAGAGTCACATCATGTCACCGTGGGGTGTCCAGGCCTCCCCAGAGTTGCATCATACTGCAGGCTTCGGATGGGGTGCCATCCACCAGCCTTTCAACCCGAGGCAGACACCACAGGCACTGGAGGTCACCAGCGTCCCTTGGCACCCCTCCTAGTTTCTGCTCAGCCATGCCAGGCCTCGGTCCAGGGAAGCCAGCTGCTGGCCAAGTGCCTGGAGAGTCACCACTGCCAAAGCTGTGGGTCGAGACTGCACACAGGACTGGCAGCCATGCTAGAGGCTCTGCTGTGCTTTGAACTGAACGCTGAGAGGGAGAGCTCCTCTCCAGAGTCTCCAGGGATCCTCCCGAGCTGCCCCGGCAACTGGAGAGCCACCCTGGGCCCTGGCCCGCCTCACAGAGCTCCGTGCTCATGACGTCGGGCTCTGGATTCTTGCCCAGTGGGCAGCTGCCCTGCAGCATGGTTCCTGGGCACCTGGCACCCAGTATCCACCTTCCCACCAGGAGCAGAGCAAAGGCACATCCACGAGGCCCGCGTGACCGTGAGAGCAAAGGCACATCCACAAGGCCCGCGTGACCGTGAGAGCAAAGGCGTGTCCACGAGGCCGGTGGGACTGAGAGGGCAGGAAATCGTGGTGAGGTGGTCTCCACCCTGCTGTGAGGCCAACTTCACACATGGCTGGATCGAGGCTCCTCTGTGCAGGGAGATCCAGGCACCAGGACAGACCTCGCCTGGTCTTCCTCTGCTCCCCCCAATTAGTGTGCAGGGTTCTATGATTTCAGAACAACCTGAGCAAGAAGCCTGGGTGGCAGCGCCTCGGCCTTGGCTTCCATGTGTCCACGTCACACGCAGGTCTCTTCTCTCCTAGGATGGTCACCACGCCGACCTCAGCTCCACACTGGGCCTCCCCCAGGACACAGCACACCTGCCCCCCGGGACAGAGCCGGCCACCTCATCCACCGTCAGCACCCAGACAGACCCTGCAGGGTGGGGAGAGTCTACAAATGGAGGAGACGTGGCTGCAGGGCGTGGCAGGGTGCAGGGTGAGTCCTGGGCACACAGGAGTGAGGCCCGGGGCGTGGAGCCCACGAGCTACGTGGCGCTGAGGAGGACAGCTGACGAGGGTGGCCGCCATGATGGCCGCCCCACAGGCGCAAGTCCACAGACCACTGGGGACACAGCCACTGCTCCTGCCAGTGACACCAGGGCCCCGGCAGCTGAGTGTGTCCCCCGCAGGCCTGGCCCACAGACGCTCCCTGCAGGGCTCCCCGTCTCTGCCGCCAGCGCAGCCTACGGCCTTGCACAAGCGAAGTGGATGGAACTGAGGGTGGCAGGTGGAGGAGCCAACTCCCCTGGCCTGCTGGCCAGGGCCACACCACCACCGAGCAGGGGCCGAACTCCCATGAGACATGAACCCAGCTGAGCCCCTGGGGTCACCGGGCCACCCCGGCCCTGTGGTCAGGTGTGGTCAGGATGTGGTTGGAGATAGTCAGGGGGTGGTCAGGGGTGGTCAGGGGTGGTCAGGGCTGTCAGGGGTAATCAGAGTGTGGCCAGGTGTGGTCAGGGTGTGGTTGGAGATAGTCAGGGGTGGTCAGGGGTGGTCAGGGCTGTCAGGGGTAATCAGAGTGTGGTCAGGGGTGGTCAGGGGTCCACATGTATTAAGATGGAAGTTGACTTGAGAAACATATTAACATAAAGCACTAAAGTTTCACAGCATTCAAAGTAAGAGGAGATGGAAATGGTATGTATTGCTTTCCCTCAAAGATATAAAATCCGTGCCTATGAAATGAAGTGACTGAGCCATCAGCCAGCACTGGCAGAGGCGCTGTCCCCAGGGAAGGCACCCAGAGCAACACAAGTGGCCTCTTCCTGTGAGTATTTTCCGACAGCTCCGCCACAGGCACCCACTAATTGCACGTCACAGAAAGATTATTTGGGGAAAATCAACTGTTTGCTGTGTGCCAATTTACGCTGAGTGTAAATACTCTCCAACCGACCATCTCTGAGGACTCCCAGCTTCCAGTCAGCACAAGGCAGCCCCTCTGCCTCTGTGATGGGGCGTGGTGGGGGAGGCTGTGGTCTAGTGACCAAGACCTCCTGAGGCTGCAGGTCCTGTGATGGGGGAGGGGTGGCTGAGGTTCTGTGGACCTTGCCTCCCCCCAGGTGCTGGTCACAGCCGTCTGTGGAACAGACCTAGTAGGATGAAGTCATACCCAGCCAGGCTGTAACTCCAGGCATCAAGCCAGGACCCATCTGTGGGTGGGCTGGGTTCAATGCTCAGGCCAAGCTCACCTTGTGGGCAGAGCCAGGTGCAGAGCCACGCCCACTGCAGGAAGCCCGACACCATGATTTGATTGCCGGTGCCGCATGCCACCGCAGCCTGGCAGGCCTGGTGGCATTCGGCTGGCCCTCACAGGGGCAGCAGCTCACACTGGTGACGTCTGCCGGCCCGGTGCTTCTGGTGCCTTCCACGACACTGGCTTGCTCCCCACAGCCCCGCCTGCTCCCCACTGCACTGATGAGAAAACAAGCACAGAGCTGAGTGACTTGCCATGGGGCACAGTTAATGAGATTTCAGATGAATTTCAGACTCATAATTTATTGTTTAACCCTTTTCTGTCTGTGGACTTGTTCCAGGGCAAAGCATGCAGAGCCTACTCAGGACAGCTGTGCAAGTATCTATAAAACTAGGGTGTGGCGGCCACAGCTCAGCGCCTCCATGCCGGAGACCCCGAGGCTCTGCTTCCCATGGGGATCCCTGGAGCTCCCAGCGGGTGGGGCTCTGAGGAGCTGCTCGCAAGCCCAGCTCTCTGGTGACACAGGGACTCAGCACAAACCCTGTGTCCTGAACAATCTGAGGACAGCTACCGGGCTCTGTTTATGAAATAAAGACTGCAATAAAATGGGACTTGCTTTGTCTCGATTAAAAGGGCATTATGTTAAAAACAGTCTTAAAGATGGATTGTTTATGACCCTGGCCAGCTAGCTAAGCATTTGGAGGGAAAAAATTCTTCTCAATGCAAATTAAATTCCCAAAGGTTAATGGCTTGATATAAAAGAACCAAAATAAAGTATGGTGCATTTTTAATGTTTTTATAAGGAAAATCTTCCCTCTTTACATTTAAAATCACTTAGCCCAGGCCATTAGAAAAGGAGTGTGGAAAGTGCACACACAGAGAGAGGACGTGGATGGTACACCGCTTCTCAAAATAAGCCCTGTGTTCTGTGTTCAAATCCATCTGAAATGTCCTCAAAGGGACACCTCCCTCCACGGGAGGACACGGGAGAGCCACTCGAGACTATGGCCAGGGACATGCCAAAGAGGAAGGCAAGAGGAAGCAAACGGAGCAGGGATTCAAACTCAGTGCCGTGCAGGAGGCCGGGTGAGGCCGCAGAAGACTGCAGTGGACAGGTGAGCACGAGGAGACAGACTTGCTGGGTGCTGGGTGCCGGTGCGGGTGCGGGTGCAGCCCCGAGGGTGGGGCTGGTCGAGCCTCCTCGGGGGGTGGGGCAGGTTTTAAGAACAGTGAGGAAACACCTTCTAGCAGGTTCAGGCTCCGGGACTCCATAAGCAGGGGAGCAGGACTGACGGCAGTCCCGGTCAGGCCCCGGTGGCCATTGTGGGTTGCACAGGAGACAGAGGAACAGTCACGTCACATCAGACCTGCCTCCCGGGGTGACAGCGTGGAGAGACCTCACAAGGCCCTCACGTGGCAGGGACTGAGAAGAGTTGGTGTCCTGAGACCCACGGTCCCCCCGGGGGCTTGAGGTCGGTCAGCAGTCACAGCCTGGCCTGGCCTGGAGAGCCCAGGCCTCCCCGTGGTGGCTCGCTGTCCACTGCACGATCGCAAGGCTCTCCTGAGAGGCTGTGAGCCTGGACCACCGGCTCCTTTCCCTGCACACAGATTTCCAGCCGCGCAGAACTGGGGAGAAGACATTTTGTAGCAGTTGTAGAAATATTTAACAGGAAAAATGTTCTTTCTCCAAGGTGGGGAGGGTGAAGTGGAGGTGGTGGGACTTCCAAACAAATAAGGCCAAAGTTTGCCCGCTCCTTCCACCAGAGCTGGGGGTCGGGGCCCTGGGCCCCCGCACCGGTCCTCGCGGGGTCCTTGCTGCCCATATGCCCTGGTAACGGGCTCTGCCTTCCAGGGCAAGCTGGTTAGAGGGCCGACTTAGCATTGTCATTTCATTAGTAATGAAGAACACAGAGTTTCCGCACTCGTTCTTGTGCATCAAGAAATAAAGTTAATAGAATTGCTAACAGACTTTGCAGGGCGCACTCCCCTCCCCCGCCCACTTTTTGGTTACAGTAATTGCGGCCTAAGCCTTAAAGGTCCCAAATCGTTTTTCATCTCATGCATGAAGAGTTTCCATCTGATTGATGACAGCTACGGAGACTTTCTTCAGCCACGGAGCTGCGCTAATTTGCAAGCTAAAACAATATTAGCAAATTGCTAATGGTCCATGAAACTGCAGCCAGGCTGAGCACTGCTGCAGGCTCGCCACGGCTCCCGCTGCTTACCTGGGTTCTCACCTGGCGTGGAATCAGAGGCTTGGGGCCGAGCTCAGAGAGAAAGATGCACAGGGTCACAGCCCCGTCCTCTTCAGAGTCAGCAGGGCAGCGGTGCAAGTGGCCTCCAGCGCGGCTCAGACCATGGGGCCTGGATGCAGCTGGCCACAGCCTGGTGTGGAGTGATGGCCTGCGGGGACGCCGAGCGCGGGCCGATGCCACAGCTTTCTCCCACAGCTAGCCAGCGTCCTCAAGTTTCAGCACGGTGTCTTCCAAGAAGGAGCCGCTGTGCGTAGCTGCGGACTCCGCGAGTCCCAAAAGCACCTTCTGGGGTGCTGTACTGCCATCACGTGCGCCAGAGAATGGGTGCCACGGGCTGCTGGGGCTGGCAGGAGAGCACCCCTGCGGAAGGTGGCGTCGTGGCGGGATGCAGGTGGTAGCTGAGCTGGCAGCGGCCTCCCGGTGAGAGGAGGATCTTGCAGCCTTGAAAGCACAGCATTTAGGCTCTGAGACGGGGCTGAGAAAGCTGATTCCTTCAGGACAGAGAGACCCAGAAACTTCTGAGGCATGACTGTGAAATGTGGGTGCAGTGATGGCTGCTGGCGTGCCGAGCAGCATGCAGATCGAGGGGGGCTGCCTCCCCGCCTCCCTCCGGCCGTGGAGCCCTGTGCCCAGCGGAACGTGGCCCGCCCGCGGGGACCCAGGGCCTCCCTGGTGTCACCCCTGCAGGAGGGCAGGCTCCAACGCCACCACTACCCCCACGCTGTAGGTAGACGCCACAGCCCACCAGCGGTGGCCCACAAGCCCCTCACACAGGCCTGCTCTGTGGTAGGCAGACGCCAGCCCGCCACATCCAGATGCACCCAAGTGGAGGAGGAACTTGTCACCCGGTGGGAGTCGGGTTGTCAAGAGCGTGCTGGACCACATTCCCTCAAGGCCTTTAGAGATGAAGACCCTCGGTCTCCATGGAGGAGCGGCCGTGGAGGGCTTCGGGACTCCACGGTAACAGAGCAGCCAGAGCGCCAGGCGGAGGGGGCGGAGGAGGTGGCAGTGCAGTCACAGAAATTACTGTCGTACCCATAAACACCGCCGACCAAAAGCCAGACTTCATTCCACGCAGTTATCTTCAGTACTACAAAAGTCTTCATTTGTTTGGTTTTTTTTTTTTTCCATAATGCCATCTGGTTTCCCAGAAACACATGCCACATTCCAACAAATCGACAAGTTCCTGTAAGCTGGTGTGGGTCCTGTGGTTCTGATGGGTTTTGAACTGCGTTGAAGGAGCCTTCTGCTGCTCGGCAGGCAGACTTTCACAGCCCCGGGGACAGGAGGCCCTCTGCGGCCGTGTGGCCGCGCCATGCTGGCCCAGCTGACAAGAACACAAGGCTGGAGCAGCACCAGGCCAGCGGAAGGGTGACCTGGCAGGAGCTGAGCATTTGGTTTTGTCATTCTTGTGTGTTGTTTTTTGTTGATTTATGTATTGTGGTTTCCTGGTCAACAGCACACATAATGGAAGCCGTGGGCAAGCCGTGGGCTTCTCTGAGCTACATACCCAGAAGCAGTCAGTGAGGACAATATCCAGTGTCAGGACTACTTTTAGCTTTCTCTTCTGTGTTGGGTGTGCAAACACAAGCGAAGGTGCTGAGAAAGAGGACGACGAAGACTTGTTTCCACGAGTGTGAGGTAGGGAACTTTGCACTGAAGGAGTCTCTGGCTCAGGGGCTGAGGACTTGGAGAGAGGCAAAGCCCTGCGCGAGGCCATCGGACCATTTGGAGAGAGACATCCTCAGGGCCCAGGCTGCCTCCCTCCCCACAGACTGCAGAGCCCCCCTCCCCACAGCCCACCCTCCTCCCCGCTGCAGCCTCCCCTCTACAGCCCCCTCCTCCCTGCAACTCACCCTTCTCCTCCTTGTAGCCCACTCCCTCCCTGCAGCCCCCTTCCTACAGCCCAGACCACTCTCCTCCCTGAAACCAGCTCCTCCCTGCAGTCCCCTCCTCCTCCCTGTAGGCCCCCTCCAGCCCATCTGCTCACAGCTGGAACGGAACTTTTCCTGTCAGATCCACCGAGGACTCAAGGGTCCTTACCAGCCTCCTTCAGGCCTACACACAGGCAGGGAAGTAGGGGAGGGGGTCCAGATAGCACCAAGACCTAGGACAGCAGGACTGCAGCACAAAGGTGGATTCAGGCAGGGACATGGCCTCACCCTCAGCAGAGCCTGTGATGGGCAGACGCATTTCCTGGGGGCTCAGCTCCTGGGGTGAGGAAGGCCTCCACGTACCCCAGGCTTTGTCATCCCCTGACTCCGGGTGTGGCTGCACCAGATCTGCTCTTCCTCAAAGGACAAGGCCTTATCTTAGCAAAGGCCTGGTGCCCTGCGCTGAAAACACTGGGATACCTGCTAGGAATCCCAGAGGTCCTTGTCATACCATTTGTCCTCACTAAAAATCGTGGGCATGCGGTCATATTTTTCCAGAAGAATGGTCAGCAGGAATTAAGTAGTTTCAAGATCAATAACCTCAGAAGTACACATAATTCAGATGAAAGCCTAATTCTACTGATTTGGAATTCAGTTCATTTACACAACAGCCGAGCTGTTACCTTTTGATGGATGTATAGATAAAGACAGAACACGCTTAAGATGTAAAACAAATGCAAAACCAAGGTTGGCCAACGTCATGGGAAATAGTCTTTGCTGATGGCCGTCAATATTCTATATTATCTGTGCCCCAAGGACCTGTACCCATCACTCAGGCCTCGGTGACGGGCTCCCTTGCTTAGTCAATCTAATGTCACGTCACACTTGGATGGATGAGAGCTTGCATGGCCTGGGGAAGATGAGGCACAACATTGCCCCTTGAGGAGAGGAAAGGAGGGGAGAGGAGGCCAGGGAGGAGGCAGGGTGTGAGGAGGGGAGGGAGGAGAGAGGAGGCACTCAGGACCCCCAGGTCTCTGGGTCACAGGAAGCATGGTGTGTTTCTTTCGCGGCTTGGGGTCTCCTGGTGACAGTTATTGGCTCTCGCGAGAGGCCGGAGCCTGGAGGCTGGACCCGGCCTGGCGGCCCCTCTTACAGCCTGGGAACCTGGGAGGTTAGATGGGGATCAGGGGGAAGCAGAGACGACTCTCACTTAGCAGGAGTCCGGTTTGGGGTTCTGTTCCTCACCTAGGCAGCTGTCAAGTTTGAACAGGAAGCAGCTTCCAGCTGGCTGCATGAAGGGGGCCTCAGGCTTGGCCTGGGTGAGGAGGTGTGGTGGACCCCTCACTGGGGGGGCTCTCAGGAGGCCCCTGGTGGAGGGTGGACTCTCAGGAGACCCCTGGTGGAGGGTGGACACTCAGATGGCCCCTCGTGGAGGGTGGACTCTCAGGAGTCCCCTGGTGGAGGGTGGACGCTCAGACGGCCCTCATAGAGGGTGGACTCTCAGATGGCCCTCGTGGAGGGTGGGCTTTCAGGAGGCCCTTGGTGGAGGGTGGACTCTCAGATGGTCCCTCGTGGAGGGTGGATGCTCAGATGGCTCTCGTGGAGGGTGGACTCTCAGATGGCCCTCGTGGAGGGTGGACTCTCAGGAGGCCCTCGTGGAGGGTAGACTCTCAGGAGTCCCCTGGTGGAGGGTGGACTCTCAGGAGGCCCTCGTGGAGGGTGGACTCTCAGATGGCTCCTCATGGAGGGTGGACTCTCAGGAGACCTCTTGTGCAGGGTGGACTCTCAGATGGCCCCTCATGGAGGGTGGACTCTCAGATGGCTCCTCATGGAGGGTGGACTCTAAGGAGTCCCCTGGTGGAGGGTGGACACTCAGATGGCCCCTCGTGGAGGGTGGACTCTCAGGAGACCTCTCATGGAGGGTGGACTCTCAGATGGCCCCTCATGGAGGGTGGACTCTCAGGAGTCCCCTGGTGGAGGGTGGACACTCAGATGGCCCCTCGTGGAGGGTGGACTCTCAGGAGACCTCTCGTGGAGGGTGGACTCTCAGGAGGCCCCTCATGGAGGGTGGACTCTCAGATGGCTCTCATGGAGTGTGGATTCTCAGATGGCCCCTGGTGGAGGGTGGACTCTCAGGAGACCCCTCGTGGAGGGTGGACTCTCAGATGGCCCCTCGTGGAGGGTGGACTCTCAGATGGCCCCTCGTGGAGGGTGGACTCTCAGGAGGCCCCTGGTGGAGGGTGGACTCTCAGGAGACCCCTAGTGGAGGGTGGACTCTCAGGAGGCCCCTTGTGGAGGGTGGACTCTCAGATGGCCCCTTCTGGAGGGTGGACTCTCAGGAGACCCCCTCGTGGAGGGTGGACTCTCAGATGGCCCCTCGTGGAGGGTGGACTCTCAGGAGTCCCCTGGTGGAGGGTGGACTGTCAGGAGGCCCTCGTGGAGGGTGGACTCTCAGGAGTCCCCTGGTGGAGGGTGGACGCTCAGACGGCCCTCATGGAGGGTGGACTCTCAGATGGCCCTCGTGGAGGGTGGGCTTTCAGGAGGCCCCTGGTGGAGGGTGGACTCTCAGATGGCCCCTCGTGGAGGGTGGATGCTCAGATGGCTCTAGTGGAGGGTGGACTCTCAGAAGGCCCTCGTGGAGGGTGGACTCTCAGGAGATCCCTGGTGGAGGGTGGACTCTCAGGAGACCCCTCATGGAAGGTGGACTCTCAGGAGACCCCTCATGGAGGGTAGACTCTCAGACGGCCCTCGTGGAGGGTGGACTCTCAGACGGCCCTGGTGGAGGGTGGACTCTCAGATGGCCCCTCGTGGAGGGTGGACTCTCAGGAGGCCCCTGGTGGAGGGTGGACTCTCAGATGGCCCCTGGTGGAGGGTGGACTCTCAGGAGGCCCTCGTGGAGGGTGGACTCTCATGGGATGCCTGGTTCTCAGGCCCTGACCTGCTCTCTGCTTCCTGTCTGCCATGAGGGGAGCAGCCTCCAAGTCTGTGTGTGGGGACACACCCATGTGGACATTCCTACCTGGAAGGAGGACCTAACCCACTGGGGGAAGCACCCCTCCACCCCTACAGCGTGTCTGTCAGAAATGCAGATCACAGCTCTGCAGTTGAGGCAGCAGGTCCGGTGGTCATGTCCCCCACTCGGGCAGGCTGGGGAGGAGCAGGACCTCCCTCCCAGACGTGTAGCTGAGCGGGGGCATTCGTGACCGAGCACTGGTCCCTGCAGGCAGTTGTGATTTGTGCTTTTTTAGTCAAGGATGTGTTCACAAGACAAAACCATCATAAGCCAGCACTGGTGGCTCACACCTATAATCCTAGCTACTCAGAAGGCGGAGATCTGAGGACGGAGGTTCAAAGCCAGCCCGGGGAAGGTAATTCCATGAGTTTCAAATCTCCAATAAACTACTCAGAAAAATCCAGAAGTGGTGCTGTGGCTCAAATGGTACAGCACTCGCCTTGAGGACAAATTGGCTCAGAGACAGAGCCCAGGCCCTGAGTTCAAACCCCAGGACTGGTACAGAAATAAATCATAAGCCAATGAGGGTTGGTATAACAGAATAATCAAATTGTCTCTTTGATGATTGGCAGACAGGAAGGAAGGCAACAACAAGAAACAGGTGGCCATGGGTGGGCAAGTCAGGAGAGGAGCTGGAGACGCTACAACACTGGTGATGCAGGGGCAGGGGTGGGGAGTAGAAAAGAGAAAACCACAAATCACTTCATGAGATTACCCAAAAACTTAACTAAAAAGGAAGCAGAGAAGTCAAAAGTGGCCTAGGGAAAGCAGAAAGTCTGCTAGTCCTATTAATATTAAATGTAGCGTGCTCTTAAAAATACAAGACCAGAGGGTTTTAGAAGTCAATCCCATCAACCTTCCTATAACAGCTTGTGCATAGACCAGAAAGGAAGAAACATCTCCAACTCCTTCAGCAAGCTGCATGTAAATTTGATAGCAAAAGAAACCACGTATTCTAAAACGCTTCCGCAGACATATTAATACAATAAGCCTGTAACCTATTCAAAAAATTACTGTATTTGTTCTAGCCGAGGAACTAAAGATAGGGATACATAAGGAAAAATGTAATTATCATTTACTAAATCCATCTCTTAGAGAATATCCTAACAATTATCATAGAATGAGAGACATAGTTCATATGCTCCAATATTCACTCACTGTTTAAAAGCAGACCCCTGATGAAACCCGAACCCAGCTCTTAACCCGTGCGAGAGACGCAGTTTTTTCCTTACCTGTACTTCTGGAGCAGCATCCGTTGCGTGTTTGAGGGTCTCCACTGAGTCCCATGCAGACTCCGGCCCCACCCCCAGCCCCTCACACACCCCTCCTCCCACCTCCTGTCCCATTCCAGATCCCTCCACCTTCCCCCCGCCCCACCTCCTGCCTCACCTCCACTCCCTTTCTCAACACTGTGATCATAGGTGCGTGCTTGACCCCTCCTTACAAATGACAGGAAGACCCCGGGCCTCACACCAAGTGCAAAACTGACTTCCAGATTAAACTTGAGGAGCCGGTCCACAGATTCTGTGGGCCTCTCCAGGAACTCAGCGAGCATGCCAACACACGTGTAAGAAAACACCGATTGTGAAGTTAGGTTGGTTAAGTGAGATATCAGCATCTGTCAGAGGGCCTCTACGAATCGTGTCAGGATACCAGCACGGCAAGGCCGAGATGCCTGACAGACAGACCGACAGACAGACAGACAGACAGCACAAAGTCACCCAGAAAAGTCATGAGGAAACTAACAGATACAAGCCGCCCACACCATAGCATTCTCCATGCTTCTACTCCTCTCTTCTCTTCCGGGCCTTTTGAGGAGACACCTGCCACTGAGACCCAGTGCAGCCGTTCCAGGAGAAGAATACCCTGAAACACAGGCTAAAACTGACAGACCTAGCATGAATTACAGTCAAATATACATATGACCAGATGAGCAAATGGCCTTTCCCCCCCAAAAAATGATGTGGTTATTGTAGGTCTTTGGTATCAACATAATTTTGTCAGTGTCAGTCCACCAATTTCTGGTTTTTATGAAACTATTCCTTGAGATAAATAATCTGAGGACGCTGGTCCTCTTCCGCTTGCTTGCTCAATCCCCACATCGATCCTGTCTCCATCTTCCCGGCACTTGGTTAGCGTTATCCAGGCAACTTTCAGAGCTCTTAGTGCACAGAACTTGGCGCTGAGCTAATTCCTACGACTTTTTTTTTCCTAAAATTGTAAGTGGATCTTTAAAAATGTTCACTTTCAGATGATTTCGAGTGACTCCTTCACGGTTGCTATACAGACTCTCTGGGATTTTCACATGTTGACAGTGGAGAACCTGTCTAGAGCTTCCAGGAATTTTCCACTAAGCACCTCTGTCGTTCATAAGCAGAGGAGGCACTAAGTTTCCCCTTTCAACATAAACACATTGATTTCTTTCTAGCGTCGTCTTTGGCCTGCGACCCCAGTGCCCTGTCCAACAAGGAGAGACAGACATCTCAGGAGAGACCAGAAAGATTTTGACAGCATATTAATTGTACTATTATTTGCAAAATGCAGATGTATCTAGCTGAAACTTCACCACTAATCATGAATAAGTGTTGAATTGCTTCTGATTATTTCTGTCCCTAAATATAAAATACTGTATCTTTTCTCCTTTTATTCTGCTGGTGGGTGAATGAGTCCTTAGTTTTTGAACATTGAGCCAGCTTAGAATTTCTGGATAAACACCCTTGGTTGTAATAGATTCTTAGGATTTTAGGATACTACGAGACTTTTTGTTGGGAATGGTGGTGTGAGATTTCTCTCCTGTGTGCTGTCAATGGCTATTCCTCTCGTGTCTTTTTTTTGGGGGGGGGTGCTGAGGTTTGCTGGCCTCAAGAAGTGCCAGGAAGAGGAGGTGGCCCTTTCTTTTTGTCAGAGTGCAGTGTGAATTCCTCATCGGTTTTCTTGACTAGAATTCACTCATCAGAGCCTGCAGATCTGCGCTTTCTCTGGAGAAATTTTATTATTTGCTTGTCTAAAAGACCAGAGTTCCTCAGAAAGCTGTTTCTCTTCAGTCACGTCTTGCATTGTTAGACATTTATAAAATTTATTAACACGTCACGGAATTTTTTTAGTGTAGTTTTATTACACTTCCCATTGGCTGGTGTTTTACATCATCTACTTACAGTTCACATCTTATTTATCGTCTAGTCTCTTGAAGTTTGTTTTTCTTTCTACCTGCTTATGGTGAAAACTGAAATAACTGATTTTAAACATTTTTTTCCTGTTCTATCACCAGCACTTAGAGTTACAAGATTTCCTCTGAGCCCTGATTTATCTACTTCCCTGAAATTTTAATATGCTGTTTTCTCATTTTCAAGCACTCAAAATTTATCTCAGTTTCCCTGGTGCTCACGGCTCTCCTGCTTGTCTGGCTCTGACTTGGGGAGGTGTGGGGAAGAGGGCAGCGATTCTGCTGACCCCGGCTGGCCACACACCCCCCCGCACCTCCATCAGCGATGGTGGCCCCTGCATCCAGAATTCCCCTGAGAGGCTCTATAGTTTTATCAGTCCAGTTCCTGGCTCGTGCTTTGCGCACATCAACTCTTGCACCTAATCATTCCGGCTGTTTTCCTTCAGCTTCCTGGGTGCCTTTCCCATGTCCTCTGATAACTCCGCTCCTGCCGCCCCGAGGGACTTCTGCAGGCTGCCCCCCCCTTGTCTCTCCCTCCCTACAAGCAGTTCCGATCCTGGCTCACCACCAAGAACCCAGTGTGGGCCTGGAGCATTTTCTTCAGTGGTGCCTTCCAGTCCTTCTAACCTGCTGCATGTCATCCCTAGACCTTCTCTCCTGCCCAGGGCGGCAGGCACACGGCAGGCCAGCACTGCCCTCGCGTTGGAGGAGAGCCGGCCCAGGGCTAGCCCTGCCCAGTGCTCCTCGGGGGCTTCAGACGCTGCTCTTCACCTGGAGAGTAACTCAGCCAGAGATAGGACAGTGCACACAGCTGGGCCGCGTGTGGCTGCTGTGCCAGGGCAGGATGGCCCCCGACGAGAAGGGGCAGGATGGCCCCCGACGAGAGGAGGGAGCAATATCTACCCTCTTCAGTCCTGAGGGGAAAAAAATGAAGTGAGGAGGAAAGAGAAGGAGGGAAGGAAAAGATGAATATCCTCTTTTTTCTTCTCAGACTTGGAGCCTGTCTGCTCTAGGGCCCCAGGCTATAGACAGATGGTCAGACAGATGGATGGATGGACAGATGGACGGATGGATGGACTATCGGACGGATGGATGGATGGATGGATGGATGGACGGATGGATGGATGGATGGATTGGTGGACAAGTGGATGGACGGACAGACCGACAGATGGCAGGTGAAAGCTGAAGGCAGGACTGGACCTCTCCCACCCTGAGGCCTTGCCTCTGGCCCCACAGAACAGGGGCGAAGGGGTGGCAAGTGGGAGGTAGCCTTACAGAAACACATCCCGTAGGCAGGGCGGTAGTGCTCCCTCAGCCAGGGTTGGAGCCCAGGGGCCTGAGGCTCCTCTGCAGCTGGAGACTCCCGGAACACATCTACCGGTGCAGGGAACTCAGTGCATTGCACGAGAGCTGTGCCGCCAGCCCCTGGACAAGCGCTCACAGCAGCTGTTAGGAAAAGCTTCCACCCGTCATGATGGCTGATAAGTGGCGTGTGGGCATTACTTTGCACACAAAACAACAGAGGAGCAGCCCACTGTGTGCCCTATTTTATAACTTGAAATTCCCAGCGCCAAAGCTTTATTATTTTTTAAACTGGCTTTCTTTGAAGCAATAGACTCCATAGGGGATGAAGAGAACCAGGTCCGCAAGGCAGAACCGAACAAAGTCGGTACCACCAGAGTGAAGAAGGGAGGCAGCCACCCCAGCACCAGCGGTGCCACGGCAGCCCACACATGCCACACAGGTGCCACAGCCCAGGGCCGATCAGAGCTATGCCATCATGGGGCAGAGGTTGTGTTCATATGGGCTCTGCCCTCCCAACCCACCAAACACGACTGAGGATGCCACGGCGGAGAGCTGGCTGAAACTGAGCTGCGACAGCCATCCTGCCCCTGAGGGGAGAAGAGTCCAGTGCCGGCTGGGGGAGGGACCACGGTCCAGCTCCACGTCCATGGAGCCCACTGGACCACAGCACCAGTGGCTACAACAATCATCCTGGTGCTTAGGAGGCCAAGATCTGAACAATTGTAGTCTGAAGTCAGCTCGGGCTGAAAAGTCTCAGGACTTTGTCTCCAATTAACCAGCAAGATGTTGGACTAGAGTTGTGACTCAAGGTGAGGAGCACCAGCTGGCCAAGCAAGGCAAGCAAGGGCCAGGCACTGAGGAGAGACAGGAGCGGGGCCCCGAAGCTGTGTGCTCCGCACGGGCTCAGATGCTCAGATCGGTCATGAGCCGTCCTCTCCTCCCCCACAGTGCTGTGCCCAGGCCCCGCGGCAGCCACCGGGAGCGGCTGGCCCTCCCAGACAGGCAGAGCCCAATACTGTGCCAGGCTTCTGGAGAAACAGCTCTTCCGAGGCCTCTGAGACTGGCAGGCGGCCTCTGGCTAGAACAAACATCACACATGCAGAGTAGTTCCCAGAAAAGAAAGAGAAGCGAGGGTACTGCTTCCCCAGGTGTGTGATGCCGAGAGACAGAGCTGCAGGGGGCTGGCGCCCAGCCTTAGGATGGCACTGGGCCCCCCCGAGGACCTTGCCAACCTGGAGAGGCTCTCTGGCTCCCCGGCTCACAAAGCAACCCTAAACCAAGCATCTGGGTCCCCGCGTGTAACCGGCAGGCTGAGGCAGGAAGATCTGAGGCCAGTCTGGGCTGTGCAGCAGGACCCTGCCTCCCAAAGCCAAAGCTCTCCCAGCTGCACCGCAGCTCCCTGAGCGCAGAGGAAAGAACATGGTGTAAGGGTGGCAAAAAGCCGAAGGCCCCACTGAGACATAGCCAAAGCCAAAAGGGCTGTGGGTGTGGCTCGGCTGGACAGCCCCGGCCTGGCACACGCAAGGCGCTGGGTTCCGACTCTCGTACCACCGAAAAGCCAAAAGCAAAAGAAAAACGCAGCCCTGGGGACACCGCCTCCTGCTGAGCAAGAGCCTGGGGCCTGCACCTAAATCATAACTGCGATTGCCCTGCATGCTAATGAATGCAAATTGCAAGCCTCATATTGGAAATCGGAGCAGGCGGCTATTTTCTCATCAGTCATCCATCTTCCCTGCTTGCCTCTCCAACCTGCTGCGCACGCAGTCCCCAAGTGCAGGCAGCTGTCCAGGCTCCCTCCCCTGCTAGCAAGGGCACCTCTCTGCTGGTCAGCAGATGCGCAGGGAGCCAGCGTAAGGTAAGTGCAGTCCAGTCTGGTGGGGCTCCAACTGCGGGTGCAGTTCTCACCTCTGAGTCTCCCAGCAGCTCGAGTCACAATAAACGGGAGCTCAGGCAGTCCCCCACTCTCAGAGACGGTTGAAGGCTCCCCTAGACGGGAACTGGCTCCCCTAGACGAGCACAGGATCCCCTAGACAGGCGCTGGCTCCCCTAGACGGGCACTGACTCCCCTAGACGAGCACAGGATCCCCTAGACAGGCGCTGGCTCCCCTAGACAGGCGCTGGCTCCCCTAGACAGGCGCTGGCTCCCCTAGACGGGCACTGACTCCCCTAGACGAGCACAGGATCCCCTAGACAGGCGCTGGCTCCCCTAGACAGGCGCTGGCTCCCCTAGACAGGCGCTGGCTCCCCTAGACGAGCACAGGATCCCCTAGACAGGCGCTGGCTCCCCTAGACGAGCACTGACTCCCCTAGACGAGCACAGGATCCCCTAGATGAGCACAGGATCCCCTAGATGGGCGCTGGCTCCCCTAGACGGGCACTGGCTCCCCTAGACGAGCACAGGATCCCCTAGATGAGCACAGGATCCCCTAGATGGGCGCTGGCTCCCCTAGACAGGCGCTGGCTCCCCTAGACAAGCACACAGCAGCCCGCATCCTCAGTGTCTGCTCAAAGCCAGCCCTCCTCAGTGCCCAGACCTTGAGGAAGAAAGCTGGGTCCACCCTTTGAGGTGCTGAGATTCCTTTTAGTTCAGCTTCAAGGAAAGTCCAGTCTCTGCTTGGCATCTGTGGCCTGGCACTTGACCTGTGAGCTGGCACCTGGTAGGTGGCAGGTGGTTTGCAGGAACTCTGAGCCCAGATGTGCCTGCAGCACCTACGTGACCCCAGGCGCCTCTTGACGGCTTCCTTGATCTCCCTTCCCCCAGCCATCCACACAGAGACTGAGGAGGAAGGACCCAGGCCATGAGAGACAACCCGACCTCGAGGCCTGTGCCGGGCACTGCAGCTGGTAGCCTCCAGCCAGGGAAGTGGGAGAGGTCACCTCCGAGGGGTGAGCCCAAGGTCACCCCCTCCTGCTCCCCGGATTCGTTCCTTCAAGCCCAAAGGACACCCCTGGTCTCCAGATGGCCTGAGCAGAGCAGAGCGCAGGGACTTGCAAGGGCGGTGCCTTCTTCCCACCCGCTGGCAGGGCAGCGGGGCTCTCCGAGGACCTGTGGGCTAGAGACCCAGCGTCCACCCCACCCTCTCCACCCCGTCCTCCCTCATCAGGTGGTGCTCACAGCCAGCATCGCAGCAAGTGGGGCGGGGAGGGGGGGAGGGGAAGAAGGGGAGGAGGGGGAGGGAGGACACGTGGTCTAGGGAGCTGTCTTCCACCAGGTTTCATGAAGGGTCTCTACTGCAGCCATCCAATTCCAGAAGACGTTCTGGAAATGTCCACGGTTTGGAGGGGTGGTGGGCGCCCTGGGGCCCTCAGGCAGTCAGCGTTCATGGTGTCGTTTAGGTAGCCTTGGACTTTTGACCACAGATCACTTGGTTAAAGCCAGAAGGTATGGCAAGCTGGCAGCTGGGGATGGAAATTCAAGACGTGCACTCTGTCTTCCGTTTATTTCAGCAACCATGCACGTGCAATGGTGGCACCAGCTAGAGCCTAGCTGGAGCCCTGTCCCATGCACTTGCACATGTGTGTTTGTACACGTGTGCATGTGCGTGAGTGTGCACCCACATGCGATGACTCCCGTGCACTCCCCGGCCCCCACATCCCCAGCCTCACCAGCCTGCCCTCCCCAGGGTCCAGGGCTCCCATCAGAAGCGGGAGCTGGCCTGGCCTGACCACCTCTCATGAAACCACCTTGCCCTTGTCCCCACCTTCCCAGGGTGCCAGAGACCCTGGGGTGCCTCCAGCTGACACCTCTCCTGATCCGGGGAGACATGCCCCCTCCGTTTCCATGCACAGGTGTGGTGTCATCACAGATGCTCCCGCTGTCCCCAGAGCATCCACAAGCCTCTTCTTCATCACGTGTGAGATCCCATACACACACACAAGCATATACACACCTACACACATGCGTGTGTACACACATGCATATATACAGGCACCCATATGTAATATGCATGTGTACATACGTGAGCATACACATACCCATGCACACATGCACACATACCCACATGCATGCATACACATACATGCACACACCACACCCTGTACTGAGCCAGGATGTGGGCGCTGCCTCGGGCCCCCAAGTCAGCCTCTCAGAAAACCCCGCAGGAGATGGACAGCTTCTCAAGGAGAACATGAAGTGGGCTGTCCACGGCTGCTCCTCCCCGGGCAGGCTGGGAACGCCGTGGGGCCCGCATCCCTGGAGGACTCCACAGCCAACAGTCATGAGTACATCAGGCCTCTCCCGGCCCCACGTCCCCCAGCACAAAACCACGCTAGCGCTGGGCCTTCCCCGAAGTTCACCCCCTGCCAGCTCGGTCCCCAGCTCCTCCCAGGAGCCCTGAGACCTGGCATTGGTGCGGGACGATGTGCCATGTCCTGGAAAAGGTTCCAAATGCTTTCAATGTGGCTGGCTGGTGTGAAGACTGGTCCTTTTCCTGGGAGGGAAGGTGAGCGGGCAAGGCGGGTTGTGTGCTTCCCTGCGGAGGCTCCACCATGAACTCTGGAGACACACTCCAGTGTGAGCCCCACTCCAGCCCGGGTGGAGTTCTGGGGCCCTGCTGAGCTGCTGCAAGGCTGAGCCCACACCCATGCCGGCAGCAAGCCAGCCCTCCATTTCCTGTGGGTGGAGGCAGGACCACTGACACTCCAGCCGAGCCAGCCCCGTGGTCAGTGGCCGAGTGCCCACGACACCTACCATTTGTTGGTCCCCTCGAGAGGTACCCTGAAGAGGACCTCAGGACCTTGCTTTGTCCTCGGCAGCACACAGCCACTTCAGAGCTTTTCCTTGTGTTTTCAAATAGGCTAGCTGTACAATAAAACACTATGGCATTTGTTTCATAATTATAAGTCCAAATACTAGAAGGACTTACAATGGGAACAAGGACTGGATCCGAAGAGGCCCAAGGGCTCTGATGGCCATAAAGCCACAGCTGGTGACTCATGTGTCCCTGGCACCCATGACTGCTCACGGCTCCTCTAACAACATAGTGTCACCCTCGTGGGTGTGCCAGGTCATACGCTGCCCTCTGCCACCAAAAGGAGGCAGAGTGGTGGGGTGAGCGCTAGACCCCAAGAATTAGTATTCTGCCGTAGGACCAAAAAAAAAAAAGCACTTTTGTAAGCACAATAAAAATGCAAATTAAATTATAAACAAATCAGAAAAGATACTCATCTTTCCAAAGCACAGCCCCAGCTACATTTCCCTCAAATGCCTTCGAAGACCTCCTCTAAAAATGTTCTGAGGCCCGTGAAGGTCCTCGACGATTCATGGGTTTTCCTCCCACATTAAGCTAAGTAACAGCATCTTATCGGTCAACAAAAAGACGTTTGCGCCTTTTGGCTACAATTAAGATCGAGGCTGGGTTTGTACTTTGCCTTAATTACTAATAGATTAATCCAAGTCTAGAAAACCATCTTGTGATTAGCATTTTGTTGATTGATTTGTTGCAGCGAAATGACCCCGATGATGTTCTTTAGTAATCAGTTTAGAGCTAATTGGCTTTCTTTCATTAAAATATAAAGAGCCATCCATAAAGCCTGGCCAAGGTGTGTGGGGTTCTGAAACGGCTCAGAAATGCTGCCACTTGTCAGAAGGGGCCTCTTTGATTTTTATGGAAATCTAATTATTCCCTGAATTAAGGGATTTGACCTCCACAGGAACGCAAGCGGGCAACTTCCAGACATTGATCACCCAGGGAAAGCCAAGGTCGTTGGGCCTCGTGGAGGTGGCTTGTCCATGGCCACAGCCAGGGGGTGATTTATGGCTGACAGAGCCGGCAGAGTCAGTGGACACTAATTAAAGACTTGCCACACAGCTCAAAAAGAGGCAAAATATTCAGAGAATGCAATTAAATCCTGGCACTCTCAATGCCTACCTAATTTGTTATAATCCTTCCTTCTTTCTCCAGATAAAACAATACACAACAACCCCACACAACAACCCCCAAAGAAGCAAAATGACGAAAAGGGAAAAACTGTATTTTCAGTGCAGGTCAGGTGCAGACAGGAGTGCACCTGGCTTGCCCCACGTGGTAGGGTCTCCTGCTCTCTCCTGTTGCCACCTCGGGGTCTCCTGCTATCTCCCCATCTCCTGTTACCACGCCCCCCGGGAGCTGCAGCAGGCGCCAGGGCCCCTCAGGCCCGGGAGACAGTGCGTTCTGTGGATAGGGCGCTGGCCTGACACACTGTGCCCCACTTGGCCTATCCTTACATCCAAGCCACCTCTGCACCTCTGTTTTTTTCCTGTGCCACAGCGAGTAAAACTCAGTCACTACCACAACTCTCTGTTTGCTTCTCAGTGTCTGGGGTTAACGCGATAGCTTGTCCTCCTACCACACAGGAAAAGCAAGCAGGCTAACCCAGAGGTCTCAGGCCCCTCCTGCATGGAGGGGGGCAGGAAATGGGAAACGGATGAGGACAAAGCAGGAATTCCTTTGCCCTCCCACCAGAGAGCCCAATCGTGTGTCACCTACGTCACTGCAGGAGCACAAGAAGGAATGCCAGGGTAGACAACAAACAAGCAAAGGAGCCCGGCTGGCTCAGCTTTCCAAGAGGAGGCTCCCTCCTCAGTGCTTCCACACTGACATGTGCTGGTGACATGCCATCCTCCCTGAGCCCCGCCGGGCTGCCGGGCTGGACTTCCTCTGCAGCTCTGACACTGGGAGACTGAGTCCCTGCAGGACCCCAGGCTGAGGCCGAGGTTGACCTTGGGGGCCGCCCTCCCTCTTGGCCAGCGGGCTCCTCCGAGAGCTACCCGCCCCCTCTGCTGTGGACCCAGGCCTCCCAGGGTCCGCAGAGCGCGACTTCACAGCAAGCACGGTGGTGAGGCGGCCCAGCTGCGGCTCCCGCCTCCTGGAGAGGCCACAGCTCACCCAGGGTCCCTGGGCACAAGGGTCCCAGCTGTTGCCTGAGTCTGAGCCCAGCAAACCAGTCACCATGGGCCCCACAAGCGTCCTACACAGATGCAGCTAGGACTCAACCCCAGAAGGAAGGGCTGCAGCCCTGGTGAGGTCCCACCACCCAGTGCCTGAAGCAGCAGAAAGCCGGTCTGGGGCCAGAAGCCTGCGGCCATGGCATCAGGCTCTGACAGCCTCCTGCTGTCCCTGGCAGTGCTTGGCTTGTAGACACATGGAGCCGGTCTTCACACGTCCTCCGTCCTCACACAGCCTCCCTGCGCTCTCTCTCTCCCTCTCTCCTCTGTGTCACCTATCTGTCCGTGCCTGCAGCTTCCACCTCGGGCCTGGAGGCCACAGTGCACAGGTGTCTTCCAAATGAGGCCTGGGGGCAGCAGGGGAGCCTTGGAGTGGACAGGGAAGGGTCGGCAGGGTGAGGGGCCTGGAGCCCAGGGGAACACGGAAGCATGGTGCTTTGAAAGGAACGAAAGAAGCCACGCCGCCATGCCAGAGGCTTGGACCCCACCTGCGGGAGTGAATTCTGATGCTGCAGTGGGCAGCAGAGTCCCACAGGCGGCTGAGCAATGCCACATCTAGAGATGGCTGCAAAGCCCATGCAGGGCTCCTCCACGGGGCCAGCTCCTCCACAGGCCCCGCTCCTCCACAAGACCCAGCCCCTCCACAAGACCCAGCCCCTCCACAAGACCCAGCTCCTCCACAAGACCCAGCTCCTCCACAAGACCCAGCTCCTCCACAGGCCCAGCTCCTCCACGGGGCCAGCTCCTCCACAGGACCAGCTCCTCCACAAGACCCAGCTCCTCCACAGGCCCAGCTCCTCCACAAGACCCAGCCCCTCCACAAGACCCAGCTCCTCCACAGGCCCAGCTCCTCCACAAGACCCAGCTCCTCCACAAGACCCAGCCCCTCCACAAGACCCAGCTCCTCCACAAGACCCAGCTCCTCCACAGGCCCAGCTCCTCCACAGGCCCAGCTCCTCCACAGGCCCAGCTCCTCCACAGGACCAGCTCCTCCACAAGACCCAGCTCCTCCACAGGCCCAGCTCCTCCACAAGACCCAGCTCCTCCACAAGACCCAGCCCCTCCACAAGACCCAGCTCCTCCACAAGACCCAGCTCCTCCACAGGCCCAGCTCCTCCACAGGCCCAGCTCCTCCACAGGCCCAGCTCCTCCACAGGACCAGCTCCTCCACAAGACCCAGCTCCTCCACAGGACCAGCTCCTCCACAGGACCAGCTCCTCCACAAGACCCAGCTCCTCCACAGGCCCAGCTCCTCCACAGGCCCAGCTCCTCCACAAGACCCAGCCCCTCCACAAGACCCAGCTCCTCCACGGGGCCAGCTCCTCCACAGGACCCAGCTCCTCCACAAGACCCAGCTCCTCCACAGGCCCAGCTCCTCCACAAGACCCAGCCCCTCCACAAGACCCAGCTCCTCCACGGGGCCAGCTCCTCCACAGGACCCAGCTCCTCCACAAGACCCAGCTCCTCCACAGGCCCAGCTCCTCCACAAGACCCAGCCCCTCCACAAGACCCAGCTCCTCCACGGGGCCAGCTCCTCCACAGGACCCAGCTCCTCCACCAGACCCAGCTCCTCCACAGGCCCAGCTCCTCCACAGGCCCAGCTCCTCCACAGGCCCAGCTCCTCCACAAGACCCAGCTCCTCCACAGGACCCAGCTCCTCCACAGGCCCAGCTCCTCCACAAGACCCAGCTCCTCCACAAGACCCAGCTCCTCCACAGGCCCAGCTCCTCCACAGGCCCAGCTCCTCCACAAGACCCAGCTCCTCCACAAGACCCAGCTCCTCCACAGGCCCAGCTCCTCCACAAGACCCAGCTCCTCCACAAGACCCAGCTCCTCCACAGGACCAGCTCCTCCACAAGACCCAGCTCCTCCACAAGACCCAGCTCCTCCACAGGCCCAGCTCCTCCACAAGACCCAGCTCCTCCACAAGACCCAGCTCCTCCACAGGCCCAGCTCCTCCACAGGCCCAGCTCCTCCACAAGACCCAGCTCCTCCACAAGACCCAGCTTCTCCACAGGCCCAGCTCCTCCACAGGCCCAGCTCCTCCACAAGACCCAGCTCCTCCACAAGACCCAGCTCCTCCACAGGCCCAGCTCCTCCACAAGACCCAGCTCCTCCACAAGACCCAGCTCCTCCACAGGCCCAGCTCCTCCACAAGACCCAGCTCCTCCACAAGACCCAGCTCCTCCACAGGCCCAGCTCCTCCACAAGACCCAGCTCCTCCACAAGACCCAGCTCCTCCACAGGACCAGCTCCTCCACAAGACCCAGCTCCTCCACAAGACCCAGCTCCTCCACAGGCCCAGCTCCTCCACAGGCCCAGCTCCTCCACAAGACCCAGCTCCTCCACAGGCCCAGCTCCTCCACAAGACCCAGCTCCTCCACAGGCCCAGCTCCTCCACAAGACCCAGCTCCTCCACAGGACCAGCTCCTCCACAAGACCCAGCTCCTCCACAGGCCCAGCTCCTCCACAGGCCCAGCTCCTCCACAGGCCCATCTCCTCCACAAGACCCAGCCCCTCCACAAGACCCAGCTCCTCCACAGGGCCAGCTCCTCCACAGGACCCAGCTCCTCCACAAGACCCAGCTCCTCCACAGGCCCAGCTCCTCCACAAGACCCAGCCCCTCCACAAGACCCAGCTCCTCCACGGGGCCAGCTCCTCCACAGGACCCAGCTCCTCCACAAGACCCAGCTCCTCCACAGGCCCAGCTCCTCCACAAGACCCAGCCCCTCCACAAGACCCAGCTCCTCCACGGGGCCAGCTCCTCCACAGGACCCAGCTCCTCCACAAGACCCAGCTCCTCCACAGGCCCAGCTCCTCCACAGGCCCAGCTCCTCCACAGGCCCAGCTCCTCCACAAGACCCAGCTCCTCCACAGGACCCAGCTCCTCCACAGGCCCAGCTCCTCCACAAGACCCAGCTCCTCCACAAGACCCAGCTCCTCCACAGGCCCAGCTCCTCCACAGGCCCAGCTCCTCCACAAGACCCAGCTCCTCCACGGGGCCAGCTCCTCCACAGGACCAGCTCCTCCACAGGCCCAGCTCCTCCACAAGACCCAGCTCCTCCACAAGACCCAGCTCCTCCACAGGCCCAGCTCCTCCACAAGACCCAGCTCCTCCACAAGACCCAGCTCCTCCACAAGACCCAGCTCCTCCACAGGCCCAGCTCCTCCACAAGACCCAGCTCCTCCACAGGCCCAGCTCCTCCACAGGCCCAGCTCCTCCACAAGACCCAGCTCCTCCACAAGACCCAGCTCCTCCACAGGCCCAGCTCCTCCACAAGACCCAGCTCCTCCACAAGACCCAGCTCCTCCACAGGCCCAGCTCCTCCACAAGACCCAGCTCCTCCACAGGCCCAGCTCCTCCACAGGCCCAGCTCCTCCACAAGACCCAGCTCCTCCACAAGACCCAGCTCCTCCACAGGCCCAGCTCCTCCACAAGACCCAGCTCCTCCACAGGCCCAGCTCCTCCACAGGCCCAGCTCCTCCACAAGACCCAGCTCCTCCACAAGACCCAGCTTCTCCACAGGCCCAGCTCCTCCACAGGCCCAGCTCCTCCACAAGACCCAGCTCCTCCACAAGACCCAGCTCCTCCACAGGCCCAGCTCCTCCACAAGACCCAGCTCCTCCACAAGACCCAGCTCCTCCACAGGCCCAGCTCCTCCACAAGACCCAGCTCCTCCACAGGCCCAGCTCCTCCACAAGACCCAGCTCCTCCACAGGACCAGCTCCTCCACAAGACCCAGCTCCTCCACAGGCCCAGCTCCTCCACAGGCCCAGCTCCTCCACAAGACCCAGCTCCTCCACAAGACCCAGCTCCTCCACAAGACCCAGCTCCTCCACAGGCCCAGCTCCTCCACAGGACCAGCTCCTCCACAAGACCCAGCTCCTCCACAGGCCCAGCTCCTCCACAGGACCCAGCTCCTCCACAAGACCCAGCTCCTCCACAAGACCCAGCTCCTCCACAAGACCCAGCTCCTCCACAGGCCCAGCTCCTCCACAGACCCAGCTCCTCCACAGGCCCAGCTCCTCCATAGGCCCAGCTCCTCCACAGACCCAGCTCCTCCACAGGCCCAGCTTTTCCACAAGACCCAGCTTCTCCACAGACCCAGCTCCTCCACAAGACCCAGCTCCTCCACAAGACCCAGCTCCTCCACAAGACCCAGCTCCTCCACAGACCCAGCTCCTCCACAGGCCCAGCTCCTCCACAGGCCCAGCTCCTCCATAGGCCCAGCTCCTCCACAGGCCCAGCTCCTCCTCAAGACCCAGCTCCTCCACAAGACCCAGCTCCTCCACAGGCCCAGCTCCTCCACAAGACCCAGCTCCTCCACAGGCCCAGCTCCTCCACAGGCCCAGCTCCTCCTCAAGACCCAGCTCCTCCACAAGACCCAGCTCCTCCACAGGCCCAGCTCCTCCACAGGACCCAGCTCCTCCACAGGGCCAGCTCCTCCACAAGACCAGCTCCTCCACAAGACCCAGCTCCTCCACAGGCCCAGCTCCTCCACAGGCCCAGCAACTCCACAGGCCCAGCATCTCCACAGGGCCAGCTTCTCCACTTGGGAGTGGAAGGGAACTGCTTGTCACAGATCTCAAAGCCGTGACTGGGCTGCTTGCTGCACAGAGGGAACAGCAGGGCTTGGTGTGTTTTCTGGGGTGTTCTAACGTTTGACAGTTGCTTGCGGGTCATGAGCACAGTTTTAGGTGTTCCTCTTGTGGGCAAATATCTTGGCTTTGGAACTTAGCCTAGAAACCTCAAGTTGAAGATCGTGTTGCCATCTTGTGTTAAATTGTGGGCCTTGAGGTTTGCAGGCTAATGAGGGTCAGCCAAGGGCGGCCAGTCCTTCTGCGGTGGAAGTCGCCATCTTACGGGAACTTCCTGGCCTCACGGATTGCTGTGGGCCATGCCAGGGCTGGGGGACTGGTGAGGCTGGGCTGCCAAGAGAGCACAGCACAGGGCAGAAGAACACACTGCTGCAACAGGCAACAGCAGACGAGCCCCATACTACAGTCAGGGACAGATTCAGTGACGCCGAGTGGCGCCTGGCACAGAGAGGAGGGGCGCCGTCTGAAGTCAGCGGTGCCAAGCCTTTCACCCCACTTCCTCCACCAGGCAGACACCTGCAGGCTCCAGTGTGAGGCTGGGTTTCCAGGCACAGCTCTGCAGTGACCTGGGCCCCATCCTAGCCCAGGGGCCCCCACCCTGACCCACAGGGCCAGGTTATGATTTTGTGCTCAGCCAGGAGCAAAAGCTGCGGTTTTGTGGTTGACAGGCACCTCCGTTGATTCCAGGGGCTTACCATTACCGAGGACACTTTCTGGAACAAGGTGTTGTGTGTTGTCCCTTGCAATGTCTGGTTTTTATGGGGCCCTCTCAGGCCCCTCCAGCCTAGCCTTGGTTTAATCCTGGGGCTATAGGTCTGCACACTTTTCTGGCCCTGTGATCCAATCTGGTGTCCTAGGCAAAGCTTGCATTTAGTGGGTGACCAGCTAAGGGCCCCAAGTGGGTCTTGGGTGGTCCTTGGTGGTCCCTACCTGTGGCAGTGGATACTTGCTAAGCTGTGAAACTGAGGCCTCACCGCCCAATGGATTGAGGTCAGTGAGCAGCAGAGCCACCTTGACTGACAGCGGGTGGTGAGGGAAGAGTCCGGTACCCACAGCAGGTGGCAGGGACAGAGCTGGCCAAGGAAGCTGTTGACCACCCTCATTCCGGGAGGGGCCCAGCCTGGTGTCCAGTCATCCTATGATGTGGCACTCATGTACAATTGTTATGTTGTCAGTTGTAAAAATAGATTTAATTTGGATTTGGGAAAGAAGCAGAACCGTCCGCGGAGGCGGAGTGGAGAAACACACGTCCATCGCCATGATCAGTACATAAGAGGACGTAAAACAAAATGCCCCAATGAAAACCCCTAAAACCGTGGCCTAGTCACACCCGGGTGGGTGCTGCAAGGAAGTGCACGAGACAGGCAGGGTGTGGTGTGAGCAGAGGTGGCCCTTCCTGAGCAGCCCATGGAGCCACAGAAGCCCAGGAAGCTCAGGAAACGCCTACGAGGAGACTCTGAACCCTGCATGTCCCCAGCAGCGTTGTTTTCCAACGAGAGCGTTGATGGACATAGCAAAAGGGAAGAGCTGGTCATATTTACTTAAATTATGAAACGCATGAAGCATTTCAGCCCTGCTCGGGCCACAGTGGGGGCCCCGCTGCCCTGCAGGCGGCCTGTCTCGGAGAGCCAGCTTCACTGCTACAGAACGGAAGCAGAAGCCTGGCATGTGTAAACATGATGCGTTCTCTCTCAGCTAGCGCTACATTTGTATGCCAGAACTCTCTAGTGATACAAACTAGTGTGAATAAGAAAACGTAACAACAGGGCGGGTCTGAGCACAGACAGCGGCCAGCGGTGCTCTGACAATCAGTCCCTAGCAATAAAAATAGAAAAAAATGCCCTCCTGGGGGCAGCTGCCTGGTGTCCTAGGCCTGGCATGGCCACTCTCTGCCCTCTGAAATCGCTAGAGACACCTGCACCCCCCTGCAGACACTGCCAGCTCCCACAACCTGCACCTCTGCCAGGATCACAGGATCACGAGGCAGTGCCCCCAACAAAGGCAAAAGGAATCCTCACTAAACACCCACTCCCTTTCCAGACAGCCAGACCGCTCCTAGGTCATCCGTTCCCAGTAGAATACACGTAGCAAGCAGTACGCTGGAGATACATGGGGAAATCATTCAGAAATTAAATACGCTGCTTAAGAACCCACAGTCATAAAGAAAACAGAAAGCATTTCAGATGAATGATCACAGAAAGCAGCACATAAAACCTTCTCAAGTGATTAGATGGAAATTTAAATCCTAAAATACTTGCACTGTCATTCAAGTCGGCCTCCAGCTCTGTAGCCTGGAGAGCCTTAAGGGTGTGGCCAGCCAGCTGGCGTGAGCACAAGGTGAGCAGTGAGAGGAAAGGGAAGGAAGCCAGGAGGATAGGACGCCCACAGGATGGAGACGGCCCATGGACAGAGATGGCCCACAGACTGAGACAGCCCACAGAACAGAGACACCCACAGGATGAAGATAGCCCGGGATGAAGACAGCCCATGGGATGGGGACTGTCCACGGGATGGAGACAGTCCATGGGACGGAGACAGCCACGGAACAGACACAGCCCACAGATGGGATGGAGACAGCCACGGAACAGACACAGCCCACAGATGGGACGGAGACAGCCACGGAACAGACACAGCCCACAGATGGGACGGAGACAGCTACGGAACAGACACAGCCCACAGATGGGACGGAGACAGCCACGGAACAGACACAGCCCACAGATGGGATGGAGACAGCCACGGAACAGACACAGCCCACAGATGGGATGGAGACAGCCACGGAATAGAGACAGCCCACAGAACAGAGACAGCCCACAGATGGGATAGAGACAGCTACGGAACAGACACAGCCCACGGAACAGAGACAGCCCACAGATGGGATAGAGACAGCCACGGAACAGAGACAGCCCACAGATGGGATGGAGACAGCTCACAGACAGGATGGAGACAACCCACAGACAGGATGGAGACAGCCACGGGACAGAGACAGCCACGGGATGGAGACAGCCATGGAACAGAGACAGCCCACAGGAAGGAGACAGCCCAAAGGATGAAGACAGTCCAGGGGATGGAGACAGCCCACAGACAGGATGGAGACAGCCACGGGACAGAGACAGCCAAAGGACTGAAACAGCGCATGGAACAGAGACAGCCCATGGGATGGAGACAGCCCACAGGATGAAGACAGTCCAGGGGATGGAGACATCTCACGGGACGGAGACAGCGCATGGAACAAAGACAGCCCGAGAAACAGAGACAGCCCACAGACAGGGTGGAGACAGCCACGGGACAGAGACAGCCCACCGGATGGAGACAGCCCAAAGGATGAAGACAGTCCAGGGGATGGAGACAGCCCATGGGCTGGAGACAGCCACGGGACAGAGACAGCCCACGGGATGGAGACAGCCCAAAGGATGAAGACAGTCCAGGAGATGGAGACAGCCCACGGGATGGAGACAGCCACGGGACAGAGACAGCCCACGGGATGGAGACAGCCCAAAGGATGAAGACAGTCCAGGGGATGGAGACAGCCCACAGGATGAAGACAGTCCAGGGGATGGAGACAGCCCACAGGATGGAGACAGCCCACGGGATGGAGACAGCCCACAGGATGGAGACAGTCCAGGGGATGGAGACAGCCCACAGGATGGAGACAGTCCAGGGGATGGAGATAGCTCACGGGACGGAGACAGCGCATGGAACAGAGACAGCCCACAGACGGGATGGAGACAGCCCACAGCTGGGCCACAGAACAGATGGGGTGGAGACAGCTCACAGGACAGAGACAGCCCAAGGGACGGAGACGGTCCACAAACAGAAAAAGCCTAGCCAAATGCCTGCTCTCCAGAAAGTACTACCAAAACACAGAACCCCTACCACAAAAGTCACAGTTACCAAAAGCAGCAGTGGTTGCTCCAGATGGGCCTAAGAAGAAATCCACAGACTTAAAGAGAAGGGAAGTTGTGAATGATTCCATGCCATCAGCTTGACAATCTGCAGGGCGTAGACAAGACAGACCACAGCCATGTGGGCGACACAGCCGCACAGAGCTGATGGCAGAGGAAAAGAGAGCCCACGGTCTTCTGATGACACAAGCTTTGCTTACAACAAAACCTATCCTCACGGAGACTCTCCTCAGTCAGTAGCTCCCCAAGCCAACAACCCACCTGTCACTTAAACACAGAAGACAGCCACATCTCACAGCCTCCTCCAGAAATGGGAAAAGCGGGGAAGACCTCAGGGAGCCAGGCGGCTGCACGGGCTCCTGCTATAACCCCACAGCCATTCACACAGCAGTAATTCACAGGCCGAGCACCTCCTGAGCTTGCAAGCTAAAACCCTACAAGAGAGATTAACAAATTGAACTCTGCAATTTGTGAAACCGAGGATATATCATGATCGAGCAGATTTCATTCCCCCATTGCAAAGGTAATTTAGCTTTAAAAGAATTAATTAATGCACTTGGCCCCATTGGCGGCAAAGGAGAAAATGCATACAGCCACTTCCACAGAAGATGCTAAAATCACTTGATAAAATTCGATGTCTATTCATGTTAAAAGCTTTTAGCAAACTAGGCATTGAAGGTAACTTATTATAGAGGTGCAGTAATGAAGGAAGCTGAGTATTGCTGTAAGCACAGAAGGAAAAAAAGACTCAATTAACAAAATGAAGGGTCTCCAAAGCTCTACTTGATGTATGACTGAGGTGACCTCTGAGCAGCTCTTGAGGACGTACGATCAATTCGAGGTAAAGAAAGAGAATCCTGGCTCTGTATCATCCTCGGATCTCAGTGTGAAAGAGAACACAAAGGCACAGCAGAAACAAGACGACATTAGTCCTGACTGGACAGAGACCATTGACTGGACCCCAAACCACTCAGCTCTAAGGAAGGGGTCTGTGAAGAGATGTCAACCTAAACGTCTCCGCTGAAAACCAGCTCCAAGAGCAGGGTCAGACCAGAGCTGAGGAACATGGAACACCTACCACACACACACACACACACACACACACACACACACACACACCCACAGCTCCACAGGACAAGAGAGGAGTTGGAGCCCTCGTTCATCCAGCCCCCCGTAAACGATGGTCCCATCCTTGCAACACAGAGATCCCCAGCCTCACTGGGCCCCAGGGCCATGGGCCCCAAGGCTATGGGCCGCAGCCCACCGGCCGAGCAGCCAGCCCGGAATGAGCAGACCTAGCCCCACGGCTTCCCATGGCAGCCCTTCAATGCTCAGTGGCACACGGAAATCAGAAGCCTCCGTTTGTCCAAGAATGAGCGGGATTTAGCTGTGCAGCGGGTGTGCAGGCTGCCGGGTCCAGCAGCACGGGGGGCCTTTCACGAGCTTCGGGGAAGGAAGTTCTTCTTGTGTAGTGTGTTGACCAGGTGCACATGTGTGTGTGCCCGTGTGACGCCTATAGATGCACGCGTATGCATTTACACATTGTGCGTGTGTGTGTGCTGTGTGTGCATTTACGTACATATGTGTGTGAAGGAGTAAAGAGCAGAAGAGAGAGTTTTATCTCCTGAATTAAAATGCATATTGATTGCATAGCTGATAATTAATAACGGCAAATTTTGATGAAAAATGGGCTCGTTCAGCAGTCTGAGTGGCCCTCACAGCACGGCAGCGTTACTGTGCGTGTGCAAGGCTGACACGAGTGTCTGCAGACTCTAAATATGTCCAGAGCCCTCACGGAGACTTGGGGAAGCACCCATCTCCTCCAGTGGGCTAGGACACAGAGGCCATGCTGAGGGTGGACCGAGGGTCAGGCTGAGGGGAGACTGCACTCGAGCTCTTGAAGATGGAAGGAAGTAGCAGTTGGTGCTTCTGTGTCTGGAAATGCCATGCCCAGAGTGGTTCACTGAATTTGTGCCTGGCAGTACTGGCAAAGCTGGTGGGGCCCATAGCCAGCCACCACACACAAAAACACAAAGGGCAACACTAACGAGGTTACACTCAGGACAACACCAGAGAACAAAGGCGACACTTACAAGGTTACAACACCAGAGGCCTTTCTGCTCAGACCTGGAAAGTTCCCCCTTCCACACACACTCCCTGGAGGTCCCGAGGTCCCACAGAGCCAGGGACGGGAGGGAAGCCTGGGCAGGTCCCACGGGGTCCTGAAGCGGGAGGGCCCGGGGGTGGTGGGCAGGGTGTGTCCGCAGGTCACACTGGAGAGTTTAGTGGACATTGGGAAGGAATGATACAAACCCAACCACAAAAGTTCAGGACACCTGGTGAGGGGCCACATCTCCACACCACCGCAAGGATGTGTACCCCAAACACGGGCCGGAGGAGACAGACCCGGCCCCAGCAGGCTGTCCTCCACATTCTGGAGGCTTGCGGGCGTCCATCCTCCATGCACTGAGCAAAAATAACTGGCAAACCCAAGTGGCAAACCCAGGAAAACGCTCTTGAGAGGGGAAATGAGAGCCGGCAAGCTGGAGACCCCCAGACCCGGGCTCATGAATTCCAACCGAAAGGAGAGAGACCCCGGAGGACAGCGTGTCGGCTGCCAGCTAGCCTCTCCCTTTCCAGTTTTCCTCTCTTCTGCCCCCGACAGAAGCTGGCCCCGGAGCTTGTGTGGATGTCGGCCCGCGTTACCGCCCCGCTGTGCGGCGTGCACCGTGCTCAGGCCCCGTGGCTCACAATCTCATTGCGAAGGATCTCTGCAAATGCCACCTTGGCAGAGGCGCTGTCCTCAGGTGCGTGGCTCACTGTCCCCACCTGCAGGACTTCTCCATGGCGTTGCTGTCCCTCGTTCCTCTGGGCTCTGCCTCTGCGCCATGGAACTCTGTTTAGTCCACGACCATCATCAGTGCAACTGTGCTTTCTAAATCTTTCCCTTTCTATTGTCAACCAAGCAATCCAACGGCTTTTGTGTGGAAGAAAGGCAAGAGAAATAGAAAGCACACAATTAGTACCATATAAAAGAAGTGGTAATGAGTGCACACAGGTGAACGTGCAAATGGCCCGTGTCTTTGAAAAAGAAGGACTTGGCGCCTCTGCAGGTCCCCCGGGCTTCCATTAATATGCCAATTATTCAGCAGGTGTTTAATAGACACTCACAGCCACTTTGTGAACCCTGGGCACTGGCTCCACTGCCCTCGGTGGAGGTGACGCTCAGCCGTCAGTGAAGACGTGGGGTTTAGAGTCCGTGTCACTGAGGAGACATGCTGCGGGTGGGGAGATGGAATCGCCCACGTCTCTCTTCTGCGTCGAGGCTGAGCCACTGCACAGAGGCTCTGGCAAGACTCTCAAAGACATGTCCCCCCCCGTCACTCAGCCCCTCACCCCCGAATCCCCCACGTCACAGCATTGGGGGGACCGTGGGAGGCCGCTGCCCAGGACAGGCCCTGGGAAGGAGGGGCCTTCGGTGAGGGAGGCCTCCTGTCAGCCTCCGCTTTGCCAGCGGGGAGGCGGCCTCTGCCCCAAGCCGCTTAGGAAGCTCAGGGCAGCAGTGCCTCTGGGAGGCCCCCCAGCTGGGGCCAGAGGTCCCCCTCTCCCAGCCCAGGACAGGGGTGAATAGAAAGCCGTTCAGGTGGAGGACACAGTTGTGCCTGTGGGGATCAAAGTGGGGGAGACACGGTGGGGAACTTTAGGAGCCACCTTGGAGACGAGACATGAACATCTGGAATTGGACTCTGCCTTCTCCTCGTTTCCTGGGAGGGCCACTCCGCCCATTTCCCCTGTAACGAGGGGCCCGTGCTCATCACTGACACATCCACAAATGAGCCACGAGCCATTGCCAAAGACCGTCATTAGCATGGAGCTGTGGGCTTTCTGGGGACACAAAGACACGCGGCTCCCCACGAGGCCACGCGCTGGAGGGACGGGGGCGCTGGGTTTTCTCCATGTTTGGCATGTTTGGCTTCTGGATGAGCAGCAGAGCGGGTTGCTGGGGGGGAGAGGCACGTAAGAGCACCGAGGAAGGGAGCACTTTAATCTAGTGTTTGCTAAGCTCCGGTCTATGCAGGACACAGCCATAAAGCCTGGTCAGGCAACAAGTGTTTACCAGAGGGTAATTAGGGGAGGGTCCCAGGGAGCTCCTGTGCGTGATTGTGTACATGCATGTTGGAGTGTGTGCACAACTGTCTGTGGGTGCATACTGTGCATATGTTCATTCTCGTGTGTGTGTGTGTGTGTGTGTGTGTGTGTGTGTGTGTGTGTGATTCAGGAGGCAAGAAGGAGCTCATAAGGGGATGCAGGCTCTGCAGGGGGAGAGAAGCAGCTCCAGGGCATGGCAGACAGAAGGCGGGTGACAGAGGAGCAGTCAGGTGTGCGGCAGCAGGGGGAGGGCTGTGTGGAGAGGAGAGCCAGGCGGGAGGAGAGCTGCCCCTGCCCGCAGGGAGGCTTCCCTGGGTGTGTGACGTGCTAACCCAGACATGGAATGCAAACTGGCCTCTGTCCTGAGCAAGCAGACCTGCCAGCCAGGCCCCATCCGCAGAGCCCAGCCCAGCCTGAGCCTCCGCGGGTGATCGGCCAGGGTCCTCACACAGTCACCCAGGAGTGGGGGGTAGGAGGCCCACAGTCCAGGCCCAGGCGGGGCAGGAAGGAAACAGAATCTCAACCACAGCCAGCCCACAAAAGAAACAGGGCTGGAGCATGGCCCCGCCATAGAGCACTTGACGGTGAGCCTGAGGCCCTTAGATTTCGTCCCAGTACTGCGCCAAAACGAACAAATAAATCAAATAAAATGCAGTGCAGAGGTGAAGGGCAAGGCAGAGGTGGACACACCAGAGAGAGTGGACACGCCAGCCCCGTCACAGGGGAGGGGACATATCACTGCCTATCAAGGGACAGAGGTGGACATACCACCCCCGACACAGGGGACACTGAGTGCCACCACAGTCCTGTGGAGGGAGACACCAAGAAAGAAGAAAGGTGCCGCTGAGAACCCACGCATTACACCAAGAGAAGCAGGGGTGAGGACGGACCTCGAGCACAGGTGTGGACCCCGCCCAGACCGTGCCAAGAATAGGAGTCCTGGCTTGGGGAGCTCCCCTGTGTGTGCTCCTCCCCTCCTCCTCCTCCTGCTCCTCCTCCTCTCCTCCTCCTCCTGCTCCTCCTCCTCTCCTCCTCCTCCTGCTCCTCCTCCTCTCCTCCTCCTCCTGGAGCTCCCCTGTGTGTGCTCCTCCCCTCCTCCTCTCCTCCTCCTCCTGGAGCTCCCCTGTGTGTGCTCCTCCCCTCCTCCTCTCCTCCTCCTCCTGGAGCTCCCCTGTGTGTGCTCCTCCTCCTCTCCTCCTCCTCCTGGAGCTCCCCTGTGTGTGCTCCTCCTCCTCTCCTCCTCCTCCTCCTCCTGGAGCTCCGCAGTGTGTGCTCCTCCTCCTCCTCCTCCTCCTGGAGCTCCCCTGTGTGTGCTCTTCCTCCTCCTCCTCCTGGAGCTCCCCTGTGTGTGCTCCTCCTCCTCCTCTCCTCCTCCTCCTGGAGCTCCCCTGTGTGTGCTCCTCCTCCTCTCCTCCTCCTCCTGGAGCTCCCCTGTGTGTGCTCCTCCTCCTCTCCTCCTCCTCCTGGAGCTCCCCTGGGCTGGCCGCCTCCTTGCTGCCCCTCTCCTGGACGCTCCGGGGCCTCTCCACCGCACCCCGGGGCCTCTCCACCGCACCCCGGGGCCTCTCCACCACACCCCGCCGCCGTTGTGCCCCCACTTTGTGTGCAGCCTGCGCTGTCCTCTGGCTGCTCTGAACCCTGAGTGGTGCATGCAGAGGCCGTGGCCTTTCCTGGTCTCCCATGGCCTCCCTGCCCTGCCCACGCCAGTCCTCGTCCCCCACTGCAGTGAGCGCTGGGCTCTCACCATCCTGAGGACCTTTCAGCTAGAAAGGGAAGGAATTTCCCCATGTGTGCAGGGTGACCTCGCCCAGGGGCTCGCAGCGGCTTGGGCAGACTCCTTCTGTCTGGCCCTTGGGATCCTCAACAATGGCTCCCCTCCTCCCCAAAGCCTTGCTTCACCCCTCGGGAGCAGGCGGACGCTTGGCCAGGCTGCTCCACCTTCCTTTCCAGGACAGTCCTGCTTCCATCTCAGCTCCTCTGAACCCTGCCCGCAGTGCCAGAGGGGAGGGAAGATGGGAGGGAATCACCTCTCTCAGTAAACGAGGCTGTGGGGTTTGGGAACCTGCCAACCCCTTCTATGAGGAGCTGTTCTGTCAGGTTTCGCAGCAAGAAAGAAACAAGGAAATTAGTGTGCAGTTGAATTGCAGACTAAAATTAGCCATCTTGGAAAACGAATCTCCGATAAATACACCCAGGATTTATGGCTAAAATTACAGGCAGCACAGATGGCGTTTGATGGTGCATCTCCAGGGAGGGCACATTCCTTCTGCACTGGAGCATCCATCCGGGGGCCCGGGGCTGTGCAGGTCTTACCGCCTGCAGTGCACACGGCCAGCAAGTGGTGCATTGTCTGTGGGCTCGGAAATGCTGGGGTCACAGCGCTGACCCCAAAGGTCAGCCAGACAACCTCTGCCTTGGGGCTGGTCCACAGCTGCCCTGGGCTTAAGGAAACGTCTTCTGGCTTCCACAGCAGTGGAGCTGTCAGATCTTCTCCAGGCTTGCCACCAGCACCTTCTCTTGTCGGCTGTTTCCCTGTTGGCTCTGTTTGGCCTCTTCTGGGTGGAGAAGACGAATAGCTGGGAGCTTCGCTGGGTATCCGGTGTCCCAGGAAGCATCGGGACGCCAAGCCCTGCCCTGAGACAAACTGGGCTCCTCTGGGTGTTTTCCTAAGTAGAGTAACTGCACGGCAGAAAAAGGCTCTGTGTCCTTATCAGCCTGTGTCCTGCGCCCCAGCGCCTCCATCTCCAGGGAACACTTCTAGACCTGTGGGAGCCCCTGGTTCAAGAGCATGTGCGCCTTCCCAGTCCCAGGGGTGGCCAGAGCCACGTGGGGCCAGGAAGCCCAGGACAGGACGCCACTGTCACAAGTGTCCAGCTTGGGAATCAATCCC
This sequence comes from Megascapheus bottae, assembly GCA_024803745.1. Classification (NCBI taxonomy): domain Eukaryota; kingdom Metazoa; phylum Chordata; class Mammalia; order Rodentia; family Geomyidae; genus Megascapheus; species Megascapheus bottae. Next base: position 923,362 of record JANJXV010000021.1, on the reverse strand, counting down.
CCAGTGGCAGCTTCCCTTCCCTGTAATGGGGACTGGTTTATGTGACAGTGCTGCCTCCAACGAGAGTCAAGGTGGGGCAGAGAAGGGAAGCTGCAGGTCGTCTGCGGCCCCGTGGCTGCAGGGGTCTGAAGGAGCCTGGGCTCAGCCTCAGCTCCACCACACAAGAAGCGCCTGCCGGGAACGTGGACAGCCCAGGCCTTCGCCATGTTTTCTCCTGGTGCAGTAGAACCCTACGGGGAGCCGTCACCTCTGACTTCTTCAGTGCTTTGGATTTTGAAATCACTGACAAGGGGCAGCTTTTCACCCTCGTCAGCAGGGGCGCGAAGAGCGGAGGCAACCACCGCGCAGCTGCATGTGATTCATGCCTTGGGTAAATCCTGAGCAGCCCGGGCGCTGCTTGGACCCCGTGCGCAGCCCACGGAGCCTGGACAGCCATCTCCTCAGTGACTACGCGGGCACCACATGGGCTGGACACGCCATTTCCTCCTGTCCCTGCTAGCCACTGCTGTGGTCAGGTGCTTTAGGTCTTGTGTTTCCTTTCCCTGCCTCCCCAGCCTTCGATCCCTTCTGTTCTGGGCTGAGGGCGAGATGGCTTGTCCTTTGTTGGCAGTTGACCAACTCTTCAAACTGCAAACTTGGGCCCATCCTCTTCCCACCGTTTTTCCCACCCCTGCTCGGCCTTCATGGGGTCTGAGTGTCCCCTGGTTCTCTGGAACGCCTGCGCTGACGGAACTGAACTTGCTGGCTGAAAAACTCTTGCACAAGAAACTAAATTAGACCATGTTTAACCCACCACAGGTACGGAGAAGGGGGAAGAGGGGACGCCTTCAGTGGGGATGGACGTCCGTCATCAACAAATAACCGTGGCCAGAGCACACGTGTTTATATGGAAAGCCCAGCCTCCGGCCTCAGTCATCGCCTTTCTTCTTTTACTAACCATTATTTTTATCAGGGGCGATGCTCATGCGGCTTTCTTGCTCACAGGTAGCGCCCAGCTTTCTGCTGGCTCATGAAAGGTGTGATCTCAAAGGCTTTTCACTCAGCAGGCTCAGCATTTCCGCCCTCCAGACCTCAGCCTTCTGGGTGGCTGGGTGACAGGAGGAAGCCACCAGGCCCAGCCTGGCCTCCCCTCTGGGTAGGTGAGCTGCTGGTCGGTGGAGAGGGAGAGACAGGGAGCAGAGAGCAGAATGGGAGGGGAGGCCACACACTTCAACAAGAAAGGGGGCTTGAAACAGAAGCTTGAAAAAATAAATGCACAAAAGTATTTGAAATGAGAAGAAGGCGTTCTCTAGCACCATTCACTCAAATACATGCAACTCTCACCCCAACGTAAGCCATTCCGTCTGAAGATGAGCCAACGAGAAACTACCGTATCTTGAGATGAACCTTCAAATGACTGCCGTCTCTTGCTGGTGCAGCCAGCGTCATTAGCATGACCACGCGACCATTCCTGGTGGACTGGGAGGTGTCTGACCATCACTGGCTGACCAGTTTGTGTGGATGGCTTTGACTTTGACACATGACTGTTGGACCCCACAGTGACGCTAGAAAAGACTGGAAATATGTTTTTCCAGATTGCAAAGCTTCAGCAAGTACATAAATGTACCACTGCTCCACGCACCACACACCACCTCTGCCGGGCATGCATTGTTTTCTCGCTTGGGTTTCTGAAGGTGGCCTCACAGCTATCTTCGTGATCCCCCATCCCGTACACCAGCAAGCTGTACCCCTGAAGTTTATCTGAGGTTCCCCCTGACCCAGAGAGACACCATGGCATATGACATTCCCACTTTGGGGTAAAACTTGCACCCCAGGAAATCGTCCCAGAGTGAGACACTGGGGAGCCTCGCTCGTGGGCTTAAGACACAGGTTATTAGCAGCAATGACGACGAGCCAGAGGAAGGGGACGCCCCTCCAGGCATCAGGGCTTTGGCTGAGATCCGGCAGGATGGCAGCTCAGCCCCTTTCTTCCTTTGAAGGGTGAAGCTGCCTCCTCCTCTTGCTTCCTGGAGACCCGAAACCCCTTGACCAGCCACATCCCACGCTCTGCGGAGCAGTGGCCAGGCATCCTCGCACCCAGGCCTGCTCCAGGAGTTGCCCGGAGCACCTGGCTCTTTCCGTGTGACCACTGGAAAACAGCACCTTGTGCTGGGGCGCCCAGCCTGAGCGTCCGCGCCGGAGACCCTGAGGGCCAAGTCAGCAGACACCCCTCCAAACTCCCGCCGAAATGCGGCCGTGAGCATGGTCTGGAGATCCCGGAATGAGGAGCCCGGGGCTGACAGGGGAGGGCACGCTCTCCTCAGGCCCCCATGCAAGGGCACTGGGCACTGGGCAGGAGGAAGATACTTGCCTTTGCCCCACCTGCCCGCCATTAATGCCCCAAAAGAGAATGGGTCAGTACCCCAAATAGCACGGGAGGGCAGGGAGGGCAGAACCATCCAGCTCGCTCTCCAAACTCGGCCTCTGGAACTGGCATGAGGTCTAGAGGAGAGGAACCTTGCCTGTTCTTGCTCGTCTTGTTTTCTTTCGTCTGGGGGGATGACACACAGGGTCTCTTTTATTCGCAAACCTCTAAGGCATTGAGTATTTGAATATCTTTCCGCCATTTGTTAGGCTGTTGGTTTTATTCTTTGCCAACTTTTTAATAATATCATTACAAATAATAGTCACACATCTGTCGTTTATACGACAAAGCAGTATCCGTATATCACTTTTATATCGGATTTATTTAAAATAGTTTTCCCATCGTAATATTTTAATTTCCATTTGGCAAAAAAATAGCTTTCTTTTATGGCTTCTAAACCCTTGTTAAGAGCCCATCCTCGCCGGTGCATTTTGGCTGAACGCAGGATCTGCTCCTGGCTGTAGTCGCTATGCTGACTGGCTCTCGTGACACCTTCTCCATCTGGAAGCCCGTGCTTGGTCTGGTGTGGGAGATCCCAGAGGAGATGTGCCGTGCTGTGCCATGCTGTGCGGTGCTGTGCCCAGCCGGTGGTACTCTCTGACAGTCACTCTTGAAGCTGAGCATGGTGGCTGAGCATTTGTAATCCCAGGACCTGGGTGGAGAGCTGGGCAGATGGCAGGTTCCAGGTTGTAAAAGGCCATCTCTCCCCTGGCTCAGCACCACTACCACCACGCTCAGACCCCACAGACGGCGCGCTGAGCCTGCTCTCCGCTTCCTGCTGTGGTTTCAGTCCTGGCCCAGAGTCTCGCTGATTCGGTTGGTGGAGCTGAGGGGTGAAGCACAACTGCCATCAGCTAACATTGCAGCGTGGGCTCTTTTCCTGAGTTTCCCTGGCTGTCATGAGAGTCCATCCTGTGCGTGAACTCTCAGCTCATCAAGGAGAAAACCGGCAGGCTGTGTGGGAGGAGGCGGGGCGGGAGGGGGTCTGCAGGGCAGGGGGTCTGCAGCAGGGGGTCTGCAGCTCCCTGGCCCTGCAGGGTCACTGTCTGAGAGGAGGTGTCTGCCCTGTGGAAGACTCATCTTTTATTTTAAAAAGAATTCTTTGCATTTTTGTCAATGCTGTGCACACACAAAAGCAAACAAACAAACAAGAACCCCTCTTCACTTCCTGTGCAGGGACGTATCTCTAGTAGGAGCAGAACTGTGGATTTCTGCGAGTTCACCTGCCTCATAGCTCGCCAATGTGGCGGGAACACTTGCTAATGCGTCAATCCCGGGATGTGTGTCTTCCCGGAATAGCGAGCATTTCATCCAGGTTTCAGATTTGTAACTGAGCGATGCACAGAGAAGTCTATGTTCAAATATCTTTTCATTAGCCCCATAAAGCCTGTATTGAACAGCCACTTTATGTAGTTCTAACCCCTTTTAAAATCCATAAAATGTGTGTGGTCTCACTCTTTTTTGGGGTGGAGGGGCTGATTAGATTTCCTAGACATTTATTTACTTTATTAGTCTGTTAAGGGAAATAGTTATTTAATTTATTGGCAAAGCCCACTTAATACATCTCTTCCAATTGGTTATGTCTGCTTTTCCTTTGATTTATCCAGGAACCCTAACTTCTTTGCTTTTACTCTGTTAAGTCTATTTCTACATTCTTGAGCTGAATACTAAGGTAGAGCTTTGTTTTTTTGGTTTTTGTTTTTGTTTTCGCTTTGTTTTCTGTCTTGCACACTGAGAGACTTGGACGTTTCACTGAGTGTAAGTTTGCCTGCAAGAGCTGGAGCCTTTGTCCGGGTCACAATTGGGTCAGACCCAGGCTCAGGGGTCACCAGAACCCGACGGGGGCACAGAGCTCCTCACCCAGCACAGGGACAGCATGAGAGGACATTACAGAAAGACGCATTCTTTTTTTGTTTTGTTTTGTTTTTTCCAGTCCTGGGGATTGAACTCAGGACCTGGGCACTGTCCTTGGACACTTTTTGCTCAAGGCTAGCGCTCTACCACTTGAGCCACAGCACCACTTCTGGCTTTTTCTGTGTGTGTGGTATCAAGGAATTGAACCCAGGGCTTCACGCATGCTAGGTGAGCACTCCACCACTAGGCCAGGCTCTTGGCTGAGAAAGATGCGTTCTTAATTGGCAGCACCATGTCCACATTGTTGTGGAAGGCACTGGAGAACATCGGGGTAGGGCGGCCCTTCAGAGTGGCTTTGGGGATGGTGAGGGTCCAGGGGTCCTGCTCTGAGCTCTCAACCCAGCACCGGGCTTCTCCTTCAACAGAGAAACCTGCAGCAAAGTGGCTGGGAGCTGGGATGAGGGGCACGGTGGAGCTCAGGTCCAACTGGGGATTAGGAAAACAGGAAACTTCGGGCTACATTTACATAAAAGTACAACACACGTGCTGAAAGCACTAGAGAAAACAGGAATAGGAGGTACATTCTCTAAAATAATTAAAGCCATATATGACAAACCTACAGCCAGCATCTTACTAAATGGAGAAAGACTGGAACCATTTACCTTAAAATCAGGAACTCGACAGGGATGCCCACTCTCTCCACTTCTCTTCAATATAGTGCTGGAACCCTTAGCCAGAGCAATAAGGCAAGAGAAGGACATCAAAGGGATCCACAAAGGGAAAGAAGAAATCAAACTATCCCTATTCACTGATGACATGATCCTTTACCTGAGTGACCCAATAAGCTCCACTCCCAAACTCCTAGAACTAATAAATCACTTTAGCAAAGTGGCAGGATATAAAATCAACCTTCAAAAGTCAGTAGCCTTACAGGGCCGGGAGTTTGGCCTAGTGGTTAAAGTGCTTGCCTAGCATGCATGAAGACCTGGGTTCGATTCCTCCGTACCACATACATAGAAAAAAGCTGGAAGTGGTGCTGAAGCTCAAGTGGTAGAGCTCTAGCCTTGAGAAAGTCTATGGACAGTGCTCAGGCCCTGAGTTCAAGCCCAGGACTAGCAAAAAAAAAAAGTCAGTAGCCTTTCTGTACGCCAACAATACACAAACAGAAGGCCAAATCAAGAAAATGATCCCATTTGCAATAACTCCCAAAAGAATAAAATATTTAGGAATTAACCTAGCCAAAGATATAAAGGAATTATTTAATGAAAACTATGAAGTCTAAAGAAAGAACTCAAAGAGGATACCAGGAAATGGAAAGACATCCCATGTTCATGGAGAGGGAGAACCAACATAGCAAAAATGGCTGTACTGCCAAAATTGATATACAAATTCAATGCAATCCCCATCAAAATCCCAAAGACATTCTTTATGGAAATAGATGATATAATCCAAAGATTCATATAGAACAAGAAAAGACCTAGAATAGCCAAAACAATTCTAGGCAAAAAGAGCAATGCAGGTGGTATTACAATACCAGACTTCAAACTCTACTCTAGCCATAATAACAAAGACCCCTTGGTATTGGCACAAAAGTAGACCAGAAGATCAATGGAACAGAATAGAAGATCCAGAAATGAAGCCACATACCTATAGGCAACTTGTATTCGACAAAGGAGCCAAAGATATACAGTGGAACAAACACAGCCTATTCAATTATTGGTGCTGGCAGCCACATGCAGAGAATTAGAAATTGACTCTACCTTTTCGCCATGCACAAGCATTAACTCAAAGTGGATTAAAGACCTCAACGTCAGACCGGAAACCATGAAACTGCTACACGATAGAGTTGGAGAGACACTGGAACTCATAGGCACAGGCAAAAGATTCCTGAACAGAATCCCAGGGTTACAACAGATTGGAGAGACTCTATAAATGGGACTACCTAAAAATAAAAAGTTTCTGCACAAAGACATATCTACTAAAGTAGAATGATATCCAACCAACTGGGAAAAGATATTTACCATTAATACATCCCACAAAATCTTAATATCCAGGGAACTAAAGAAACTAATCCCCCCAAACCCAACAAACCAATCACTAAATGGGCAAGGGAACTAAAGAGAGACTTATCAAAAGAAGAGATTAAAATAGCAGAAAAGCATATGAGAAAATGCTCATCAATGGTCATAGAGGAAATGCATATAACAGCAACCCTAAGATACCATCTAACCCCAACAAGAATGGCCAATATTCTGAACTCAGACAACAAATGCTGGCGGGGATGTGGGAAAGAGAAACCCTACTACACTGCTGGTGGGAATGTAAACTAGTTCAGCCACTCTGGAAAATAGTTTGGAGGTTTCTTAAAGAACTGAAAATAGACCTTCCCTACAACCCAGCCATACCACTCCTGGGCATCTATCCTGAGCATCATAACCCAGGATATGATAAGGACACCTGCTCAGCCATGTTCATCTCTGCACTATTCACAACAGCCAGGCGATGGAAACAACCCAGATGCCCTACTGCAGATGAATGGATACAGAAAATGTGGTATATATACACAATGGAATTCTACATAGCCAACAGACAAGATGAAATAATGGCATTCGCGGGGAAGTGGATGAATCTAGAGTGAATCATGTTGAGTGAGACAAGTCAAGACCAAAGGAACAAAAGGCACAGGGTCTCCTTGATACATGGACATTAGATCCAAACAGTACAAGAGCGAGGACTCAATATTGGGGTACCCAAGGTTATTGACATGGTCTTGGAGATATAGATAGATAGATAGATAGATAGATAGATAGATAGATAGATAGATAACTACAGAGACATAAAAATCTATGATGGGATATATACTCTATAAACATAATTATACTACATAGATTGATATGTATCTATGACATACAAACCCTGAGCTTAATTTTAATTTTGTTCTTAAATTTATGTGCCAGAGACTGCATATAGAGATTCCATTCTTGAATACTTGTTTGCTAAACTTGACATTTGAAATATGATGTGAAAAAATCAGTGTTAATAAAATCTTTAAAAAAAAAAGTAGAAGGGTACAAGGGAGACCTGGTCCCCTGGGACTGGAGAGGGGTTGGACACGCCCCAGCTGTGCCACGGCCACCGTGTGGAAGAGAATGTGTCCGTTCTGGGCCACGAGATCACATGTTTGTGGACAGTACTAAGTAACGCTCGCTGGGGGAGCCGGGGAGGCCGTGAGGCTCGGTTCACTCTTCTCAGGAAAGAAAAGATTCAGAGGACATGCCAAAGAGTCCTTCAACTATCTGAAGAAGTTCTTGTAGAAGCAATAGCCTTGAAGTGTGTGTGTGTGTGTGTGTGTGTGTGTGTGTGTGTGAAGCAGAGAGAGAGAGAGAGAGAGAGAGAGAGAGAGAGAGAGAGAGAGAGAGAATCAAACATTACCTTTTTTCTCCTTCTTCCTTCCACCCAGAGAAAGTGCATAATTCTATTTTGCTGCAGAGAAATCTGGGCAATTTCTCTCCCCACTATTTTTGGACGTAGATGCTACTTTCATTGTCTCCTTTCTTCCTTTCTATGTTTTATTAATAAATAATTGAACATAGTGTGCTGGCTTCAGTGCTAGAATTCTTAATGCTTAGGATAATAAAATAAATGACATTACATAAAGATGCATTATTAATTGGCAACTACCATCTCTGTAATATTCTGACAAGCACTAGAGTACAAGGAATTGCTCTCACATAAATTCTTTGCTCTTCAATTTTTCAAGATCTCTTGATAAGGTCTCAGCAACGACACTCAGGCGGCGTCTTTCCCGGCTCGCAGCCCTGCGTCCTGGCCCTGCATCTTCTCCACTGTAAATCACAACGTTCTGCAGCTACACACACCTATGCCTCTCCTCACACATGATTTCGCTGGCGGGGAATGTCCGTCACACTGGATGGGAGGCCCAGTGCCTGACCCCCGGGGGCCCTGGAGCCATCGCAGTGGGCTGTTAAGACGCCCCAGTGACAGCCCAGACACCTGGAGGGAACCGTGGACACAGGACAGAGGACAGAGGAGCCACTGCAGCCATGTCTCCTGGAACCTCTGGTGTTTGTTCTCTTGGCATGGGGTCACGCAGGCGGCCTTTGCCCTCCTGCCTGGGTCTCCTGCCTGGGTTTTCCACCTTGGGCTCCTCAGCAGGAGGGGGCTGTGATGTGGAATTGCTGGTGGGGAGAGGGGGTCCGCTGGCCGCAGCAGCATGTCTGTGTGAGCACAGGCAGCGTGGACAGACAGAACCCCCCTCCGAGGGACCGCGGAGGGTCTGACTGAGCCAGACTGGGGGGTGCTGGCAGCAAGGATGCGGCAAGAGCCGAGCCTGGCACCCCCTCGCCCCGTTTAAGGCTGCGAGCCTGTGGAAGTGCCTCCCAAGCCCGTGGAGGGGAGCAGAGAGGGGCCCTGACCCCAAGGCCAGGCCCTGCAGCTCAGAGAGCCGAGGTCCCAGCAGCCCCCAGGGCCGAGCGCTGCCTCAGCGCCTCGGCTCTCCTCTCGAACCCTGCCCGGCGGCAGCTCTGCCCAGCCTGGCCAGGGGCACTTGGCTCTCCAGGCCTGGAGACAGAGCTGCTTCCCGCTCACCTTCTCCCAGAAACACCCCCGCGGGCCGGGGTGGCCCTCTGGCTCTCTCCCCTGCCCAGCGCAGCCCTGCCCTGCCGGGAGGAAAGCTCTACAATTCCGTCCCCAGGCCAGCGCGCAGGGGAGCACTCCGGAGGCGAGTCCTGACAGCAGGACAGTCGGCCCAGACGTTCTGCGAGGCTTTCTCATTACCTTCATCCCTGAGCATTTATTAATCTAGTGGAGCTTCTTAATTAAAGGCTTGATGAATAATTGAAATGTAGTTTTTGATTATGCTGAAGTTGGTGCCATTTTGAGTTATAATTGTAACTAATAAATTAGTGAGCTGGGTAAGGTGATGAAATCCTGTCCCCGTGGGAGCACTCACAATTTCAAAAATTTATCTACATGTCATTCAGAGGATTTATTCAGCAAAAATGAAATAGATGATCCTAACGAATCCCAGCACCCATCTTATTCTTCAGCCCAGTCCACTCTGCAAGTGGTGGAGTTTGCTAATAATTCACTGCATCCACGGCAGAGGCAGGGTCGACGCTGTGCTCCCCCCCCCCAGTGCCTCCCTCAAGCCAGGGAGCCGGACTGTCTCTGGGGCTCACTGGAGGTGCCCGGTACCCTGCCACCATGGCTCGGCAAGTGCCGGCCCCTGACCCTCCCCCCCACCCCGCCCCAAGTTCAGGAGCTGGGAGATGGCGTGGGGTGGGGTCACAGGCGAGAGATGGAGCAGAAATGACGACAGGCACCCACCGTGGATGGATTCACAGGGTCATTCTCAGTCATGGCCAGTGCTCAGCGTGGCCCCGCAGGGAGTGCGGCAGAGAGGAGGAGGGGCGCACCCACTGTGGGAGAGGAAGATGCTGTCAGCAAGCAGGGCCAGCTGAGTCCCCACCGGTAAGTGTCCACACCCGGTGACCCCAAATGCCCCCCTACTGGAGGCCACACAGAGGTGGGCCAGCCACAAGGAAAGGTGGGCAGGCGGGGAGAGGGCAGAGGCAGTATCGGGGCCCCAGGCCACAAGGAGACGTCTGAGCAGCCTTAAGAGTCCCAGCCAGGCAGGGCTGGGCCCTCTGCACTCACACTGCCTGGGAAGCCCTGTGCCAGGTCTCATTGCCACGGTTCCAATGCCACCTGCCCCAGAATCACCGTGCCATTCCCTGGAACTCACCCCACACAGGGCCCCAGATCCTGCGCCTACATTCAGTGCCGGAGGCCAAGGCCCCCGACGTGCTCACACGCTCAGGGAAGGCCGCTTGTTTGATTGGGTATCACGAGTGCCTCTGCACTCCGCCACCCAGGTGACCCCAGGGCACAGCGGGCAGTGGAGACTCAGCAGGCACCACCCCCACCCGCCCCAGGTGACAAGTTTCTCCAAAAAGAGGAGCAAGACAAGGAGTTAGCAATTGAAGAAATGTACCCTGACACAAAAGCATTCTAGGACAGACTTACCATCAACCTCACCCCACGTGCTGTGAGGGAAATGAAACCAGGCCCTCTAAAAACGCTCTCTTCTGCTCTTACTCAATGCAGTCCTGGAAGTCCTAGCCACAGCAATAAGACCAGAGAAAGAAAAGAAATCTCGACAGGGAGAAGTCAAACGTTCCTGGCTGCACAGGAAAGGATCCAGTACTTAGGAGACCCTAAAGAGTCGGCCCGCAAATTCTTAGAGCTGATAAAGCCGTCAGTGCAGTGGTAGGATATAAAAATGAGCACACAGAGTGCGGTCTCAAACGGAACTTACTGTGGTTCAAAGGGAGTCCCTTTCACCGAGCCCCGCTGGGAAGAGAGTCCACGCAGGCCAGAGCTCCTCACCACGAGGGAAAGATGTTGAGCCCACACAGAGCTGGGCCCCAGAGCTCACTTCACCTGGCAGGCAGTGGAGGTGGAGCCCATGTGGTAAGACTCCTTTTCTACTGGTGACCAACACGACCCAGCTTGGCCAGTCAGGGAGCAGTGAGGATCCACATCCCCTCCCCCCTTGGACATCCTGAGGCCCCTTGTGGACTGACTGCGAGGACCTCCCCGTCCACTCTCACCAAGAGCCTGCCTGTTCTCAGCGCTGTCCTGGTGTGAGGGTCAAACAAGACACGGGAGCTACTTCCAAATCCACAGACAGTAAGTGTGTTATTATCCAAAGATGGCTGGTGACCGTCAATTACTTAACTAGGAGAATCCAAGTACAAATTGCTGGGTTCGCTCAATTACGGCTAAAATGGTATAAAAGCATTTTAATTGTAATCAGAACGTACTCTCTCCAGTGTGGGTATAAAGGGAATAATGAGCAATCATAAATACAGTGACCCATTTATCTCCTTATCCGCCCACCAAACAGAACCACTGCATCCTAGCAAACGGATGCAGAGAGCAGAACCGAGTTAATTAGGTTTGCTGAATTAGTGGAACATCTAAATTGGATTCCATTTCAGTGTTTAGTTGAAATTTATCTTAGCTTGGAGCTGGTTTTCTAGCTGAAAAACGAGTGACAAGTAAAATAATGAGCTTAATACAAAATGATTTTCTGTAAAGAATTAAAATGAGAAAAACTTATTTAATATCTCTTCTTTTCCCCTCTGCCAAGGTGGCTGGAGACTCTCAGAGGTGGTGCTTAGGCGAAGAGGCACAGTACTCCCTTGGTGCTTGGGACCCTGGCCCTCGTGGCGGAGCAGAGCACGAGGAGTTGGGATGCAGAGCGTTTTCATCAGCAGGTCCAGGGTTTGAACTCTGGGCCCTGGCGGTGCAGACACCAGTGTGGGACACAATAGCAGGCTGCCCCGGTGCAGACCTGAGCTCCGGCGGCTACGGTCCAGTCCTGTGGCAAACACGCAGACACCTCTTGGACTGGAGGGGCCTAGGAGGAAGTGTGGAAGAGCCGTGTGGAGGGAGGGAGGCCCTCGGGGCCGCACGAGGGGATCAGAAGCCCCTGAGTTCTTCCCCTGATGAACAGGAGGAAGCTTTCTCCGCGCGCCTGACCTAGGACATGTCTGTGTTGGGATTCATTGGGCTTGACAGCATATGGAAAGCTTACGGACAGACAAGTGAATAGTGGACGGAGGCGTCCCTCCCTCTAGGGCCGCTGGGCTGGCCCTAGAAACAAGCAAAGACAGACTGGCTCTGTGTCTGATCTGGAACAGATGCCATCTTGCCTGGGTGGACAGAGAAGAGGAGCTTACAACAGACCTGAAGGCACAAAGGGAGAAAAGCAGCGGAGAGGCTGCAGGAAAGCCAAGGGAGACAGCTCTGCCCCAGAGAGCCCAAGCAGAAAGGGTACCGTTACGGGGGCAGCAGGACGCCAGGGTGGGAACTTGGTGATGGGAGTGGAACCCTCTTAAACCATTAGGGGCTTGATATGGAGAGGAAGGGACACGGGCTGACTCTCCCCATGGGACCCCTGCAGGCTGGTCACAGTACGGCGGGTCCTCAAGGGCTGAGGCCCCCCATGGTGGACACTCCATGCTCAGAGCCCTGGGAAGAACACACTTCTTATAAGTCACCCAGTCTGGGGCCAGGAGTGTGGCCTAGTGGTAGAGTGCTCGCCTATCATGCACAAAGACCCAGGTTCGATTCCTCAGTACCACAGACATAGAAGAGGCCAGGAGTGGTGCTGTGGCTCAAGTGGTAGAGCTCTAGCCTTGAGAAAGCCCTAAGTTCAAGCCCCAGGACTGGCACATAAATACATTAATTAATTAATTCATATCACCCAGTGTGCACTCAGCATTGGGAGATAGGCATGGAAAATGGACTGGACCCTGGCTTCTCGGAGGACAGGGTGACCTCCAGCACGGAAGACAAGGACAGGAGCCATCCGGCAGGTGAGGGTGCACAGATACTGGGGGGAAAGAGGAGGGAGGGAATCAGCTGACAGGAAATGAGAGGACGGCTGCAGATTGCTTCATCTCCAGGCCTGTTTGTTTCATGGCCACTAAACTGAAGACACACAAGTTGATGGGAAGAATCTAGTTGAAGCGTGACTCTTAGACAAATTTTTCTCCTTCACTTCGTTTCCAGTTCTGTATGAGTAAACTTAAAATAATCGTACCTAACAACACCAGGGCTTCATCCACAGGCCTCAGCCGCGGCCCACCACTAACGCCAGCACGAACACCATTGCTGCATTCATTTCCCATCAAAATACAAGAGTGAAAAGCTCAGGGTTGAGGCTGCAGGGTCTACCAATTCATTTAACGTGTAGTAATCACAACAAAATGAACGGTTTTGGTGATGAGGGTGGTGGATTTCAGCATGCCCGGACGTCTGCGACCACTCTTGTGAGATTATCAGATGTGTACACGGCCCCACATGCCTTCTGCGTCTCTGTGCCTACATCTCTGCTCTCTCTGCATCTCCTCCTTCCTTACCCTCCTTCTCTTCCTACCTAGCCTCCTCCCGCCTCGTCTCATCACCAGTGTCTAGTAGGGCCTGACCATAATGGAATGGCACAAACATGCAGCCATTTGAGATTTGAGCTGGCCTCCTCCAGGAAGCCTCAGGTCTGGGAGAGCCACCAACTAAATCAATGTATCCACTCCCATAAATTAAATATGCCCACCACCCTCCGAATCAATGTATCCACCCCACAGATTAAATATGCCCACCACCCTCTGAATCAATGTATCCACCCCACAGATTAAATATGCCCACCACCCTCTGAATCAATGTATCCACCCCACAGATTAAATATGCCCACCACCCTCCGAATCAATGTATCCACCTCACAGATTAAATATGCCCGCCACCCTCCGAATCAATGTATCCACCCCACAGATTAAATATGCCCACCACCCTCCAAATCAATGTATCCACCCCCATAAATTAAATATGCCCACCACCCTCTGAATCAATGTATCCACACCCATAAATTAAATATGCCCACCACCCTCTGAATCAATGTATCCACCCCACAGATTAAATATGCCCACCCACCCTCTGAATCAATGTATCCACCCCACAGATTAAGTGTATCCACCCCCACAGATTAAACATATCCACGCCTGCTTCCCGTCATTGGAAAGTGGTACCTCCTACATACATTGTTTCCCACTTGAAGAAGTGCAGGGCCTTGTGCAGGCCTGTGTGTGGCCGGATCGCCCAGCATGCTGGAATAGCCATTCCGAAGTAAGAGGTCTTCGTTTGGCTCTGGAAGGAATTGTAGGATCGTTTTCTGGAGAACTGCCGTCACACTGAGCACTGTTGCTTCTCTGACCCCTTCTGAGACAGACACACCAAAGACTTAACAGCTGAACCCCAGGGAGTCAACAGGCCTGTATCTCCTGTGGCCTTGCCATTCTGACCCTCCGTGCCCATAAACAAGCCTGCCCTGGGTGATTTTAAAGTCTGTCACTGTGGCTACAGCTACAACTCCATGGCAAAGTGTTTTCCTGGTATGCACAGGTACTGGGTCAGCTCCTAGCCCTGGAAACAAGCAAACAAAGAAAACACATGCATGTGATGGTCATTTCTTCCTGCCACGCTCCTCAGGGCTTTGGGGGCCCCTTGCCAATTCCCTGGAATTGCTGCCAGTATCTGCAGCCCACCCTCCACTTTCCTGAAAGCTGGGTAGACACAGAGATGCACAAGGCTCCGGGAATCAGGCATTCTGGGGTCACTGGGTCCCCAGCTGTGGCCTCACCCCAAGAGAAAGGAGGGGATGCTCTGGTAGTCAGAGCAGAGGAGGGGCTTGTAGACAGCAGGCAGGGACCAGGGATGGGGATAGCTTCCCACATGGGTCCTCCACAGACCCTTGTCCGGCTCAACTGTCCTGGGAGCGAAGGCTGGGAGGCCTCAGCCCGAGTTACCTGCTCAGGCACAGCAGGACACCTGTGTCCACAGCCGCCTCCGGTCCCAGGAACCTTCCTCTGGATAACCACTGCAGAGGCCAGGGGAGACTGGGCAGCCACTCCCCACAACTGCCTGTCCTTGGTTTGTCTTAGTTTAAAAACTGGTGAAGGGAGCCAGGAGTTTGGCCTAGTGGTAGAGGGCTTGCCTAGCATGCATGAAGACCCAGGTTCGATTCCTCGGTATCACATACACAGAAAAAGCCAAAAGTGGTGCTGTGGCTCAAGTGGCAGAGCTCTGTCCTTGAGAAAACCCAAGGACAGTGCTCAGGCCCTGAGTTCAAGGCCCAGGACTGGCAAAAAAAATATATCAGTGAAGGAATGAGCCGAAGTCTGTCCCCCAACTCCACAGGGCCTCTCTGTGGAGGCAGTGGGCACCTCACACCCCGTCCACTCAGGCTGGGGGTCTCTGTCCCCAGTCTCCCCAGCTCAGACCTGCGTGGCAGAACTCCAGGACAGCCCTGGCTAGCCCGCTGTTGCTCCGTCTCACCATGAACGAAGCGCTGACACCGGAGACCTTCACAGGTGAACCACTCAGCCAAGATGGATCAGGCCAGACTGCAGAGCCGAGCCACTGGCATCACAGCGTTGGGTGGGCGGCAGAGGGTCTAATTGCAGGTATTTTATTATCATTTGGCTATTCTGACATTTCCCACATCATTTCCCTTCACAACTACTTCCAATTTCGTTTCAGGACCATTTAGGGGGAGGATGGGCCGTGATTCCATTACAGGAGAGATGCAGCACCTTTGTCAACCAACAAATGGTGAATGGCTCTGCCTGGCCTGCCTGCCCCCACGCTTCTCCCTATCAATGGGTGCTGCTGTGGACTGACTGTCAGTGTCCCCCAAGAGGCACGTGGTGAGACGGCCCCTCTCAGAGTGGGTGATGAGCTTGCTCGCCAGATGGAGGCAGGCTGAGAAGGCCCCAGAGGAAAGGTCCTCACCGGCGTCCTGACACCTGTGCAGAGAACCTCAGAACACACTGGGGCAGAGACTAAGGCACCTTTGTTAGCCAAGGAAAAGAAAGAGCAGGTACACTCGCACACATACAGGCACATGAGGGCTCTAGCGTCAGGGGTCCACACATAGAGGCCCGCTGCACGCTCTGGCATCCACACATAGAGACCCACGGCACGCTCTAACAATGGGGCAGAACTTCCAGTACTGGTTTTGAGAGAAGACAGAGTAGGGAAAATGAGGCATAATAAATGGCTGCCAGGAATTCAAAAACCTTAAGCTTACAGCAAATACAGGAGGTGTTTGTTTATTTACTTGCCTTAAGATTAAGGGATGAAGGTCATTTTAAGGAAAAATAAAGCAGGAAAAATATAGGGAAATGAGGTCTGGTGAAGGAAACTCTGAAACATGGCATTTAGAAACAGAAGCACCATCTAGGCTCCAACAAAAAGCAACAGGATGCATTCCTTCCTGAGAGATGCATTTCTCACCCCAAGAATTAAGATCTGTCTGGCAGGATGTGTGCCTTCTTGAGGGAGTTGCTCCCCCAAAACACAGGCCACCTCCTACCCAAAATGTCTTCTTTATTGCAAGGATAGGCATCTAAGTCACCCCAAATGCCAGGGATGGTGGTGCGTCTCTCCCCGCGGGAACCCCACACTGCTAGATGGTGCCTCCCCGCTCCTGCTTGCCTGCTCCTCTGCTTTCTTGCTGACTTGCTCACTCGATGAAACACCACCAAGTTTTCTTACCATTGTGACTTGTCCAGAAATTCTTATTCTGCAGTCTAAGTCAAGGATCCGAAGTGAAGAGCCTCTATCTTTAATGAGAACCTTCACAAACCTCACCAACACCCATGACAGTGCAGCAGAGCAGGACGTTTAGCTGACACACTCACTCCTTCAGCGGAGTGAGCCTCTGTCCCAGGCACCTGGTAAGTTCCTGTCGTTCCTGTCATGGGTTCTGAACTTACCCACCCAGCTTGGACACTGCAAGTTAATTTGCGTCCTTGCCGCCACCTTCCAGTGTCCCCCCCCTTGCCCTCAGATGAGGGAGGGCGTAAGAAAGCATGGGACACATATTCTGAGTATGAATCCCCTGGGGAAAACAGCCCTGGGAGCAAGGGTGGGGTGCAGAGGGGAGGCGCTCCTTCCCTGCTGAAGGGGTGAGGCCTGGAGAAAAGGGAGCAGTGCAGGTGTACTGCCTCCCCTGCCTCTGGTGGCAGGCTGGAGCCACACAGTGGGATCCGCCCTCCCGTGGGCTCTCTGGCGCCCGCAGCCACCGCTCTCTTCCCAACAGGGTCAGAACACTGTTCCCAAACTAGGACCTGGGCTTCCTGACTCCCCACTCTGCCAGTGCCTCCGCCGTGGGCTTCAGCGTCTAACTGAAGAAATGCCTCAGAGCTGCGAGAAACAGATTTCTCTTATTTACAACCAGGCGTCTGCAGCATTGTGTTATCTGCAGCCAGAAGGGACCAGCGCCATTTGCTCACGGCACACCTCGCTCTGAAACCACACGTGGATGGCCTGACTGTCCAAAGAGTGCACAGGCAAGAGTACAAATCCTAACTTCCCCAGGGGCCTTTACAACCAATTCCATCTTTCACTCGGGCCCCCGAGCTCTGTCGAGGGCTACACAGCCCTGCTCTCTAATCTCCAGCTCCTTGCCAGACCGAACGGGCACAATAAACACAGGAGCTTTTCCGCCAGAGACCCTGTGTAATTGCATTAGGCCTGGCCAACCCAAATGTTTGGGGATCTGGGATAATTTTTTTAAAAAAGAAATAGCTTGTGAGGCCCTGCCTGGGCCTGCATCCCTGGGCTGAATCCTGCCTTTGCGAGATGATGCAAAAAGACGTTGGCATTGATAGATAAACAACAGTGCCCTGCCCTGGAAAGCAGAAGCCGCGCTCGCTGCCCTGTTAACAGACTTCCCTCACAGCCTCTGCGGCCACCACGAAGCTCCACACAATTAAACAGACCACGCTGTAAATAGCTCTGCCGGGCAAGGGTGCTTTGGTACTAGCATTTAATAATGGAACCACGTAGTCATTTGCATATGGGGTTCTTGTTGGAAGGTGTGTTCAGAATTTACTGGGCGTTTTTATTCCTCCTCTGCGAGCGAGTTCCAGAATGTACTGTGCATATCTTGCAAAGCGCAGAGAGCGCTCTGAGTTCAGGAAGATAAGGGAGAGAGAGGACCTGCCCCCCTGCCCCCTTGATGTGCTCACGACCCCTGAGAGCACAGCCCAGACCAGCAGCCCCCTCAGAGAGTGCGGGACGCAGCCTGAGTGACTCCGCGGGCACCCACACTTCCCGAGAGTCCAGGTGCTCGGTGGTAGCTGGGGTTCGAGGTAAGATACCCTGCCACCATCCAGAGTTGGGGATGGCGCTGCCAGCAGCAAGAAACACACTTGTGTGACGCCAGCTCCCCTTTCTGCCTGCCTGCATCTGAACACAGATGCCCGCACCAACACAGAACCCCACATCCACCACCTCGCTCGGGTCTCATTCTGTTCTGAAGACATCAGGCACAGCCAAGCCAGCTGATTTCAGAGCTAACCCATCAGTGGTGTCACCAGCTCTCTCTCAAAATGCTGTCCTGTGAGCTGTGAAGGCCTGGACCACTGCCTGGAGATCCAGCACTGCGGGATAAGATCTCTCCAGAATGACACGCCTGTGTCCACGCACTGACAAGTACGGCAGGAAATGCTGGTGCCCGTGGGGTGAAGGACGGCCAGGGAAAGGGCAGAGGGGAGGTAGCAGACCTGAGAGCCAGTTTTTAACTCAAGGTCTTATGAGCCCAAACTTCATTCAGTTTTCTTGGCCATCTGGAGGCACAACCAAGATTTTCCGGACACAAAGAGTGTCCCCAGGCCCCAGAGGACGGTGCTCTGGAGGGATGGTGGAAGAATAAGTAGCCCCCAGATCCCAGGGAACCCCGGGAAAGAACGAGGTATGAGCCCTGGCAATAAGCCATTCTGGTGAGTATCACTAACCTGCACTCGCCCAAATTGCCTCATCTAGATAAAATACCCGCCCTGCTGTTACCCAGAGAGGCCCCGGCCTGAGCGGACCTCCAACTCCCAAGAGAGAACTCTCCTAGTCCCAGGCAGAACTTCATCTCCCAGAGCTGCTGAGCTTCCTGTGGAGGAAGAGGCTTTCTAGGACACAGAACTCGCCATGAAAGGAACACAGAGCAGAGGCGGAGGGCCAGGCATGCTGGCTCAGGCCTGGAATCCCAACTGCTGGGAAAACGGGGGTCAGGAAAATTGTAGTTCCGGGCAAGTTTGAACAAAAAGTGAGCAAGACCCACGTCAACAAGAAGCCAGGAGGGAGCACCAGAACAACTCGGAGCCAGCTACCCCACAGTGCAGCTGGAAGAGCTCAGACGGAAGCTGTCCCTGTGGCGCTACCAAAAGTTACTAAAGCCCCTGGCTGCTCCGCAGTTGGGTATCTGCCAAGACACAAGCCAGAATTACATTTGGAAATAAAGGCAGACGTGTGAAGCTGAGTCATGAGCAGGCAGCTATTCAAGGAAGCAAAGGTCGCTGGAAAGAGTGACTCTACCACCTGGATTTAGTTCTTGACTCAACAAAGCTGGAAGGAGGGAAGGAGGAAAGGAGAAATTGTCATGGTTCATATCGAGCAAAGTCCACACAAAAGGACCAGAAGAAAGATGATAAAAGAGCCAAGTCACAGGAACTTGTGCAATTCTTAAGGATTAATTTAACAGAAGTACAGGCAAAAGCTCATCGAAAGCTACCAGGCTTGGTAAGAGAAACGAGACATGTAATGAAAAGACTCACCACGAATGCTTAATCAAAGAGCTAAATGTGTTGAAGATGTCCATTCTCCCTAAATTCACCTTGAGTTAGTACATCACAAATGGGAAGAGTCACAGCAGAGGTTCTGAAAATGAAAATGCAGAAGCTGACTCTAAAACAGGTGAAAAATTAAAGGACTTTCAATGGTCCAATGAATCATGTGGAAAAATAGATTAAGGGACTTGCTATGGGTGCATGGTTTACCATAAAAGTACAGTAAGATGGAAGTAGAAAGGTAGATGCACCGATCAATAGAGCAGAAGAGAGTCTGGAAATCAACAAAAATTATAAACATGATTCTGTGGCAACATCACCCATGTCACCAAAGCAGTTCACAGGGAGAAGAAAAGGACCGGGGCTGGGGAGGTGGCCTAAGTGCTCCAGTGCCCGCCTGGAAACAGCAAGGCCCTGAGTTCAAACTCACATGGCGTGCACGCACCTGAATTCCAAACGTGAGACCTCCGGCTTCCAGCCTGGCGCAGGAGGAAATCAGAAGCCATTGCCCCTGCTTTCCTTAGAAGGAAAACTCAGACAAATCAGAAACCAAAAGCTCTCCATGCACCAGCCGAGGGAAAGCCCGAGGCCCAGCAGTCCCGGAAGGAAACCGAGTGTCCCCAGACTTTGGAGATGAGGATATGCAGACTTGGGCTCACTACAGCGCCGAGACCTAAGCACAGGATGCAGAGTTTTCTTCCCCACAAATTTTGCCATTGGCCCCTGGGGCTCCCGGGCATGGTGAAGGATGGTTGCTCTGGGGAGCAGAGATCTCAGACGCTACACAAGGGGCAGCTCTAGAGACAACCACAGACACACAATATGGCGGACAGAGACACGGGCTCTACGTCTTAGCAAGCAGTAAACACAACCTAAATCCCAACGTGATAAGCACAAAAACTCACAAGAATGACCTGTACAGCAAGCACTCGTTCCACAGAAAAGACCAGACAAACTACCAGGCAAAAGCACAGTTTGAAGACATAGAGCAGGCATCAGAGCCTGAGCTGGCAGAGCTTGGAAATGACCAAACCAGGAATATAAGATCATTCCAATTAGTGTGCTAAGGGCTCTCATGAAGACGTGGACACCAAGGAAAGCCCAGGGGAGGGAGGAGGGGGATGCAACTGAGAGATTCAGAATCTCAAACCGTTTGCGAAGTAAATATAGGCAAATAAAATCCCTGGTAACAAAAAGGAAGAAAGCCTTTCACAGACTCTCAGTAGATTGGACACCAGCCAGACACGTCCTGGTGACCGAGGACAGCACTGCCAAACAGTGGCAGATTGTGTAGTAATCACAAGTCTTAAACATCACTGATAAAAATGCAGAATGCCAGTCCCCCCTCGGAAAAGGCTTCCGACATCCCTCGTGAGGGTCAGTAGATACTTCTTGACAGCAATTCCATTGCTAAGTACACATCCAAGACTCGCAGATTGCCTGTCCACAGACGCCCGGATCCCCACTGCCAGCCCTGTCCACACAGCAGCCCCTCGAAACGGGCAAGGAAGGAGGCCTGGGACGTGGGAGGGCCAGGGGTGGGAGAGGCCGGGTCTCCTGGAAACAACCATTGGAGGGGTTGGGGCAGAAGCTCTGTGTGACGGGAAGCCCTGTGGAAGCCCCCATACCTCACGGCCCATCCCGACATCCGCTGACCCAGGCACGGCCCTGGCCTGCATGGGTGGCTTTCCTCCTTTCAAACTCTTCTCCACTGAGTTCCGTTCATTACAAAACTAGTTCACACTGGGTAATTCTGATTCGCCTCCACCTTCCGGGGGCCAAGTAATTAGACTGTGGCTTTGGGGAGCAGCGAAGCGTGACCCCGCCTTCTGCCCAGGGGCCTGACGAGCAGCACGCAGACCTGATCGGGCCGCCACCCCTCCCCAGCCTGGCTGCCAGGCGTTCCGGGGACAGAGCCCCCACAAATTAATTAGCAATTAAAAACTTTATTTACAAAATCAATCCGTGGGTACACATCTTGTTAAAATGCAAACTATTATTTCCAGGCGACTTTTAAATAAGAAATGAGCAGAAATGCAAGAGATTGACGGTGCACTGCCCGCCCAAGAACTGCTTCAAAAACAATTTGCTGAATATTAATGAACTGAAAATGTCATTTCTGGTCCAATTACTACAAGTAATTAGTTTTTTTTTAATTATGGAGGAAGTGGAATTTTAATAAGGTCAATTTTACAATTACAGTTTAAAAAATACTAATTGTAGTGTCATCACATCTTATATAATAAATGGCACCAACTTGCTCACATCTGCTGGTTTTCATATAAATAAAGCAAAAAACTCCCATTGCCCCGGACTCCTGGGGGTGGCGTTTTAAGGAGGACAGCGTGTGTCTGACAAGGTGCCTGTCCCCCAGGGCTCGGGGGGGGGGGGCGTCCATGAAGTGTCACACAGCTCCGGGGTGCTCTTTACATCCTCTGAATGTAAACTCTGGAAACTCCAACCTTGTGTCCAACTGGAGCCAACGCCACCGTGACCTTGTCCAGCAGGAGATCGGAGGTGGACGCGGGCAGCCACCTTGACGTCCCCTCATGCAAGGCCACGGCCGAGAACGCCTCCTCAGCGGGCAGGCTGGGAGAGGCCTGCAGGGGGCGCTCAGGTCCCCGGTTGCCTCCCCTGTCCTCCCCCCACACAGGACACACCCGTGTCCAATCCCACTGTGGGGTACAGGAGAGACAGACACTACTGACCACGGCCACCCAGGACTGTGAGGTACAGGAGGGGCTGCGTGATGGACCCACAGCCTCCCAGGATTGCCCCGTTCTACAGACAGCTTCCACATGACGTGGCCTTCGCAACCTGGGTCTGAGCGGCTCTCAGGGAGCACTGCTGAATCTGTGGATGTCCAGTGCCCCTAGCAGCGGGCTGTGGGGAGCGAGGGGGCCAGGACCCTGGCTGCTCTCTCACCAGCCTGTTCTCTGTCTCCCATAAAAGAATTCCACGCAGGCTTTAAAATGCCCCATAAACACAGGCCTGCAGGAACAACCTTGGAAGAGCCGGCCATCTCCACGCTCAAGTCCCGCCCCTCTTTGGGGGAAGAGCTTGCGGCCATTGAGATGGTCGGTGGGCGTTTGTTACAGCCTTGGGAATGTCTTGCTGAATCTTAATTGCTCCGATTAAGATCTGTTGATATAATTATTGAGATTTATAAAAGTTTTATTCAGCATGGATACAGTAGAGATGAGCGCTCCCAGGACAGTAAACGGCTTTACTGCTTTCAGGAGGAGCACCTACAGGGCACAGGGACGTGAGCAGGAGCCCAAGGATGGGCTCTGCACCCCCACCCTGGCCCTGGTAGAGGGGCTGGCACAAGCCTTTCTGCAGCTGAGGTGCCTGCAGGGGCCAGACCTGACACCGGACTCCTGGGTGTCCTGCTAGATAATTGTCTTCACTTCCACCCTGCGGGCAAGACTTGAGTCATTGTACCAGAAAACGTCAATATACACCAGCATCTGAAGCAATGAACAACTTTCACTAGAGGGTGGACACACTGCAGGATGGACACACTGGAGGATGAATGGACACACAGCAGGATGGACACACAGCAGGATGGACACACAGCAGGATGGACACACTGCAGGATGGACACACTGGAGGATGGACACACTGCAGGATGGACACACTGCAGGATGAACACACTGGAGGATGGACACACTGGAGGATGGACACACAGCAGGATGGACACACAGCAGGATGGACACACTGCAGGATGGACACACAGCAGGATGGACACACAGCAGGATGGACACACTGCAGGATGGACACACAGCAGGATGGACACACTGCAGGATGGACACACTGGAGGATGGACACACTGGAGGATGGACGCACTGCAGGATGGACACACAGCAGGATGGACACACTGGAGGATGGACACACTGGAGGATGGACACACTGCAGGATGGACACACAGCAGGATGGACACACTGGAGGATGGACACACTGCAGGATGGACACACAGCAGGATGGACACACTGGAGGATGGACACACAGCAGGATGGACACACAGCAGGATGGACACACTGCAGGATGGACACACAGCAGGATGGACACACAGCAGGATGGACACACTGGAGGATGGACACACTGCAGGATGGACACACTGGAGGATGGACACACTGGAGGATGGACACACTGCAGGATGGACACACTGCAGGATGGACACACTGGAGGATGGACACACTGGAGGATGGACACACTGCAGGATGGACACACTGGAGGGTGAATGGACACACTGCAGGATGGACACACTGGAGGATGGACACACTGCAGGATGGACACACTGCAGGATGGACACACTGGAGGGTGAATGGACACACTGCAGGATGGACACACTGGAGGATGGACACACAGCAGGATGGACACACTGCAGGATGGACACACTGCAGGATGGACACACTGGAGGGTGAATGGACACACTGCAGGATGGACACACTGGAGGATGGACACACTGCAGGATGGACACACTGGAGGGTGAATGGACACACTGCAGGATGGACACACTGGAGGATGGACACACTGCAGGATGGACACACAGCAGGATGGACACACAGCAGGATGGACACACTGGAGGATGGACACACTGGAGGATGGACACACAGCAGGATGGACACACTGCAGGATGGACACACTGCAGGATGGACACACTGGAGGGTGAATGGACACACTGCAGGATGGACACACTGGAGGATGGACACACAGCAGGATGGACACACTGCAGGATGGACACACTGCAGGATGGACACACTGGAGGGTGAATGGACACACTGCAGGATGGAAACACTGGAGGATGGACACACAGCAGGATGGACACACTGCAGGATGGACACACTGCAGGATGGACACACTGGAGGGTGAATGGACACACTGCAGGATGGACACACTGGAGGATGGACACACAGCAGGATGGACACACTGCAGGATGGACACACTGCAGGATGGACACACTGGAGGGTGAATGGACACACTGCAGGATGGAAACACTGGAGGATGGTCACACAGCAGGATGGACACACTGCAGGATGGACACACTGCAGGATGGACACACTGGAGGATGGACACACAGCAGGATGGACACACAGCAGGATGGACACACTGGAGGATGGACACACTGCAGGATGGACACACTGGAGGATGGACACACTGGAGGATGGACACACTGCAGGATGGACACACTGGAGGATGGACACACTGCAGGATGGACACACTGGAGGATGGACACACTGGAGGATGGACACACAGCAGGATGGACACACTGGAGGGTGAATGGACACACTGCAGGATGGACACACTGGAGGATGGACACACAGCAGGATGGACACACTGCAGGATGGACACACTGGAGGGTGAATGGACACACTGCAGGATGGAAACACTGCAGGATGGACACACAGCAGGATGGACACACTGGAGGATGGACACACAGCAGGATGGACACACAGCAGGATGGACACACTGCAGGATGGACACACAGCAGGATGGACACACAGCAGGATGGACACACTGGAGGATGGACACACTGCAGGATGGACACACTGGAGGATGGACACACTGGAGGATGGACACACTGCAGGATGGACACACTGCAGGATGGACACACTGGAGGATGGACACACTGGAGGATGGACACACTGCAGGATGGACACACTGGAGGGTGAATGGACACACTGCAGGATGGACACACTGGAGGATGGACACACTGCAGGATGGACACACTGCAGGATGGACACACTGGAGGGTGAATGGACACACTGCAGGATGGACACACTGGAGGATGGACACACAGCAGGATGGACACACTGCAGGATGGACACACTGCAGGATGGACACACTGGAGGGTGAATGGACACACTGCAGGATGGACACACTGGAGGATGGACACACTGCAGGATGGACACACTGGAGGGTGAATGGACACACTGCAGGATGGACACACTGGAGGATGGACACACTGCAGGATGGACACACAGCAGGATGGACACACAGCAGGATGGACACACTGGAGGATGGACACACTGGAGGATGGACACACAGCAGGATGGACACACTGCAGGATGGACACACTGCAGGATGGACACACTGGAGGGTGAATGGACACACTGCAGGATGGACACACTGGAGGATGGACACACAGCAGGATGGACACACTGCAGGATGGACACACTGCAGGATGGACACACTGGAGGGTGAATGGACACACTGCAGGATGGAAACACTGGAGGATGGACACACAGCAGGATGGACACACTGCAGGATGGACACACTGCAGGATGGACACACTGGAGGGTGAATGGACACACTGCAGGATGGACACACTGGAGGATGGACACACAGCAGGATGGACACACTGCAGGATGGACACACTGCAGGATGGACACACTGGAGGGTGAATGGACACACTGCAGGATGGAAACACTGGAGGATGGTCACACAGCAGGATGGACACACTGCAGGATGGACACACTGCAGGATGGACACACTGGAGGATGGACACACAGCAGGATGGACACACAGCAGGATGGACACACTGGAGGATGGACACACTGCAGGATGGACACACTGGAGGATGGACACACTGGAGGATGGACACACTGCAGGATGGACACACTGGAGGATGGACACACTGCAGGATGGACACACTGGAGGGTGAATGGACACACTGCAGGATGGACACACTGGAGGATGGACACACAGCAGGATGGACACACTGCAGGATGGACACACTGGAGGGTGAATGGACACACTGCAGGATGGAAACACTGGAGGATGGACACACAGCAGGATGGACACACTGCAGGATGGACACACTGGAGGATGGACACACTGCAGGATGGACACACTGCAGGATGGACACACTGGAGGGTGGACACACTGCAGGATGGACACACTGCAGGATGGACACATTGCAGGGTGGACACACTGCATGGTGGACACACTGGAGGGTGGACACTAAACCAGCATGAAAATGACCACATAGGGAAGTACGTGTTGTGGGCTGCACACTGGCCACTCCGAGAAAACATACATCAGCCATGGACACAGCAAAGACACCTTCATGAAAAGAAGTCATGAAATGGAAAATAGCTGTTCCAATGAGACATTTCCTACAGGAAATCAGTTTCCTTGGGGCATGCAGCCCTGTTCGGTGAATCTGTACCGGGCTTCGTGCCCAGCTGCTCCACGTGGTGAGACCTCTCACACCCGGCCCGGTCCTCGGCCGTGGCGCCATCTTCCAGCTCTCAGGCAGGAAGCTTTGCTGAGGGCAGCTGCTCATCACGTCACAGCCCCACCCCACCATCAGGAAGCTGTGTGCAGCTGGCTGTGCACTCGCTCCGGCTGCCACACCCCAGCCAGCAGGCAGGACAGGCGGGGGTCTCATCTGAAGACGTGGCTGGGAGACCCGTTTCTGAGCTGGGTCCCTGGAAGACGTCTGCAGAATGGCGGGGGGGGGGGGGGGTCAGGCTTACTGGCAGGCTACTGGCTGCAGGAGGCTGGAAATTCCTAGACACTTCTCTTGGCCCCCACTGTCTGTCAGTCTTGCGGCCTCCACTGTCTGTGTGTAGGTTTTGCAGCCAGGGTCAGCACGGCAGGGCAGGATGGTGTCTGTTCAGTCCTCCATCTTGTGAGAAGAAGCTGTCACTTCTGTCAAACTGCAGCGTCTGTCTTCTAACAGGTTGCCGTTGTGTGCCGAATGTTCCTGGCACTGGCGTTTCCTGGAATCATTGCTTCTTCACTTCAGCTCCGTCATCTGTGCTGCTTCCAGACAGCCAGCCATGTCAAGGGACTGAGTCTCCTACCAGCAGTGTTAAAGAACAGACCCCCCCGACACACACACACACATACACTCACACCTGCACACACACATACACTCACACATACACACACATACACTCAGGTCTGCCCCCAGGCCCACCCCCAGATCAGCCCCCAGTCCACCCCCGAGTCTACTCCCAGGTCCATCCCCAGATTCGCCCCCCGGTCCTCCCTCATGTCCACCCCAGTCCACCCCCAGGTCCTCCCCAGGTCCTCCCCCAGGTCCACCCCCAGGTCTGCCCCTAGGCCCTCACAGTTCAGGTCTTCAGCTCCTCCTCAGCTCGGATACTGGCCTTGCATTCAAATCACTTTTCCCTGACTGGGGGACAGGACTGTACCCTTTCTTGAGATAGTATGGTATGCTTCTTTTTGCCTGGAAAATGAGTAAATCTTCTCTCTGTCATCATTCTTTATTATGTGAGAGTTGGCATGAGTTCTGGAGACTGAATTTCCCTTATCATCCAGGCACATGCAGAGAAGAGCCGATGTGAGGGGTGGAGGCGTCACCCACCGGCACAGCCCCCTCCCATCTCATTCTTATTCTGCGCTTTTACTTCTGGCTCAACAGGCCACTTAATGACCAAAGCTGTTTTATTTAGCATGTCACAGGGGAGGAACTGAAGTCTCTCCACCCGGAGAGGACGGCAACTGGACAATATTGAGACTGAGTTATATGCTGTTAACAGGCTGAGCTGAACAAGGAGAGAGCGTGTCCCCCTCGACCCAGCAGAAAGCATTTCAATTCCACTCGTGGACCTCAATTCATCCTGGAATTCAGGCTTAACACTGGAGGCTGGAAAGCCACCACCATTTGTTTAAATGAATGGTGTTGGTCTGGCCCCAGGAGCAGCCCCCGGCTGGCAGGAGGGTGGCAGGGCCCCTCCACACCTTGGTCCAGGAGTCACAGAAGGGCGGTGACCCCACCTCCAGCTGTCCCCACAGCCCGGAGAGCCCTGTTAGAAGAGCAGCCTTCCAGTGGGGAAGGGCCCAGGGCCTACGGCTCCCGTTCCACCAGATGTTTCTAAGACCACTTCTGGGTAAAGAAAAGGCTCGGGAGGTGTGTGTGCACACTAGCCAAATGCAGGGCCTGCCGTCACAACACACACACACACCACACATGCACACACACACATACACATACACACACACGCACACACACACCACACACACATACATACACACGCACATGCACACACACGCGCACACATACACACACACACAAACACACCTTCTGTCCTGTACACATAAGGAACGCAAACTCCACACCACTCACCACTGCGCATACACGCACAATATACTTGTCATTGTTCACAGGGCACATACCTACACACCACTCACTATTGTGCTCGTGCACACACACACACACACACGCCACACACACACACACATACACACATGCACACACATACACACACATGTACATGCACACACATACACATACACATATACACACATGCACACACATATACATACACACACCACACACACCACACACACATACACGCACACACACATACACATACACACACCACACACACATACACGCACACACACATACACACACGCACACATGCACACACACATACACATACACACACATGCACATACACATACACACGCACACATACACACACACGCACACATGCATGCACACACACACACCACTTGCCACTGTACACATAAACACACGGAGCTACAGACAACCTGTCAGTGCCCATGCTCTGCTTTAACTCCCTGCCAGCTGGGAGCCTCGGCTCCGGAGTCTCTGCAGCAGATCTTGGTGTCTGGGTGACTCCCGGCTGGTGCTCTCAGGGGCTCGCGTGCCCAACCTTGCCCCACTCTGGCAGCTCAGCCTGGAGGAGGGAGACCCTGCTGGATGCCACCACAGTGGACTCTGCTGCTGAGGCGAGCTGGGAACAAGAACCATGTGGTCCCAGGGAGGGGGGGGGACCTGCCACCCCCATTTTGTCACCAAATTCAGAGGCAGGTCTGCCACAGGAGTGATGAGCCCTGGAGGGCCCCAGCCACACGCCCCTTCCTCCCACGGCTCACCCCGCGGCAGCTGTGGTGACACAACGCAGGGTCCCCAGTCCCCCGTCCTCCGGGGAGCTGGCCCCAGACTTCTGAGGGAGGCAGAGCCGAGGGGGTGCAGGCTCCGGGTGCCAACTCTGCGCTCAGCCTCAGTCCCTGAGAGGAGGGCACTGTGCTGGCTGGCACCCCCCACCACCATCAGCACAGGCAGAATTCAACTCAAAACCTGTCCCGGCCGCCAGGCCCGGGACGCTCAGCTCTGGCCTCCTGGTGGAATCTGGCACCAAAGGCAGGGGTTCTGCTCAGGCGCAGGGGGGCCAGGTAGGAAGAAACAAACCAGGGTGAAGCCGGCATCCGAGCCACAGGGAGAGCACAGCGGCCCGGCTGAGACGGGGTCACCCCGCCTGCTCCCCAAGAACTTCCCCCACCCAAACATCAAAACGCCAAGCTGAACTTCTGAGGTGCCAAAGGCCAGGTTTGCAGCAGCTGGTGAGCTCAGCAAAGGCCGCCGCCCCTCGGCCTGCCGCCCCTCGGCCCTCCAGTGCAGCCCAAGCCTGCGGCCCCCAGCCCCTGTCCTGCAGAGCCCACCAGAGAGCAGAGCAGATCCGTCACAGACGACTCTGCCTGGAGCTGCGCCCAGGACTGGTTTAAGATGGCCGTCATATCGTCTAATGAGGAGCGGAGACGCAGAGGGCACTCCTCAAAAGCATGGTACAGCAAGGCAACCAGCCACCACCCTCAGAAGCACAGGTGAAATATCATCACGGAGACACAGCCAGCCAGGTCACCACACCCAGGGCTGGAGACCCTGAAAGCGCACGGCTCCACCTCCAACACTAAATGAGAAGAGCTGGGGGCACCTAACTCTCAGCTCCAGGCGTGAGGCGCCTCGCGATTCTGCTCTGCTCTTGCCATCATTAAAGCCACAATAACCACTCCTAATTGTTCTTCTTGCACCTGGACGCCGGTGGAGTCACACAGCTCACAAAATTGCAAAAACTCTTTGTCCTAATGGGCCAAATAATTCATAAATGCCAAAAGTGAAGATGTTTCCACCTGCACCTCTTGAAGGGTTGATCGGGCATCAGATTGCTGCTGCTTCAGACAGGTATCTTTTTCTCCCCTAAATTGCTTGGTATAAATTAAATGATAGTGACTGGCATTAAAATTCAATGACCACGTCTCACTATTTCCCAGGGTCAGGAGCGGTAGACGGAGTTAGAAAATGAGACGATGCCAGGGACA
Source organism: Megascapheus bottae (assembly GCA_024803745.1). Classification (NCBI taxonomy): domain Eukaryota; kingdom Metazoa; phylum Chordata; class Mammalia; order Rodentia; family Geomyidae; genus Megascapheus; species Megascapheus bottae. Next base: position 892,789 of record JANJXV010000021.1, on the reverse strand, counting down.
GGTGGGTCTGACTTTCAAAATGTCCACGGGTTTATGGGGATCAAAATGCACTCAGCTCTGCAATTCTCGGTCAGAAACTTCCCTGAGACTGTGTCTGCCTCAGGGGCTCAGACACTCGTGTGTGTCTGTGTGTCACAGATGCGTGCATCCACGTGTACGCACACCAGATGTGGACAGACGTGCATGCACAACAGACTCACTGCAAGACACATATGCACAAGTGTGTGATGTGCGTGTACGTCCACACGGGTCTGTACACAGATGTGTGCAGACACGGGCTCACGCTGAGCCCACGTGTGTGCACACAGCTACCACACGTGTGCTCTCGGCCTTTGGGAAGGGCAGGGCAGAGATAGATTTTCCCAGCCAACCACCTCTCTTCTTTGCCCTTTAAACAAATGAATCTGTTTTATTAACGCGCTGCCCTGATGCCAGTCGGCTGCGGGTGGTCGCTGGCTGGGACCCAGCAGCCCTGGGCAGCAGCGTTGGTGGCTGGGCAGGGGCAGGGCTGCAGGGTTCACATCCGTGCAGCTCTGCAGGTGGGCTGTCAGCTGCCTCCCCCACCCTGCCACCCTGCCACCCTCCCCTGCCCCTCACAGACCCAGCCCTACTATGTTCATGGAAGCCCACACATCCAGACTTCCCAGAAAAAAGCAAAAGGCCTTCTCTCCCTCTCCCTCCCCGTGTCCCCTCTCTCTCCCTCCCTCCCTCTTTCTCTCTCCCTTTCTCCCTGCCTCCCTCTGTCCCTCCCTCTTCCTCCCTCTCTCCCTCTCCCTCTCCCTGCCTCCTCTCTCAAGCCTCTCTTCTCAGCCCACCTAGCATCTCTCCTGAGTCTTTGCAACATGCGTCCTCCACCCTCTTGCCCATCGTTCAGGTCACAGTTCTCCCACCCCTGAAATCCCTGCACCCCTGGACTGCATGGGGCGTTTCCCCTAGCGTGCCCGGGCCAGTAATTTTAGGGGTGAGTTTTGCCCTTGGCCCAAGGTTGAAAGGTGACGTGGTCTGTCCTCCCTGTCTGATTCCACCGACAAGGGTGTGAAATGTTCGGGGCCCAATCCCGTCTGGACACGTGGGGTTTCCCCTGCCACTGTTCTGTGAACCGTCGCTGGCCCGGCGTGAGGACTGGGTGCCTGGCCGCAGGCGCCTGCCGAGGCTCATCCCAGACCCCGGATGAGGGGCACAGTGTGCCTGAGTGCAGCACGTGGAAGGTCTGTACCCGCGTCTCCAGATCCGACCACGACCGCCTGCCGAGCTCACTGCTGCAGTGCCACCATGGACGCTCCAGGTCAGCCAGCTCTGCCAGCAGCCGACCACCGGCTTTGTGCAGGGCCATGCCTGCTGCAGCCAGGCCTGTGAGCGGGGCAGTCACGGCCCGTGCCTCCCCAGGCCACTCCTGGGCCCAGCGCCTGGGCACCAGGCAGTGTCCAGCCCTCGGCCAGAGGGTCCTGCCCACCCGGGGACCTCAGCTTTACCTCACCTGGACCCCTGGCCTCTAGCTGACCGGTGGACATGGCAGGTTTGAGGCTGCTGGAGATGGGGTCACCGAAACCGGACCGGTCATGGCAGGGCCCGACACCTTATGTCCTAACCACATCCTGGGAGCTTCCCTGCCCTCCCTGCCGCGGTCAGCACGGGCGCGGCTGCAGGTAGAGCGCCCTCCGCTGGCCGAGCCGGACGCGCTTGCTTGGAGTCCTACTGCCTTGCTTGTTCCAGCTCCTCACTGCATCTCACCTCCTTGCCACCTGCCCTTCCTCCTTCCTCACAGGGCCCAGCTATGTGGCTTTTATTCTTAGGAAATAAAAGCTTGAGCTTCTCTCTATTATTTCTTCTTGCAGCCAACATTTTCCAACTTCTGCTACTAGCTTATGATCACGATCATTTTCCTAAGAAAAAAACAATCTCCACTTCCTGACGCGTCTCTAGGTGGGTGGTCCAGTGAAGGATTGGCATCTGGAGCTGCTGAGCCTCAAGCCGCCTCCAAACTCGTTCTCTGCGGGAGCCTCTCCTGGCTGCACCAGGGCTGGCACCCAGAGCTGGGCTCTGCTGGCCCAACCCACAGGCTGCACTAACCCCTCCACCCCATCCACCAGGTAGCCATGTCCCCCGGCCAGTGTGACACCTAAGGGGTGTAAGGCCAGGCCAGAAGGGACAAGTGCGAGTTAATCTTATAGGCCGGTAGAAACTACACTCACACACATGCTTAAAATCACCTTCTATTCCACAGAGACACGGCGTCCTTATCACAGACCAGGACTGAGCATGCTGGGTAAAAGGATTTTCTCAGTGGCCTGGAACAAGGTCCCTGTGTCACCTCTGATAACAGCGGAGCTCCCATGTCCTCACCCCTGCAGTTCTTTCGTTCAGGGTAGCTGGGGCAGAGTGTATTGGAAGAACCAGCTCTGATTTCCTTTTCACTCTTGTATTTTTCTCCCCCTGGGCACCAGGATCTCACCTGAGGTTCCCATGGGAGCTGGCCAGCGCACCCCAGACTGGCAAGGGGACTGGTCCAGCCAGGGGCATTTGCTTTCGGAACGTCTCAGCAGGGGAAGCTACTTTTTCCTGGCTCTGCAGGTGATCCTCTCCCACCCTCACCCCGGTTTCTTCGACTTGGAGTACATAGAATTTTACTTCACAAGCATCTGTACTTTTTAATAAAACAAATCAGATAAAACTTTAAGGCACACAAAACTTCCTGTCTACTATTGCACCCTAACCCAGTAACACCATACAGTTGATGGAAATGGCCGTCCCTCCCCACTGCCCCCGCCCCAAGTCAGGTGTGAGGGGACCTGAACAGGGGTGGATTCAAGAATTCGGCACGGTCCAGAGCTCAATAAAACAGATGACAGAGCCAGGTGCCGGAGGCTCACGCCTGTCATCCTAGCTACTCAGGAGGCTAAGATTCGAGGTTCAAAGCCAGCCATGGACTGGAAGGTCCATGAGACTTATCTCCAATTAACCACTGGAAAACCAGAAGTGGCACTGTAGCTCAAGATGGTAGAGTGATAGCCTGGAGCTGAAAAGCTCAGGGACAGCATCCAGGCCCAGAGGCCAAGCCCCACGACCAACCAAAACAAAAATGAACAACAACAACAACAGATGAAGTAAATCAACCCGTGGACCAAGAAATTCAGGACACCCCAGACTAGAACAACAGAGCCTGCCCTCACGCTGCTCCCCTGCCACGCCACCCTCCACGCTGCTCCACCGGCCACATACCACCAGGGACTGAAGCCGGACACCATGATCCAAAATAAAGCCTTCCTCCTGGCTGCTGTCTCGTCTTCTCAGCAAGTTTGTCCCCTGATAACTAACTAACGGACACACGTGGATTCCACCAACCTCAGGTCAAAATATTTGGGAAAAAATAATGCAATGTACTGAACGCGTACTGACATTTTACTTGTCAGTCCTAAACAATACAATTTAACGAGCATTAGTACCACATTTGCAGTGGGTTGGGTATTAGCAGTCATCTAGAGACAGTCTAAAGTGCCCGGGGGGGGGGGGCGGGGGGTGCAGCTTAGATACAAGCACTCCATTCGTTTATGGAGGCGCCCTGAGCAGCAGTGAGAGGATTTGTCTTCCCCAGGGAAGAAAGGAGACTGCAAAGCAAACAACAGCTGTGTCCACTGTGATTAAACTGCTGAGAATCAACAGACAGAAGGAAGACACGCTGCAGCCAGACATCTTTCCAGAAGAACTCCCATCTCTAATTGTGGAATGGGGATCCCCCCACCCTGCCACCATTTCCCATGAGATGGACACTCAGGAGCCCAGTGTCACAAGGCCAGCCGTGGGCTCAGCTCTCGTGACCCAGGCCGCAGTTCACAGAGGAGAGGGCTGACAAAGGTTTCCTCAGCTTCACAAGGTGAGTACAAGTTCGCTCTGTCTCATTGGCAATACCAAAGCGAGATGGACGTTTCCTTAGACTGGCTAAAAATGGTTGACAACCTCCAGAACAGGCAAATGCAGAAAAAGACAAGAGAATCGATGTGGCGCTCAGGCAGAGCCCGGATTGCTCCGTCATGTGAGAAATGTAAATGTGATAAATATAGATTTTAGTTAAATATACCATTAGGCAAATTGATAATTAAGCCAATTAGTCTTAGGTGATTTGACAGTTAGTGGATTGGCTCCCAGCGATCTGGCTTAGTCCCAGCGGGAGATTCAGAAGTCAGGCCTGAGGTTGCAGAAGAGGCAGGGCGGTCCTCTGGGAAGGCTCTGGGGCGCCAGCCACTGCAGTGTGGGATCCTGGCGCCCCCCCCCCGCCCTGAAGTCACTGGAAAGGCTGGGCTGCAGCTGGGAGCCCCAACACAGCAGGGTCTCCAGGACATCGCCGCCAGGCAGCCCATGGCACACCGTGGTGCAGCTGGATGGCGGCCCCAGCGCCTGCAGAACGAGGGTCCAGCCCCACATAGCTGCTGGGCTCCAGGAACGTGCAAGGCTGGCTGAGATCTGCCCTTGCTCATCTGCTTCCCCCCACCACTGGCTTCTGTGTTCGCACAAAAGGACCATCATTCTGGAGCTCCACGGCCGCTGCCTTGACCACAGAAATGTCCTCAAGTCCACCACCAGGTGGACTGCTGACCCCTTACCCCTGACCCCCAGGTGCTGTCTCAGCTTCTGGAGGGGAGGGTGGCACTGCTGTAACAAGAAAGGGCAGGGAGGCAGAGCCACAGCAGTCAGCAGAGCTGTCCAGGACAGGAAGGGCAGCCTTGCTGACACTGACGCAGGAGACCTCACAGGGCGGCCTGCGGTTAGGCCAGCCTCAGGCCGTGTGGGGCCTCTACCACGCGGGAGGGTCCTACCCCCGAGCTGCCCGGTCCACGTGGGTAGCTGCAGACCCCTGCGGTCTCCAGGCAGAGAAGGGCGGTGAAGAGCTCCGTGCGGGGGTAGGGTCATGGAGTGGCCCTCCCTGTGGGTGCCTTGGCAGGCCCCACACCGCTCACCAGAGGGGCCCTGCCCGCCTCTCCTGAGATCTGCGCCAGGGGCCATTCTGGAAATGGCCCCAGCAGATAGGCCACAGCAGAAGTCCTGGCACCAGGCAGGCCAGAGGGCCACACCGGGGGCCCCCGGCCCCCCGCGACGGCACAGGGGTCAACAGGGTTATAAAGCACACGTTCTCTTCTAGATGGGCTCCCACATTCTTCCACTGGCCATTCTCACTTTTCTTAAGAATACTGGCTACTCAGAAACTTTTATTAAAGGAGACATGTATTTGGTGGTATTTAGGTTTGAACTCAGGGCCTTGCACTTGGTCGGCTGGTGCTCTACCACTTGCGTCAAGCCTCAGGTAAGGTATTGCATTTTGGCCAGGCTTGCCACAATCCTGCTGTGTCGGTGAGTGACCGGGGTGCCTCCCACCCAGCGATGGGCTGAGATGGGTCATCCTGATACCGCCCACAGGCGGAGCTGGAGCCATCTCTGCTCTCCACCTCCACACACGGCCAGGACCGCGAGTGTAAGCGCGGCGTCTTCCAGCCATTCACCAGACTGCAGCCTCCCAGCCCTCCTTCACAGACCCTAACTCAGACCCCTGCCATCTGGGGCACAGTTGCCCGCATCGTAACAAACTATCATTTCTCCTTGCAATTTTCTCCTAGAAGGAACAGAGTTTTCCAGAATCCCTGGAGTGGATTCCTGTGACGTCTCGCTGGTCAGAGGGACAGAGTTTTCTAGAATCCCTGGAGTGGATTCCTGTGATGTCTCGCTGGTCAGAGCTAGGTCACAAACCCATTCTTCCCAGTCATTGACAAAGGCGAAGGGTCACCTGGATCAGTGAGTATCACGAGTGCCCAAGTGTCCCTGATGCACCAAAGGAGGCCATAATCAGAATCCAGCGAGGAAGAGGAGGAGCAGGAGGAAGAGCAGGAGGAGGAGGAGGAGCAGGAGGAGGGCGAGGGAGGGAGAGCTGGGCATAGCAGGAGCCTGCCTGCCCAGCCATGGTGAAAGCTTGCGTTTGGCCCCACAGCCTGAGCTGGTCCTCAGGCTCGCTGACTCCTCTACAGGAACAATATGAAGCCTACAGGGAGAATCCGATTGTGACAGACACTAAGATCTCCCTGAAACAATAAAATTAACAGCCATGCGATCTGAGAGAAGCGTTCTGATCTTCCTTCTAGATCCTCACTTAGCTTCGGGAGACGCAAAACCTAATTTAATCTGATCCCCCCCATCTCCGGCTCTCCAGGGTCTCGGGCTCTGCCGGTCTTCCAGTGTTTCTGCTGGGATAACTGTCCCCCAGGCCACATCTATGTAACTGTGGAGCCCAGCGTCCCTGCACGTCAGAGACCGATCACCAGGGAAGCTGTAGCCACAGGTAGGCAGGCCTGCGCCGGCCTCACAAGCCCACCGACTGCTTCTGAGCACGTGGAGTGGGGTCGTGGAACCAACAAGTCTTCCTAGCGGTCTTGAGGATGAGCGGAGCGGTGTCCACACACGGCCAGCCGCACGCAGAGCGGCAGAGGTGCGACACCTCGGGTGGAAGACCAGTCGATACCGCACCAAGTCTCCCTGTGGCCTCCTGCTTCGTGGTGAGAGGACGAGCCAGGAAGGCGAGGCCTGTGCAGAGAGGGAATTTGATCCCAAAGTGAGGACAGCGGGCAAATGCCCAGCCTGTGTGAGGGCAGCAGCCACTCTTCCCTGGGAGTGGCTGGTAATGTTTACATTTGACATGCAAATCCAAAAACAAAAAGATCACCCAGCGGAATCTTATTTCAGTCTGCAGTCTAAGAATCTCTGCCTTTTACATGCAGTATTTATTTCATTCGTATTTAGTGTTATCATGGGTAGGTCTGCAATGAAAATCTGCTACATGGCTACTTATCTGCTATTTGCCCTACTTGGGATTTTCCCTTTGGGTGAATGTCCTGCTGTCTTAGTGTTACTCAAGTATATGTTTACCATATTGTCTTCTGTGCTGACTTCACAGCTGTGTGTGTGTGTGTGAGTGTGTGTGTGATTTGGTTTCTGCTGTAGCTTGGAGCATCTCTTTCCAGCAAATCTAAGATGACTCACAATGCAGTCACTCACAACTAAGAAGCCCCTCGAAAGTGACGGTGGTAACTAGGGGTGGAGTCGTTCGTGTTGTTTACATCTCAGCTCCTGGAAGTCATGACCATCTGAGATGAGAGTTTTATACATTACAACACACACCTTTATCTTACCCAAACCTGCCTTCATATAGTTCATGCTAATCCACAAGGTAAAAACCTTAGCAGCAAACCTCTCCTCCCCCTTTTCAATCTTTGTGCTTATGCCATCATACATTCAATTCCACAAATATGAAAAAATCCCATAATAACATTGTACTTTGCTTAAACAGACAACATTGTGAAGAGGGTTTGTCTGGAGACGGGAGGGAGGGAGAAGACAAGGAAGAAGGAAAACAGAGTGCGGCAGAGAGGGAAAGGATCTGAAAGGGCTCTTCCCACACTCCTCACACGAGGCCTCTGCTCTCCTCCCCCTGCAGGAGCCCACGCGCCCACGTGGAATCAGCCCGCCTCAGTGGGACAGCGTCCACTCTGCAAACCTAGGAACCCACCAGGAAGCAGATTCATTACCTTTGGAATTCTTTCTTTAGAAGGTGCACTAAGAGCTATGGTCAAAAAGATAAAAACACATTTCCCGACACTCTGGATTTGAAGGATACAATAAAGAAGGCGGTCACTTAGGCGTCATGGATCTCTCTGCAAGGGTGGAATCGCAGAGACAACACAAACATGCCACTTCAGAGGAAAGGAAACGCCGTGACCCCGCCTGGGGACCGGGCCGAGGACTGAGCTGAGGACTGGGCTTCGCTCCGGCACTGCACAAAGGAGATCCAGGTCAATCTGAGTCCATGGCCTCATCGAGGGTCAGTCACCTGTGTGACCGAGTGTGAGATGCTCTTCTGCCAGGCATCCCCTTTCTTGTCACCCTTGATGGGTCAGCACAGAGACCTCAGGTGGAGGCCAGCCACAGAACAAGACAAATAGGTTTGTAAGCCCTCGTGTGTGGTGCCAAACGGGCTTTCCAGCCCTCACGGCTGCCATCCCACGCATGTCAAAAGCTCTAGTGATGACAGACATTGTTGAATTAGTATATAATACATTTGCATGGCCCAGACACATGCAGAGTGCGCAGAGCTCATGGCTTCCTGTCTGAGCCCCCAGGCACTGCCAGAAGAGCCTCCAGCAGAGGGGGCAGCAGCTCCCTGAGACAAAGACCGTGTGCCCATCCAGCAGAGGCTGTGAGCTGGGGAGGGCCTGGCACTCACTGGGCACGCCCAGAGAGAGGCACGCTGGGGCCAGGGCCCAGGGTTGGTGGCCCTGGGGTACAGATCTGCACCTGGGACCGCGCTGGGTGAGGTGTGTGTGACCCTCCTGTTAGCACGTCCCCTCCCATCGGGTCTTTCCTGTCTCCATCCCAGGCCCTCAGCATACGCCTCCAGCTCCCAGCTGCCCCCCACGACACCCTGCCCCAAGAACTCTCCCCCGGGCTCCTGCCAGCTTTTCCAGGACCTGTCCACACTCCTGCTCTCTGCCCAGACCAACTCGGCCCTGCCAACGCGCCGCCGTCGTCGGTGACCAGCTGTGGAGTACCGTGCACCCCAGCGGTGCAAGAGCCCCCTGGGAACCGGGGAAGGTGGCCTGTGAGCCTGGGCTGGCACGAAACCCCTGGCAGTGTGTGCCTGGCCGTGTGGTCGTCTGGAACGGGTGTTTCACCTCCAGAACCTGTGTTCAAACGCAGTGGTCAGTGCGGGAGCTGACAGAAGGCCGCAGCCCGCTGGGATCTGGGGTGAAGGCCCTTGTTTGACGTTTTTTAAGGCCTCAAGCGTCCCTGCTCTCTCGTCCTCCCTCCTCCACCGCCACGTGAGGACTTGGGGCATGGTCAGGGCAGTCAAGCACCGCCCCACAGACACAATGCCAGCACTGACCTTGGGCCTCTACCCCCGATGCAGAAAAAGAAATTTCCATGCTTTACAGATGACCTGTCTACGATATTTTACTCTAGCAACACACGATGGACTAAGACAGGCCGACATTCCTGTACAGAAGCCAGATTTCCAAACACGCACAACTTCCTTCCTCAAGAAGAAGAGCTGGGGGTGCTGGGAGCAGTGAAGGTCGCTTGGAGGTCAGGTGTGGGAGCTGGGACACGGGAGAGCCTGGGAGCTGGTGCAGGCACGGCTGGGAGGACCACAGGAGGCCACGCCGCCAGCGTAGGCAGAGCAGGTGAGAGGTCAGAGGCGGAGCAGAGGCAGGCACGGGATTGCCATCTACAAAGGACACCGCTGTGTCTGGATGAAAGAAAGTACCATGTGACATCCTTGAAATTTCTTAAGTTAGGTAACACCAAGTTTGGGGGCAGAAATGTGCCATTTTCACCTTGCTGTTAATTCTCCACTCACATTTTAAACCTAGTGACAGTAACTGAAAGGCTATCTACTCATTAGCTCCTGAGTGCATACCTTTATCCATAATATTTTGGCCTAGAGCAGAAACTTTATTGCTGCATTGGAAAGTCTTTAAAATGGTGTTTCTCGGGGCTGTACTTGAGAGTAGCTACAAAATTTGTGCAAGTGTAATTACATTGGCTGAGACTTGTGGTGGGGCAGCTCAAGTCAGGAAGCGGTGCTGCTCTTTTCATGTCTTTTTAAATAAATGTTTACGCATCTCGTCAAGCTGGTTCAGTCTTTTAGCTACAGAAGATAAATGATCTGAAGCCTGGGCGGTGCGGTGTATGCAGCTCAGAAGAGGGCAGCACCTGTCCCCTGACCAGCACCTGCTGGGCTGTGGGGGAGGGACTTCCAGGCCCAGAGGGGGAGGGGGGGCTTGGAGGGGGAAGGTCAATTTTCAGTTCTTTTTTTTTGTGTGTGTGTGTGTTTGTATACATTTACGTGTAAATGGAGATGGATTTATTTATTTATTTATTTATTTTTGCCAGTCCTGGGCTTGAGCTCAGGGCCTGAGCACTATCCTTGGACTTTCTCAAGGCTAGAGCTCTACCACTTGAGCCTCAGCACAACTTCCGGCTTTTTTCTATGTATGTGGTACCGAGGAATCGAACCCGGGTCTTCGTGCATGCTAGGCAAGCACTTTAACCACTAGGCCAAACTCCCGGCCCCCAATTTTCAGTTCTTAAAGAAACCTCCACACTGCCTTCCAGAGTGTCTGAACTAGTCTGCATTCCCACCAGCAGTGCAGTAGGGTTCCTTTTTCTCCACAGCCCCGCCAGCATCTGTCATGGTCTGAGTTCAGAATGTTGGCCATTCTTGTTGGGGTAAGGTGGTATCTTAGGGTTGTTTTAATTTGCATTTCCTTTATGACCATGGATGATGAACATTTTCTCACATGCTTTTCTGCCATTTTAATCTCTTCTTCTGATAGGTCTCTCTGTAGTTCCCTTGCCCTGTAAAGAGCTTTTACAGCCACAATGGAAGCTCAGAGCACAGGGCACTTCCACCGTCTGCATGCAGAACCGGCCCACAACACTCTGCACTCTTCCAGGCTCCACTCCAGGGTCACAAGTCCCCTCCAAGGGACAGGGTGACATCAGGGTGTAAACCTGGGCTATTAGCTTCCAGGCATGGACTGAAGTGTTGACTACAGAGCAGTATCTCCTGAGCGAGTCCATGGGTGATGGAGATGGAGTCTGTGGGTGATGGAGCTCGTGGGTAACAGAGACCATGGGTGATGAAGATGGAGTGCATGGGTGATGGAGGTGGAGTCCATAGGTGATGGAGATGGAGTCCATGGGTGATGGAGATGAAGTCCATGGGTGATGGACATGGAGTCCATGGGTGATGGTGTCCATGGATAATGGAGATGGAGTCCATGGGTGATGGTGTCCATGGATAATGGAGATGGAGTCCATGGGTGATAGAGATGGAGTCCATGGGTGATGGAGATGGAGTCCATGGGTGATGGTGTCCATGGGTGATGGAGATGGAGTCCATGGGTGATGGAGTCCATGGGTGATGGAGATGGAGTCCACGGGTGATGGACATGGAGTCCGTGGGTGATGGACATGGAGTCCGTGGGTGATGGTGTCCATGGGTGATGGAGATGGAGTCCATGGGTGATGGAGATGGAGTCCATGGGTGATGGAGATGGAGTCCGTGGGTGATGGACATGGAGTCCATGGGTAATGGTGTCCATGGATAATGGAGATGGAGTCCATGGGTGATGGTGTCCATGGATAATGGAGATGGAGTCCATGGGTGATGGAGATGGAGTCCACGGGTGATGGACATGGAGTCCGTGGGTGATGGACATGGAGTCCGTGGGTGATGGTGTCCATGGATAATGGAGATGGAGTCCATGGGTGATGGAGATGGAGTCCGTGGGTGATGGAGATGGAGTCCATGGGTAATGGTGTCCATGGATAATGGAGATGGAGTCCATGGGTGATGGTGTCCATGGATAATGGAGATGGAGTCCATGGGTGATGGAGTCCATGGGTGATGGAGATGGAGTCCATGGGTGATGGTGATGGAGTCCATGGATAATGGAGATGGAGTCCATGGGTGATGGAGTCCATGGATAATGGAGATGGTGTCCATGGATAATGGAGATGGAGTCCATGGGTGATGGAGATGGAGTCCATGGTTGATGGACATGGAGTCCGTGGGTGATGGAGATGGAGTCCGTGGGTGATGGTGTCCATGGATAATGGAGATGGAGTCCATGGGTGATGGAGATGGAGTCCATGGGTGATGGAGATGGAGTCCATGGGTGATGGACATGGAGTCCGTGGGTGATGGAGATGGAGTCCGTGGGTGATGGAGATGGAGTCCATGGGTGATGGAGTCCATGGATAATGGAGATGGAGTCCATGGGTGATGGTGTCCATGGATAATGGAGATGGAGTCCATGGGTGATGGAGTCTATGGGTGATGGAGATGGAGTCCGTGGGTGATGGTGTCCATGGATAATGGAGATGGAGTCCATGGGTGATGGAGATGGAGTCCATGGGTGATGGTGTCCATGGATAATGGAGATGGAGTCCATGGGTGATGGTGTCCATGGATAATGGAGATGGAGTCCATGGGTGATGGAGTCCATGGGTGATGGAGATGGAGTCCATGGGTGATGGTGTCCATGGATAATGGAGATGGAGTCCATGGGTGATGGTGTCCATGGGTGATGGAGATAGAGTCCATGGGTGATGGAGATGGAGTCCATGGGTGATAGAGTCCATGGGTGATGGAGATGGAGTCCATGGGTCATGGAGATGGAGTCCATGGGTGATGCAGATAGAGTCCATGGGTGATGGAGATGGAGTCCATGGGTGATGGAGTCCATGGGTGATGGAGATGGAGTCCATGGGTGATGGAGTCCATGGGTGATGGAGATGGAGTCCATGGGTGATGGAGATGGAGTCCATGGGTGATGAAGATGGAGTCCATGGGTGATGGAGATGGAGTCCATGGGTAATGGAGATGGAATCCATGGGTGATGGAGATGGAGTCCATGGGTGATGAAGATGGAGTCCATGGGTGATGGAGATGGAGTCCATGGGTGATGGAGTCCATGGATAATGGAGATGGAGTCCATGGGTAATGGTGTCCATGGATAATGGAGATGGAGTCCATGGGTGATGGAGTCCATGGGTGATGGAGTCCATGGGTGATGGAGATGGAGTCCATGGGTGATGGAGATGGAGTCCATGGGCGATGGAGATGGAGTCCATGGGTGATGGAGATGGAGTCCATGGGTGATGGAGTCCATGGGTGATGGAGATGGAGTCCATGGGTGATGGAGTCCATGGGTGATGGAGATGGAGTCCATGGGTGATGGAGATGGAGTCCATGAGCGATGGAGATGGAGTCCATGGGTGATGGAGATGGAGTCCATGGGTGATGGAGATGGAGTCCATGAGTGATGGAGTCCATGGATAATGGAGGTGGACTCCATAGGTGATGGAGATGGAGTCCGTGTGTGATGGAGTCCATGGATAATGGAGGTGGAGTCCATAGGTGATGGAGATGGAGTCCATGAGTGATGGAGTCCATGGATAATGGAGGTGGAGTCCATAGGTGATGGAGATGGAGTCCATGGGTGATGGAGGTGGAGTCCATGGGTGATGGAGTCCATGGATGATGGAGATGGAGTCCATGGGTGATGGAGATGGAATCCGTGGGTGATGGAGACCATGGGTGATGGAGGTGATGGAGACAGAGCCAGTAGAGACCAGGACATGACCCCATCTTCCGCAGCAAACCTGGGGTTGGCTGGCTGGGCCTTTGAGGATGGGGGTTAAATGTGAAGTGAGGATGCTCCTAAGAATGCTGGCTGCAAAAGAGATCGGCCAGCTGTGCAGCCTGTCCTCCCAGACACGGCACAAGCACCTGTGGGATGCCCACTCTGAGCAAGCCGCTGAGTGCAGATTCCCTGGAAGTTCTGTGCAGCCACAGCTCTGGGGCACATGGGACCCCTGCGGCAAGATGGGGGTCTGTGCTCAGGTGCAGGGCCAGAACCTCCCAAGGAACAGCAAGCTGCAGCATGGGGGGCGGGGGACGGAGCAGCGGCCGTCAGTCGCAGCTTCCCAGGTGATTCCGCAGAAGCCGTGAGGCTGGGCCAGGAGCAGGGCTGACTCTGGCCTGAGTCGGCTCCGACAGCCGGGGTCTCCAAGAATACGCCACAGCCAGACTGACAAAAGCCACGGGCCCGGGAGATTTATTAAACATCCGAATGTAATTTTCCATTAACATTTCCTATTTTGGCATCTTCAAGAGAGTGGAAGTTGATTTCTGCTCCGCATCCTGTGGGTAAATTAGCTCGTTTTGCTAACGTGTCTCCATAATTGCAGTGACACCAAGGTTAATTGCTTAATCTGGGTTGCCACCGTGCAGGCCGCAAATTCCCCACGCAATCTGTGCTATAATTAGTGCCAGGGCATCCGTATTTGGAATCTGCTTCCACGGAAGCAGCAGAACCGGGCAAGGTGATGGCGACTGTGACCGGGGGTGGGGGAGGGGTGGGGGGCGGGGGGAGGGGTGCAGTCGACTTTCATAGCACCACCCTGCGGCGGGGAGACGTCTGGGGTGGATGTGGTGCTGTGGGGGACCTCGTTCTCCCCTTCAGAGGCGGAGCCTGCAGGACTGCAGGGGCGTCCCAGGGCCAGGAAGCATCACACCATAGTCGCTCCTGGTTCGCTGTGCAAGCCCATGGTCCTGAGGCCACACTCAGCGTCCCAGGGCCATTGCCGGTGCCCCCTTTCTCCTCAGGGAGCCGGGTGCCTCCGTCGCCAGGGCCTGCTACATCACCTGCACCTCCTCTCCTGGGCAGCTCTGACTCTGAGGCTGCTCTCTAGGCCGAGGCCCCGGGCACCGCTGCCCTCCGCTCTGGGGCGTTAGGTCCAGCCTGGCCGCGTGAATAGGCTGGTCATTTCCTCCAGGCTTGAAGCCCAAGTGCAGTAATTCGGAGTTTACTGCCGCTCACACATCCCAACAAGGAGCCTGTCCCGTGAGCAGCCCCCGCCCCGCCTCCCATTGGCCACTCACACCCCTCCCAGGGCGCCTGGGCCTGGACCCCCCCCCTCTCTGTCTAAGGACTCCGGGGCTCCCACACACCTGCCCCCATCGCCTGCTGTGCCCACCCCGCTGGCAGACAGCGCAGTGCCCACCTGTAAATGCCAAGCATGGACACTCACCCCCGGGTAGCAAAACACAATTCCCTCGCTCTCCTTATGTGTACACTCCTGAGGGAGGCCCTGCTGTGCACTGACACACACGCCACACGCATGCACACTCACGTCACGCCACACAGACCTCACACTGGCACACAGAGAGACTCGGTCGCCGCGCTGACCTGGACTGAACACCAGCTCGCCTGGCTCCCTCCGAATGCCAGGGCTCCTGGAGAAAATGCTCCACTTGCTCAGCTCCCAAATGCATGGCCCGGGAAAGTCAGAGCGCGCTGGGCCTGGGGCTGCCATCTTGCTCTGCCCCACAGCTTGCCCGGCAGGCCAGGGTCGCCTCCCCTTCTGGCGGAGGGCCTAGGACTGGCACCAGAAGCTGGGGCAGCAGGGGTGAGATGGAGGGGAGCTCCAGGAGGGAGGCCCCCGGGACCCGCATGGGAGCTGCAGACGACCCCTGCACCCTGGCTTCGGGCCTTCCTGACCTGTGGCTCACCGCCTGCCCAGTGTACCTGGAAGCCCGTGGCAGGAGGAGGTAACGAGGCCTGGCCTCAGCACGGCCTCCTGGCCTGGCTCCTGGGAGACTCTCTGTCACCAGGGCGCTGTCCCCGACTGGCCTGGCTCCTGGGAGACTCTCTGTCACCAGGGCGCTGTCCCCGCCTGGCCTGGCTCCTGGGAGACTCTCTGTCACCAGGGCACTGTCCCCGCCTGGCCTGGCTCCTGGGAGACTCTCTGTCACCAGGGCGCTATCCCTGCCTGGCCTGGCTGAAGATTCCTGTGCACACACTGGGTGTTTCTATTCAGAAGAGCAGCAAAGGCGGGTGGGGAGGAGGCCCAGGGAGCCCAGGAGGAGGGTGGGGAGGAGGCCCGGGGAGCCCAGGAGGTGGGTGGGGAGGAAACCCGGGGAGCCCGGGAGGCGGGTGGGGAGGAGGCCCACATGGGGGCCTTGTCGTGAGGGGTATCTCCTTCCCTGGGTTGGCACACACGCCAGCCCGCCCAGCAGCTACCACTGCCCCTGCTCTGCAGCTGAAGCTACGCGCCTCTGGCAGTTGTGGTGGTCTCTCCAGCTCTCTCGCCCTCTCCTCTCTTCCTCGGTCAGCAGCCACCAGCTGAGGCTGTCTACTTGTTTCTTGGGCTGTCCCCTCTTTCCCCATCAAGTTCCTCACCTGTTCATTTCTTTGTTTTTTGTTTTCTTTCTTCCCTTCCGTTCCTTTCATTCTTTCTTCCTTTTCTTTCTGCCAGTCCTGGGGCTTGAACCCAGGGCCTGGGCACTGTCCTTGGACACTTTTGGCTCAAGGCTAGCATCTGCCACTTGAGCCACAGCACCACTTCTGGCTTTTTCTGTGTGTGTGGTCCCGGGGACTCGACCCAGAGCTGCCTGTATGCTAGGCGAGCCCTCCACCACGAGGCCATGCTCCCAGCCTCTCACTCACTCATTCATTTCTGCTCTAGAGAGGGAAATTGTGTTGGAGGCGCCACTCCAATGAGACAGGCACAGCCGCCCCTCCCTTCCCCACCCCACCAGCTCCCCTCCCATGCCACTGCAGCCGACACCCCACACCTGGCAGGCATTGCTGGAGCCCAGCCGGGACTTCTGGCCTAGCAGGTGTCTGTCGGCTTGGATCTTCCTTACGAGGTGCAGAGAAGGCTCCCCAGGCTCCAGAGGGCCTCCTCCAGGAACCCCCGTCCAGCTGCAGACCTGGCTGCTGGCCCAGAGCCCCTCCAGCGGCACACGAGGGCGCTGCTCACATTCCCGGGGTCACACCTCCCCCAGGGGTCAGGTCTGGCTGGCCAAGGCCAACCTGGAGTAGGCAAGGTGAGAGCTGCCCTCTAGCCCGACTCTACCCTAAGGGTGCTCTGTCCCCCGCTGCCCCGAGGGACCCTGAGGTGGCACGGTGCTCCTGTGTGGCTGTCCCCGCCGCAGGCCTGTCCCTGCCAAAGCTGCAGCACCCCTGGCCCTTGGCCAGCACACCTCCTGAGCTTCCTCCTGTCAAGTGGTCCTCATCCAGTCCACGGTGGGCAGCGTCCCCCGCCCCGCCTCACCAACAAACACCAGCAACAGATGTCCACAGAGACTGATGAGCCGTCCATCTTCCCGAGAAGAGGAATTAATTGAACGCCACGTGGGAAGCACCAAGAGCTTTGGATAAACAGAGACACACAGTTATAAGAGCAAAATATTATCATTTGTCCCACATAATTATTTTCTTGGAAGCCGTTGATGATTAATAGGTGCCTTACAAATATGCTCTTGTGCATCAAATTCCATCTCCCAAGTCTCATTAGCATGCAGCGAATTACTCTTTGGGTGGGCAAAGACGTTTAAGATAGATATTTCATGAAATCCCAGTTATTTTTCTTAAGCTGCAAGATGAAAAAGAAAGTACAAGGAATGCTACACCATCTAATCCTTATTTCATGCTGTGCTCAAATGAGTCCGTTCTTCGGGTCCCCAGCAGGCGCTGGTGAACTCACGGTGCTCTGCAGTCCAGGCAGGCATCTCACTCCGAACAGACCCAGTGCCAGCTGCCCAGCCCAACCCAGAGCTGTCCCATCCCCACAGGCAGGAAGCCCCAGCAGAGCTCTGCGCCCCGCACCAGAGGCAGGACTCCTGGCGGGGAGCCCGGGACAGCCACGGCCTCTCTTACTTACCTCACCTGGGTGCTGACCTGGCCTCACTGGGTGCTGACCTGGCCTCACTGGGTGCTCTGCAGCAATGGTGTCACCACTGCTTCTCAGTCCTAGGCCTGCCCTCCCTTCATGACACAGAACTCACTGCAGAAGAAGACGACCACGACAGGCAAAGGGTTTGAAAGTCCAACAATTTCAAAGGCAAAACAACTAAACTCACAGGAACTCAGAGCTCAGATTTTTCTTTCTTTTTTTTTTTTTGTGGGTCATGGGGTTTGAACTCGGGGCCTGGGCACTGTCTCTGAGCTCTTCAGCTCAAGGCTACCCCCCTACCCCTGGAGCCAGGGTTCCACTTCCTGTTTTCTAGTGATTAATTGGAGATAAGCGTCTCAGGGCTTTTTAGTGTCCAGGCTGGCTTTGAACCTTGATCCTCAGATCTCAGCCTCCTGAATAGCTAGGATGACAGGCGTGAGCCACCACACCTGGCTCAAAGCTCAGATTTTTCTAAGCAGGAAAACCATGAGATGATTCAAATAGAGAAGTTATGTGAAAAATAGATAGCTTTCCTGAACTGGCTTGATGAAACCAGGTGAGAATTCACAAAGCACAAGACATCCCATCAGAGATGTCACTACCCCGGCAACCTACAATTTATGCAGAAAATAAATAAGCTGAGAAAGAGGAAGTGTGAATTCCCAGATAAATTTTGGGTTTGCATGTCCTGATATCTGGAGGGGGACATCGGCCCAGAGGAGCCTGTGAGAGCACACACGTCTCCACACACTCTGAGCCAGAGCTCTTGACACCTGCTGGCCGGGCAGAGCCAGCCAGGGTGGACAGCCAGGGCCAACTGCAAACAAACAGGAGATCCCTCACAAGGGACAAAAAGGAATCGCACCCTATCATTCCTGGTTGGAACTTTAATTTTACAACAGAACTAGAGCAGCGGCGCAGCAGAGCTGGGGGCGGGGGCGGGGGGGGGCACTTCATGTCCACACACTCCAGCGTCTCTTTCTTCCCTTGTGGCAGGAAGAAACATCTACAAAGCCCTGAGAAAATCTCCTCAGAACCGCTCAGGACATCAGAATCAGGAAACTCACAACCAAGACGAGCCCAGAGAGGTTCACGGACTCAACGTCCCCCGGGGACGGCAGAAGCGGGGTAGGAGGGGATGAGGACAAGAGGGACAAAGAGAGGGACCAGAATTCACCAGACCCCTTGGCAATGGCCTCAGGGAGGCCTGTGCATTGGGACAGAGGAATCAGACACTGGCACGGGAGCCTGGGATTCAGCGCTCACTTGTTAATCATGGGGCCCTGAGTTCAGACCTCACTACTGCCGGGACAGTGGCTCCCGCCTGTCATCCCAGCTCCTCAGGAGGCTGAGATCTGAGGATCGCGGTTCAAAGCCAGCCCAGGCACTAAAGACCATGAGGCTCCTATCTCCAGTTAACCTCTAGAAAATGGGAAGTGGGGCTGGAGCTCAGGGGCCGGCGGTAGCCTTGAGCTGAAGAGCTCAGGGACAGCGCCCAGGACCAGAGCTCAAGCCCCACCGCCCAAACAAAAACAAAAACTCACTGCTGCAAACATAAGAAATGGTAAAGGAAACAGTGCAGGCTGCACAGGTCATCTCCACATTCCCTGTTTTTCTGTAAGTCTAAGTTCATGATAAAAACAAAACAGTGAAGTCTAGAGAGTCTAGAAAAAAGTGAAAATTAGGAACCATGAAAAAGACTAGTTACATTATTTTAAATCCGCATTAAGGGAAAAGGTGGACCTTTAAAAAGTGATTACATTTGAACTACTGACAGAGAGAAGTCCATTGAAGGCCATAAAGGAAAAGATTCTAGATTGCAGCTCGAGTCTTTGTCCAGGAAGTTTTGTGGCTATGTTTGAGAAGACTTCGCACAAAGCTCCTCCGTCCTTATCCCGCCCGTGAGCGGGGTTCACCCGTGGACTGCACAGAGGACCCCAGGCCACCTCACACCCCTGGACCTGGGTCAACTCCACACTCAGCAGACACCTCGCTTGCTTGCATAACCTCTCAAAATGTCATGGGTGAGCATTCCACAGCCAGGTCCAGGGGGGGCCTGCCCCAAAGCCTAGGGGCTGGGGAAGGTTGTGGTTCAAGGCTAACCCCAGCAAAAAGTTTCAAGACGTCCCCCCCCCCATCTCATCATCAGTGCATCAGTGACAACAGCAGAAGCTGTGCAGGATGGTCCCGCTGTGTGGGAAGAGTGAACTGAAGGCATCAAACACCGAGTCCCCATCTCAACAGGAACCAGAGCAGAAAGGGATGGAAGGATGGCTCAGATGGCAGAGTCTATGCCTCGCAAAGCCTTGAGTTCAAACCCCAGTACTGCTCCCCCAAAAAAGTTAAAATAAAAACACATTACATGAAGTAGCTACACGAAACAGTATTGTGGTGTGTCTCAAGAAAACTCAAGGTTTTTGTGGTTACATTGAAATGATAAAACACAAAGCATTCGACTTCACACACACACACACACACACACACACACACACGCACACACGCACACATGCCAGCCAGCCAGGCCTAGCTCCTGGGCAGGGCCTGCTCCTCTGGCAGTGGCAGAGGCTTCCCCAAGGCACGTTAACAAATGGGCCTGACAGCAAGCAAGACTCTTAATACCTCTGGGTTTCCACAGGGCACATCTGTCATCATCCTTGTACGTGGAACAACACATAAATACACCCATCACATGGTGTCTATAAATGAGACTATTCCCCGTGTAATTAGGTGCAGACTTGATAGCAGCGCGGGGGGCGGGGGGATGCGTCTCTCTCTGAGATGCTGGATAACGGGAGGCACACAGAGCGCCCCCAGGGCACTTCACCCTGGCAGGTGTCTCCAGACCTGCCCCAGGTGCTCTGGCTCCTGGCACAGGTGCACAGGCACCTCCCCCGTCCTGGAGCCCCACCCTTCATGGAGTCACTGAGCGGGAGTGCAGGGAGGGTGGAGGGGGGGTGCCCTGAACTCCCCAAGGAGAACTCACCCCCCTCAGGGCAGCGAGGCCCGGGCGCCCTGCCTCTGGGGATGGCTCTCATTTCACAAATGTCACATGTCCCCCTCACCCGCTGACCCTCCACAGGATCACAAAAAATTCAAGACGCTTGTATAGATGCGACAGGGAGCCACAAAGCTCCTTGAGACTGGTGCCAGGAGGAGGGAGGCTGGGGGGCAAGGGAGGGGGAGAAGTCATGGGCAGTCTAACCAAGATGCCTCACAATGAAAGCCTGAGGACAGAGGCCAGCGGGTGGCCAGGCCTCACCCCTGGAGAACGGAGGGCAGCACGGAGGCCAGGCCTCACCCCTGGAGGATGGAGGACAGCAGGGCAGCCAGGCCTTACCCCTGGAGGACGGAGGACAGCAGGGCGGCCAGGCCTTACCCCTGGAGGACGGAGGACAGCAGGGTGGCCAGGCCTCATCCCTGGAGGATGGAGGACAGCAGGGCGGCCAGGCCTCACCCCTGGAGGATGGAGGACAAAAGGGCGGCCAGGCCTCACCCCTGGAGGACGGAGGACAGCAGGGTGGCCAGGCCTCACCCCTGGAGGACGGAGAACAGCAGGGCGGCCAGGCCTCACCCCTGGAGGATGGAGAACAGCAGGGCGGCCAGGCCTCACCCCTGGAGGATGGAGGACAGCAGTGCGGCCAGGCCTCACCCCTGGAGGATGGAGGACAGCAGGGTGGCCAGGCCTCACCCCTGGAGGACAGAGGACAGAAGAGTGGCCAGGCCTTACCCCTGGAGGACGGAGGACAGCAGGGTGGCCAGGCCTCACCCCTGGAGGACGGAGAACAGCAGGGCGGCCAGGCCTCACCCCTGGAGGATGGAGGACAGCGGGCGGCCAGGCCTCACCCCTGGAGGACAGAGGACAGCAGGGTGGCCAGGCCTCACCCCTGGAGGACGGAGGACAGCAGGGCAGCCAGGCCTCACCCCTGGAGGACGGAGGACAGCGGGCGGCCAGGCCTCACCCCTGGAGGACGGAGGACAGAAGAGTGGCCAGGCCTCCCCCCTGGAGGATGGAGGACAGCGGGCGGCCAGGCCTCACCCCTGGAGGACGGAGAACAGAAGAGTGGCCAGGCCTCCCCCCTGGAGGACGGAGGACAGCACGGAGGCCAGGCCTCACCCCTGGAGGACGGAAGACAGCAGGGTGGCCAGGCCTCACCCCTGGAGGACGGAGGACAGCACGGAGGCCAGGCCTCACCCCTGGAGGACGGAAGACAGCAGGGTGGCCAGGCATCACCCCTGGAGGACGGAGGACAGCACGGAGGCCAGGCCTCACCCCTGGAGGACGGAGGACAGAAGAGCAGCCAGGCCTCACCCCTGGAGGACGGAGGACAGCGGGGCAGCCCTCCCTGGGATCCCGCCCCTGTGCACGCTGTTCCCTTCTCAGGATCTGTGGGTCCCGGGGCCCCTCCCCAGTCTACCACCCTAGAGCCGGACGCCCAGACACTGGGCCAGTCCTGGCAGCCTCCTGGGCAGTGAGCAGCAGGTGGCAGCAGGCCGTACTGCCCAGGTGTGCAGAGACAAGCCCTCCACCCTGCCCCACCCCACCACGCGGCCAGGGACTCAGTGAGTCTGGGGGATGGGGAGGAACCAGACTCAGGCACAGGACAGCTGCCTACCAGGAGGCAGGGAGGAGATGCCTGGCCACTGGCTCCCTGCCCATGGGACCCCAGGGCCCTGAGAGGAAGAGACACCATGGAGAGGGAAGGAGGCACAGAAGCGAGGGAGGGAGGAAGGGAGGGAAAGAGGGAGGGGGGTCACTTACTCAGCAATGTCCACAGCACACCCAGACGTCCATAGACTTGGGCTGCAGCGGCCCTGCTGGCACGTGGGTTGCTCTCACCAGGACAACTCTGGAGTCACGAATTTTAAGCCTCTGAAACGCACCCCGTGTTTTGTGCAGCTCCATTTAGAGATGGGGGTTGTCACCCTGTGGGACATGGATTTGGCATGGAGCCTCAACCATTCCCAGACGCATCTGAGATTCTGAGATTCTGTTCCTCAGATTTTCCAACCCAAACCTCCCTCTGGGGCCTGGCGAGACCCGAAGGCTGTGTTCATCCACACCAAGTCCAGCTGCATGTGAAACGGTGGAGAGGCCCCGAGGGCCCACGGAGAACGGCGTGCCCCGAGGCAGCGCCTGGCAGGGAGCGCGCGGGGAACTCAGCACAGACAGGCCAGGTGCCACCTCTCCTCTGCACGAGAACTTCCTGAGGGAAACGGGCCCAGGGGCAGGGCCAGGCCAGGGAAACGGGCCCAGGGGCAGGGCCAGGCCAGGGAAACGGGTCCAGGGGCAGGGCCAGGCCAGGGAAACGGGCCCAGGGGCAAGGCCAGGCCAGGGAAACGGGCCCAGGGGCAAGGCCAGGCCAGGGAAACGGGTCCAGGGGCAGGGCCAGGCCAGGGAAACGGGTCCAGGGGCAGGGCCAGGCCAGGGAAACGGGCCCAGGGGCAAGGCCAGGCCAGGGAAACGGGCCCAGGGGCAGGGCCAGGCCAGGCACCTAATGCACGTCAGTCCTGTAGCTCCTGCTTGTACCTTCTCGCCTCCATTTGCACCATGATCTGAGAGCCAGTGAGTGTGGTGCTGTTACTCAACCCTGAGTTCAACACCCGAGTACCACAAAAAAAAAAAAAGAAGAAAACAGCGGTCCAGAGTGGAGGCCAGACACTGCTGTGTTTAAGCACACCCCATGCCAGGAGCTCAAAAACCTAGACCCCAAGGACCGGAGACGTCGGGAACAGATGGCTGAAGAAGTGTGCGCATGCCCATGAGCCATGAAGAAACACCTGGCCACCAAGGAAATGCAAACGCAAACCAGTCGGGCCCTTCTCACCCCAGCAAGGTTGCCGTGGTCAGAAATAGGAAGAGGAGCGAAGGCTGGCAAGGACGGGGCAGAGAGGGTGGCGCTGCTGACGGGATGGTGAGCGGGTGCAGCCACTGAGGACATCAGTACGGAGTCCTTAAAGAACAGCAGGTACGTGTATTATTGATAGCCACACATTCACAACAGCTCGTATAGGATACAAGCACAGGATGTGCAGACATCCATACAGTAACACATTCACAACAGCTCGTACAGGATACCAGCACAGGATGTGCAGACATCCATACAGTAACACATTCACAACAGCTCGCCTAGGATACCAGCACAGGATGTGCAGACATCCATACAGTAACACATTCACAACAGCTCGTACAGGATACCAGCACAGGATGTGCAGACATCCATACAGTAACACATTCACAACAGCTCGCATAGGATACCAGCACAGGATGTGCAGACATCCATACAGTAACACATTCACAACAGCTCGCATAGGATACCAGCACAGGATGTGCAGACATCCATACAGTAACACATTCACAACAGCTCGTACAGGATACCAGCACAGGATGTGCAGACATCCATACAGTAACACATTCACAACAGCTCGCATAGGATACCAGCACAGGATGTGCAGACATCCATACAGTAACACATTCACAACAGCTCACATAGGATACCAGCACAGGATGTGCAGACATCCATACAGTAACACATTCACAACAGCTCGTACAGGATACCAGCACAGGATGTGCAGACATCCATACAGTAACACATTCACAACAGCTCGCATAGGATACCAGCACAGGATGTGCAGACATCCATACAGTAACACATTCACAACAGCTCGTATAGGATACCAGCACAGGATGTGCAGACATCCATACAGTAACACATTCACAACAGCTCGTACAGGATACCAGCACAGGATGTGCAGACATCCATACAGTAACACATTCACAACAGCTCGTACAGGATACCAGCACAGGATGTGCAGACATCCATACAGTAACACATTCACAACAGCTCGTACAGGATACCAGCACAGGATGTGCAGACATCCATACAGTAACACATTCACAACAGCTCGTACAGGATACCAGCACAGGATGTGCAGACATCCATACAGTAACACATTCACAACAGCTCGTACAGGATACCAGCACAGGATGTGCAGACATCCACACAGTAACACATTCACAACAGCTCGTACAGGATACCAGCACAGGATGTGCAGACATCCATACAGTAACACATTCACAACAGCTCGTACAGGATACCAGCACAGGATGTGCAGACATCCATACAGTAACACATTCACAACAGCTCGTACAGGATACCAGCACAGGATGTGCAGACATCCATACAGTAACACATTCACAACAGCTCGTACAGGATACCAGCACAGGATGTGCAGACATCCATACAGTAACACATTCACAACAGCTCACATAGGATACCAGCACAGGATGTGCAGACATCCATACAGTAACACATTCACAACAGCTCGTACAGGATACCAGCACAGGATGTGCAGACATCCATACAGTAACACATTCACAACAGCTCGCATAGGATACCAGCACAGGATGTGCAGACATCCATACAGTAACACATTCACAACAGCTCGCATAGGATACCAGCACAGGATGTGCAGACATCCATACAGTAACACATTCACAACAGCTCGTACAGGATACCAGCACAGGATGTGCAGACATCCATACAGTAACACATTCACAACAGCTCGTACAGGATACCAGCACAGGATGTGCAGACATCCATACAGTAACACATTCACAACAGCTCGTACAGGATACCAGCACAGGATGTGCAGACATCCATAGAGTAACACATTCACAACAGCTCGTACAGGATACCAGCACAGGATGTGCAGACATCCATACAGTAACACATTCACAACAGCTCGTACAGGATACCAGCACAGGATGTGCAGACATCCATACAGTAACACATTCACAACAGCTCGCATAGGATACCAGCACAGGATGTGCAGACATCCATACAGTAACACATTCACAACAGCTCGCATAGGATACCAGCACAGGATGTGCAGACATCCATACAGTAACACATTCACAACAGCTCGTACAGGATACCAGCACAGGATGTGCAGACATCCATACAGTAACACATTCACAACAGCTCGTACAGGATACCAGCACAGGATGTGCAGACATCCATACAGTAACACATTCACAACAGCTCGTACAGGATACCAGCACAGGATGTGCAGACATCCATACAGTAACACATTCACAACAGCTCGTACAGGATACCAGCACAGGATGTGCAGACATCCATACAGTAACACATTCACAACAGCTCGCATAGGATACCAGCACAGGATGTGCAGACATCCATACAGTAACACATTCACAACAGCTCGTACAGGATACCAGCACAGGATGTGCAGACATCCATACAGTAACACATTCACAACAGCTCGCATAGGATACCAGCACAGGATGTGCAGACATCCATACAGTAACACATTCACAACAGCTCGTACAGGATACCAGCACAGGATGTGCAGACATCCATACAGTAACACATTCACAACAGCTCGTACAGGACACCAGCACAGGATGTGCAGACATCCATACAGTAACACATTCACAACAGCTCGTACAGGATACCAGCACAGGATGTGCAGACATCCATACAGTAACACATTCACAACAGCTCGTACAGGATACCAGCACAGGATGTGCAGACATCCATACAGTAACACATTCACAACAGCTCGTACAGGATACCAGCACAGGATGTGCAGACATCCATACAGTAACACATTCACAACAGCTCGTACAGGATACCAGCACAGGATGTGCAGACATCCATACAGTAACACATTCACAACAGCTCGCATAGGATACCAGCACAGGATGTGCAGACATCCATACAGTAACACATTCACAACAGCTCGTACAGGATACCAGCACAGGATGTGCAGACATCCATACAGTAACACATTCACAACAGCTCGCATAGGATACCAGCACAGGATGTGCAGACATCCATACAGTAACACATTCACAACAGCTCGCATAGGATACCAGCACAGGATGTGCAGACATCCATACAGTAACACATTCACAACAGCTCGTACAGGATACCAGCACAGGATGTGCAGACATCCATACAGTAACACATTCACAACAGCTCGTACAGGATACCAGCACAGGATGTGCAGACATCCATACAGTAACACATTCACAACAGCTCGTACAGGATACCAGCACAGGATGTGCAGACATCCATACAGTAACACATTCACAACAGCTCGTACAGGATACCAGCACAGGATGTGCAGACATCCATACAGTAACACATTCACCACAGCTCGTACAGGATACCAGCACAGGATGTGCAGACATCCATACAGTAACACATTCACAACAGCTCGTACAGGATACCAGCACAGGATGTGCAGACATCCATACAGTAACACATTCACAACAGCTTGTACAGGATACCAGCACAGGATGTGCAGACATCCATACAGTAACACATTCACAACAGCTCGCATAGGATA
The DNA here is from genome assembly GCA_024803745.1 of Megascapheus bottae. Taxonomy (NCBI): domain Eukaryota; kingdom Metazoa; phylum Chordata; class Mammalia; order Rodentia; family Geomyidae; genus Megascapheus; species Megascapheus bottae. The sequence continues at coordinate 866,125 of JANJXV010000021.1, read as the reverse complement.
CCAGCACAGGATGTGCAGACATCCATACAGTAACACATTCACAACAGCTCGTACAGGATACCAGCACAGGATGTGCAGACATCCATACAGTAACACATTCACAACAGCTCGTACAGGATACCAGCACAGGATGTGCAGACATCCATACAGTAACACATTCACAACAGCTCGTACAGGATACCAGCACAGGATGTGCAGACATCCATACAGTAACACATTCACAACAGCTCGTACAGGATACCAGCACAGGATGTGCAGACATCCATACAGTAACACATTCACAACAGCTCGTACAGGATACCAGCACAGGATGTGCAGACATCCATACAGTAACACATTCACAACAGCTCGCATAGGATACCAGCACAGGATGTGCAGACATCCATACAGTAACACATTCACAACAGCTCGTACAGGATACCAGCACAGGATGTGCAGACATCCATACAGTAACACATTCACAACAGCTCGCACAGGATACCAGCACAGGATGTGCAGACATCCATACAGTAACACATTCACAACAGCTCGCATAGGATACCAGCACAGGATGTGCAGACATCCATACAGTAACACATTCACAACAGCTCGTACAGGATACCAGCACAGGATGTGCAGACATCCATACAGTAACACATTCACAACAGCTCGCACAGGATACCAGCACAGGATGTGCAGACATCCATACAGTAACACATTCACAACAGCTCGTACAGGATACCAGCACAGGATGTGCAGACATCCATACAGTAACACATTCACAACAGCTCGTACAGGATACCAGCACAGGATGTGCAGACATCCATACAGTAACACATTCACAACAGCTCGTACAGGATACCAGCACAGGATGTGCAGACATCCATACAGTAACACATTCACAACAGCTCGTACAGGATACCAGCACAGGATGTGCAGACATCCATACAGTAACACATTCACAACAGCTCGCATAGGATACCAGCACAGGATGTGCAGACATCCATACAGTAACACATTCACAACAGCTCGTACAGGATACCAGCACAGGATGTGCAGACATCCATACAGTAACACATTCACAACAGCTCGTACAGGATACCAGCACAGGATGTGCAGACATCCATACAGTAACACATTCACAACAGCTCGTACAGGATACCAGCACAGGATGTGCAGACATCCATACAGTAACACATTCACAACAGCTCGTACAGGATACCAGCACAGGATGTGCAGACATCCATACAGTAACACATTCACAACAGCTCGTACAGGATACCAGCACAGGATGTGCAGACATCCATACAGTAACACATTCACAACAGCTCGCATAGGATACCAGCACAGGATGTGCAGACATCCATACAGTAACACATTCACAACAGCTCGTACAGGATACCAGCACAGGATGTGCAGACATCCATACAGTAACACATTCACAACAGCTCGTACAGGACACCAGCACAGGATGTGCAGACATCCATACAGTAACACATTCACAACAGCTCGTACAGGATACCAGCACAGGATGTGCAGACATCCATACAGTAACACATTCACAACAGCTCGTACAGGATACCAGCACAGGATGTGCAGACATCCATACAGTAACACATTCACAACAGCTCGTACAGGATACCAGCACAGGATGTGCAGACATCCATACAGTAACACATTCACAACAGCTCGTACAGGATACCAGCACAGGATGTGCAGACATCCATACAGTAACACATTCACAACAGCTCGTACAGGATACCAGCACAGGATGTGCAGACATCCATACAGTAACACATTCACAACAGCTCGTACAGGATACCAGCACAGGATGTGCAGACATCCATACAGTAACACATTCACAACAGCTCGTACAGGATACCAGCACAGGATGTGCAGACATCCATACAGTAACACATTCACAACAGCTCGTACAGGATACCAGCACAGGATGTGCAGACATCCATACAGTAACACATTCACAACAGCTCACATAGGATACCAGCACAGGATGTGCAGACATCCATACAGTAACACATTCACAACAGCTCGTACAGGATACCAGCACAGGATGTGCAGACATCCATACAGTAACACATTCACAACAGCTCGTACAGGATACCAGCACAGGATGTGCAGACATCCATACAGTAACACATTCACAACAGCTCGTACAGGATACCAGCACAGGATGTGCAGACATCCATACAGTAACACATTCACAACAGCTCGTACAGGATACCAGCACAGGATGTGCAGACATCCATACAGTAACACATTCACAACAGCTCGTACAGGATACCAGCACAGGATGTGCAGACATCCATACAGTAACACATTCACAACAGCTCGTACAGGATACCAGCACAGGATGTGCAGACATCCATACAGTAACACATTCACCACAGCTCGTACAGGATACCAGCACAGGATGTGCAGACATCCATACAGTAACACATTCACAACAGCTCGCATAGGATACCAGCACAGGATGTGCAGACATCCATACAGTAACACATTCACAACAGCTCGCATAGGATACCAGCACAGGATGTGCAGACATCCATACAGTAACACATTCACAACAGCTCGTACAGGACACCAGCACAGGATGTGCAGACATCCATACAGTAACACATTCACAACAGCTCGCATAGGATACCAGCACAGGATGTGCAGACATCCATACAGTAACACATTCACAACAGCTCGTACAGGATACCAGCACAGGATGTGCAGACATCCATACAGTAACACATTCACAACAGCTCGTACAGGATACCAGCACAGGATGTGCAGACATCCATACAGTAACACATTCACAACAGCTCGTACAGGATACCAGCACAGGATCTGCAGACATCCATACAGTAACACATTCACAACAGCTCGTACAGGACACCAGCACAGGATGTGCAGACATCCATACAGTAACACATTCACAACAGCTCGTACAGGATACCAGCACAGGATGTGCAGACATCCATACAGTAACACATTCACAACAGCTCGTACAGGACACCAGCACAGGATGTGCAGACATCCATACAGTAACACATTCACAACAGCTCGTACAGGATACCAGCACAGGATGTGCAGACATCCATACAGTAACACATTCACAACAGCTCGTACAGGATACCAGCACAGGATGTGCAGACATCCATACAGTAACACATTCACAACAGCTCGTACAGGATACCAGCACAGGATGTGCAGACATCCATACAGTAACACATTCACAACAGCTCGTACAGGATACCAGCACAGGATGTGCAGACATCCATACAGTAACACATTCACAACAGCTCGTACAGGATACCAGCACAGGATGTGCAGACATCCATACAGTAACACATTCACAACAGCTCGTACAGGATACCAGCACAGGATGTGCAGACATCCATACAGTAACACCAGGATCACCTGCGTATGGCCCCCGGCCCTGTTCTGTTGTTGTCCCCACGACTTCCACAAGTACAAGTTGAATGACGCATATCCGAAGCCTTCAGCGGTTTAGCCCAGTTCCTGAAAGTTTGAGAGAAGAGCCAAATGCAGGGGCTACGGCACGAGGTGGCGGGCAGCGGCCCCCTGTGGAACGAGGGACTGGACCCCAGTGGACAGGCCAGCTCCGGTGGGGGGGGCAGGCGTGAGCCGCCCTCGGGAGGTCTGGGGCCAGCTTTAGCTCCACGGAGACTCGCGCCAGCCTGGGTTGCGTCAGGTACCTGTCTCAGAAACTTCAAGCAGAAGACACATACTGATGTAGTATGGTGTATGCAACCCTGCCTACACATGCATCCATTCCACTTCCAGGGGCCAAAGTGGCTGTTTATAAAGTTTGCAGCTCCCTGAACAAGTCTTAGTGGTTTGGTTGTGGTATTTTTGCCAGTCCTGGGCTTGGACTCAGGGCTTGTGCACCACTGGGCTTTCTAAAGGATGGGGCTCTTGAGCCACAGCACCACTTCCGGCTTTTTTCCATGTATGGGGTACTGAGGAACCGAACCCGGGTCCTCGTGCATGCTAGGCCAGCACCCTACCACCAGGCCATGCTCCCAGCCCCGTGGTTCTTGAGTGTAATTCTGGAGTCACCCTGAGAGGATGTGAGACCTTTATGAAGAAACACCAGCTGTGAGTAACTGACATCCCTACCAACAGAGCAGGACAGCCAGATGTCAGCCACCTGTGCAGCTTCCCTGTGCCAGGGCCCTCACGCTCCTCACCGCCGGGCTCACCCGCTTCCCTGGACCAACAGGGGTGGCCGACCTTCCCCACGCCCTGGCTTTGGTGAGAGATCTCGTCAAATGGTGAGTTTTGGCCAACCTCAGGTATAGACTTGTATTCTTTGGTAAAAGAAACCTGCGCCCACCCCAAGGGCATGAGACTTCTTGTGCTTTTTATTTCAGCAATTCTGTCATTTTTGTTTTTCCATTTCAATCTACGATTTGTTTCAATCTACCATCAGTTTGTGTATGGTACAGTCAAAATTCATTTTCTCTCCGCGCAGATGTCAATTTTTAGGCACAACAGCAGATTCTCTGTCCTGTTCCACTTATCTGCTGTGCGTATGCAGCGCTGTGCGGTCTTGTTTAATTTGATCCTCTGGGTTGGTTTTTCTTTCCAGAATAGTTTTCTCTGCTTTCCAATCATTTCCATTTCCACATGATTTTTTAATTTTTCATGTTTTTTGATAAACTGGTCACCGTAATGTCCGCAGTCATGTCTAAAAGGTCACCTTAGATTTTGCTGAGATCACGCGGAACCCAGGAATCAGTTGGCAGGATTGAGGTCTTGCCGCGTCTGGTCTCATGGCATACGCTCACCTCACGCCCTCCATCACGCTTCTCCACTGGCAGGATAAGCGTCTTGCTGCGGCGTTTCTCGCTGCGACGCTGGGATAGCAGTTTGTGCTGGGAACGGCTGATGGAGCCGTGTCAGACGAGGCCATCGCCAGGTGTGTGACAGCCTGCACAGGTCACAGCTGAGCCGGGGACTCAGCAAACTCACATTACATTCCAGTAAAATGTCTGGCTGCCAGGAGGGCCGGGAGCTGGTGAAGCAGAGACAGCCAGGCCCAGTCCCAGCAGCCGCTGCCCCTCTGCACCCGACCACCTCCGCCGGTGCCCTCCTCGCCCGCTCCCCCCCCACCCGTGCCCAGGCCCGGTCCTCCTCCCGCTGTCCCAGAACTATGGCAGCCATATTCTCATTTCCCCCGTGGCCTTGTAACCACACCTGCAGCCCATTTACCACAAGATGTCCATTAACCAAGGCCAGCACCACACCCACCATGGCCAGAAGCAACAAACTCCCGCTGGGACGTGTGCTGTGGACTGAGGCCGCCAGCCGTCCAGCGGTGGCCCCGGCACTGTCCGCCACCCTTGCAGGGAGCCAGGCTGCTGGAAAGCCAGCCGGGAGCGGATGGGCGGCTCCTCAAAGCCGGGTTTGGGAAAGAGCGAGCGGAGGGGCAAGGGCCGTGCCTGCCTGGAGGCTGACAGAGCCGTGGCAGCTGAGCCCCGCTGGGGAGACGCCCTCCCTGCGTCCACCAGGCGCTGGCCCCGTGAATGTCCCCGGAACCCACGCAGGGAGACTCAGGGGCGGGACATGGAGGCAAGGAGCACACAGGGTGTGGGAGTGGGTCTGTTGGCCCGGCCTCTCCAACGCCCTGGGACCTGAATAACTCACCCGCCTCACCGCGGGGTGGGCAGCCGCACTGTGCCCAGCACGGGGTGGGCAGCGGGCAGCGGGCTGCGAATGAAACCCTTGCTAGCCCTGCTCACTTCCCAAGGGTCTGGGTGGCTCTGCCCTGTCATCCCTCAAACAAACCCAGTAGCCAGCCCCACCGCAGGCCAGCCACAGCACCACCGCAGGCCAGCCACAGCCCCACCGCAGGCCGGCCACAGCCCCACCGCAGGCCAGCCACAGCCATACCACAGGCCAGCCACACCACAGGCCAGCCACAGCCCCACCGCAGGCCAGCCACAGCCCCACCGCAGGCCAGCCACAGCCCCACCGCAGGCCGGCCACACCGCAGGCCAGCCACAGCCACACCACAGGCCAGCCACAGCACCACCGCAGGCCAGCCACAGCCCCACCGCAGGCTGCCCCCCCCGCAGGCCGGCCACAGCCACGCTGCAAGCTGGCCATGACGCAGGCCGGCCACAGCCCCACCGCAGGCCAGCCCCAGCCCCACCGCAGGCCGGCCACAGCCCCACCGCAGGCCAGCCACAGCCCCACCGCAGGCCGGCCACAGCCCCACCGCAGGCCAGCCACAGCCATACCGCAGGCCAGCCACAGCCCCACCGCAGGCCAGCCCCACCGCAGGCCAGCCACAGCCCCACCGCAGGCCGGCCACAGCCACACCGCAGGCCGGCCACAGCCACACTGCAGGCCGGCCACACCGCAGGCCAGCCACAGCCCCACCGCAGGCCAGCCACAGCCACAGCACAGGCCAGCCACAGCCCCACCGCAGGCCGGCCTCCTCGAATCTGGTTCTGAAGGGAGACAATGGAGAAAGGAAGAGGGATTCATTTGTATTCAGGGCGTCAATAACTGAATACGGAAAGAGAAGAGAGAAGAGAATACACCATCCGGGCATGCAATCTGGTTAAAATTTATTACTCCTCATAATGAAAAGCCTTTTAATTAGGAGTCCACCATTCCGTGTGAGGAGCAGGAATGGGACGTGGTTCCAGTGTTCTCTGCCTGCCGTCTGGAAGAGCTACAGCTGCAGGACGGGAGCCACGGGAGGGCCTGCTCTTCACCCTCCTCTGGGTGTCTCTGTGGTTTTCACACCCTCTGGAAAGGGCCTTGCTCACTTTCTGAATAAGGCCAGGTTTTAAAGCACAGAGAAGTCAAAGCTGAAGCCCCAGTGCTCTTTCTTGGGCCCCCCAGTGCTCCCCCTGAGTGCCCCTCCCAGGATCCCCAGTGCTCTTCCCAGCCTCCTCCAGTGCTCCTCCCAGCCCCCCACAATGCTCCCCACCCTCCCCCAGTGCTCCTCTCGACCTCCCCACAGTGCTCCCCACCCTCCCCACAGTGCTCCTCTCGACCTCCCCACAGTGCTCCCCATCCTCCCCCAGTGCTCCTCTCGACCTCCCCACAGTGCTCCCCACCCTCCCCACAGTGTTCCTCTCAGCCTCCCCACAGTGCTCCCCACCCTCCCCACAGTGCTCCTCTCGACCTCCCCACAGTGCTCCCCACCCTCCCCACAGTGCTCCTGTCGACCTCCCCATAGTGCACAGCCACAGCATTGCCCTCAGGCAGATTCCAGACTGGCTGCAGGAGGGGAGGGCCAGCAGCTCCCAGGGGCGGGGCGGCTCCAGCTGCGGGACAGAGCGGCTCTGGGGGCGGAGCCGATGGCTTGGGGGGCGGGGTAGGCGGTTCCTGGGGGCGGGGCCGGCAGCTCCGGGGACGAGGTCGACAGTTCCTGGGGGCGGGGCCGGCAGCTCCGGAGGCGGGGCCGGCGGCTCCGGGGGGCGGGGCCGGAGGTTCCTAGGGGCGGGGCCGGCGGCTCCAGGGGCTGGGTAGGCGGTTCCGGGGGCGGGGCCGGAGGTTCCTAGGGGCGGGACCGGAGGTTCCTAGGGGCGGGGCCGGCGGCTCCGGGGGCGGGGTAGGCAGTTTCGGGGGCGGGGCTGGAGGTTCCTAGGGGCGGGGCCGGAGGTTCCTGGGGGCGGGGGCGGTGGCTCCGGGGGCGGGGCCGGCGGTTCCGGGGGCGGGTAGGCGGTTCCGGGGGCGGGGCCGGCGGTTCCGGGGGCGGGTAGGCGGTTCCGGGGGGCGGGGCCGGCGGCTCCGGGGGCGGGGCCGGCCAGGGCGCCAGGGCCTGGAGCTCTGGCCGGCTGCTGCAGGCTTGGCCTCCGGAGCCTCGGGGAAGTCCTCCCTCCTCCTGCCACACAGGGTCTTCGAGTAACACGGCGGTAACTAGGCACTTCACCGGGCTATTTAAAACGCATTCTGCTTTACAGAACAAGTAATCACAGTGAAAATCTCAGCGTTTCTAATATGTAACTAGTTTCTCCTCCTATCTTTTAGGAAACCGGATTCACATAACTTACTAATGCACCTTTTTTAATTCCACGCACAACTAAGTCATTGCATCTTGACTCCCGCCTGACAGGCGGCAGAGGCGGTGGGAGCCAGAAAGCCCGGCAGGCCTCGGCGCGAGGACGCTCAGGGCGCTGTCCCCGGCGGGACACCGGCGTGACAGCCTGCCCCGTGGCTCCTTCCGGTTCGTGAAAGCGGCTCCTGGCTGTGGCCGATGACCACACTGGAATCACGAATGCCAGAAGAGAAGGGAGGGGACCTGAGGGCTCCGCGACATGGCTATTGGCTGGACCCTTGAACGCTGCTGTGCCACCAGGGACCACACCGCGTGGCCGCCGACGCCTCTCGGATCCCCGCCAGGACCAAAGCTGCGGTGTCCCAGCGATGTCCTTGGCTGGATTGCGCTCAGCTCGGCCGCTCCGAGACACGGCTTCATTCACCACCCTCCCCCACTTCTTCTGCTCCCTCCCCTACAGCCAGACAGCAGGGCGGACCCGCGGTGGGCAAGGCGGGGGGGGGGGGGGGGCCAGGAGACAGCACCCAGGGCCTCTGGACCCAGCCAGCGCGCGGTGGGCGGGCCAGGAGACAGCACCCAGGGCCTCTGGACCCAGCCAGCGGCGGGAAGGGCCAGGAGACAGCACCCAGGGCCTCTGGACCCAGCCAGCGCGCGGTGGGCGGGCCAGGAGACAGCACCCAGGGCCTCTGGACCCAGCCAGCGCGCGGTGGGCGGGCCAGGAGACAGCACCCAGGGCCTCTGGACCCAGCCAGCGCGCGGTGGGCGGGCCAGGAGACAGCACCCAGGGCCTCTGGACCCAGCCAGCGCGCGGTGGGCGGGCCAGGAGACAGCACCCAGGGCCTCTGGACCCAGCCAGCGCGCGGTGGGCGGGCCAGGAGACAGCACCCAGGGCCTCTGGACCAAAAGCACTCTGGAGGCCTGGACACTGCACAAAGCCACCTCCCAAGGCCCCCCTCGACCCCTGGGGTCCACCAGGCCTGATTTCCCCACAGACATCGCCTGCCAGGAGAGGCCAGGGACACGTAAGACACCGCGAGGTCACCGGCACCCAGTGAGAAATACACCTGGTGTCACACCACTCTGCTGAGAGCAATGGAGGAGCCCCAGGCCGCCCAGAGGACAGGGCCCAGGGGCGGGTCATGGCTGATAGCCCATCCCAGCTGTGTCTGGGGACCCAGAGGCAGGACAGGTGGCCAGGGTGTGAAGCAGGCAGGCAGGACAGCACCTGGGTGGGTGTCTGGTGGGGTGTCTGGTGGGGTGTCTGGTGGTGTGTCTGGGTGGGGTGTCTGGGTGGGGTGGCTGGGTAGGGTGTCTGGGTGGGGTGTCTGGTGGAGTGTCCAGGTAGGGTGTCCAGGGGGAGTGTCTGGTGGGGTGTCCGGGTGGGGTGGCTGGGTAGGGTGTCCGGGTGGGGTGTCTGGTGGGGTTTCTGGTGGATGTGTGGTGGGGTGTCTGGTGGGGTATCTGGTGGATGTGTGGGTGGGGTGTCTGGTGGATATGTGGGTGGGGTGTCTGGGTGGGGAGTCTGGTGGGGTGTCTGGTGGGGTGTCTGGTGGCGTGTCTGATGGGGTGTCTGGTGGGGAGTCTGGTGGGGTATCTGGTGGGGTTTCTGGTGGATGTGTGGTGGGGTGTCTGGTGGGGTGTCTGGGTGGGGTGTCTGGTGGGGTGTCTGGTGGGGAGTCTGGTGGGGTGTCTGGTGGGGTGTCTGGTGGGGTGTCTGGGTGGGGTGTCTGGTGGGTGTCTGGTGGGGTGTCTGGGTGGGGTGTCTGGTGGGGTGTCTGGTGGGGTGTCTGGAGGGGAGTCTGGTGGGGTGTCTGGTGTGGTGTCTGGTGGGGTATCTGGTGGGGTTTCTGGTGGGGTTTCTGGTGGATGTGTGGTGGGGTGTCTGGTGGGGGGTCGGGTGGGGTGTCTGGTGGGGTGTCTGGGTGGGGTGTCTGGTGGGGTGTCTGGTGGGGTGTCTGGTGGGGAGTCTGGTGGGGTGTCTGGTGGGGTGTCTGGTGGGGAGTCTGGTGGCGTGTCTGATGGGGTGTCTGGTGGAGTATCTGGTGGGGTTTCTGGTGGGGTTTCTGGTGGATGTGTGGTGGGGTGTCTGGTGGGGGGTCGGGTGGGGTGTCTGGTGGGGTGTCTGGGTGGGGTGTCTGGTGGGGTATCTGGTGGCATGTCCGGGTGGGGTGTCCGGGTAGGGTGTCTCGTTGGGGTGACAGGGCTGTCTGGGTGATGTCAGTGCTTAGCAGGGCTGGCCTGACGTCCAGGGCTCTTCATGGGGTGACTATTCTGAATCTCAAGTTCCTGTAGGCTCCTTTCTGGAGAAAGCTGGGTTGAACTGGCCCCTGCCTGGCCTCCTCCCAAGCCCTCGTCAGGCCCTCCGTCCTGTCAGCCTCTGCCGAGGGAACAACGGGTCTGGGGTCTCTCCAGAGATGCTGATGGGGTGTTGGGGTGGCCTCCCTTGGGAGACAGCACTGCTCCTTCCTGTCTGTGCCTCTCCGACAGTGGAGGGAAGGCAGGTGGTCTGTCTACGTGGTTGACTTGCAGGGATGGACAGACAGCCCCAGGCCCTGGCAGTCCGCCCCTCCTCAGCCCAAAGCCAGACCCCGACCCAAGTTAATTCACAGCACCCAGAGGGCATCGATAACTGGGAACCATAAGCAGTTACTCCTTGTCCCAGAATGCCCTTGCAATTAGCAGTTCTAGAACATAAATAAATTGAAACATGCAATTGGTCAGAGCGCAAGCTTGTTCTTACATGAGAGAGTATCTCAGAGCACAACTCGGGGGAAAACGGCATGGGAATGGAGCTCCCACCGGGCTCGGCCCAAACAGGGAAGGGCATCCGAGGGCCGAGCGGCTAGGGGTCTAAGGCCAGAGCACTGTGCCCCCAGCCAAGTCACAGCACGGATCCTGCACCGGCGTCTCTCCTGCACCCAGGTGCGCCCTGCAAGGCAGTGAGCCTAGACAGGGTTTCCAGAACACCCCATCTGCCCACCGCAGCACCGCAAACCAAAGGGGGGGCTCCGCACGCACAGACGCCCAGGAAACAGTTCACATGGGCACTGGCGCTCGGAGCCCATCCAGGCTGGCAGCCTCCGGGGGCCACCTGGGAAGAGCCCGGGGTCCTGGCTCCCCACCTGCCCGCCGTGCCAGGCCTGGTTGCACCAGGAAGGCTGTGTCTTCTTACATGAGGCCTGCATTAGCACACCCATCAGAGAAGCAGCTCAAATCCAGACACCGCAGGAGCACGTTACAGGTAAGAGCTCTTACTTTAAAGAGTGCCACTCTGAGTTTAGGTATTTACTTAATTTTAAGTTAGGATCCTTGAATCCCTAAATCAACAGTGGGTTCTACGAATGGTGGCATAGGGGAAAAGGAAAACCTGGTGGAGGCAGGTCCAAGGCAGAGGCCTTGTGCAGGAAGGGTGGTGGCCTGGCGCCACCTGCAGGGCTGAGGCAGCAGTGCAGAGCCACCGTCCCCAGGACTCACGCAGGCGCCTGACTCAAGACTCAGAAAAAACGGGGAGAGGACCACTGTGTAAGTTCTTCAGACTTGGCCTGTGATTGTTGTTGGGAAGACTGGAGCCAGCAGGTCCCAGATCTGTTTTCAGGGGGAGGTAAACTGAGGCAGCCACCTAGCGGGCTTGGGGCATAGGAAGTAAGTTGTCCCTCCTGGGTCCATCCCCTGGCTGTCTACTCTCCCCCCAGGCCAGACTTGGCACGGACTCGACTCTGCCTGAGGAAACCCAGCCTCATTGGCCCTGCCTCAAGGCTTTAATCGCACTGGGCCCTGGGGGCGTTGCTGCTGCACCCAAACTACACAGAAGGAATTTTCTTCCTCCACCCATTTAGTACCTGATGTCAGCCCTTGTTTCCTCATCTATTCTCTATTTTAGCACATCATCCATTGCTTCCTCCCGTGGTCACGTCAGTCAGTCTGATAGACTCACATGTCCCTCCACCCAACCCTTTCCCTCCTCCCTCCACCAGCTCCTCCACCCACCCATCCACCAACCCTCCATCCATCCTGTCCTTCATCTTTCATTCTTCCACACTTCAAACCACCCCCTCTATCCAACCTCTGCACATTCCTCCACCCTCCGCCAATCCATCCTGCCATCTCTCTATCCCTCAACTTCCTATGGCTCCATCCAGAAGCCCTTCGCCCACCCTCCACTCATTCATCCATCCACCCACCCATCCATCCATCCATCCATCCATCAACACATCCATCCATCCACCCACCTATCCATCCATCCACCCACCCATCCATCCATCCATCAACACATCCATCCATCCACCCACCTATCCATCCATCCACCCACCCACCCATCCATCCATCCATCCATCCATCAACACATCCATACATCTACCCACCCATCCATCCATCCATCCATCAACATATCCATACATCTACCCACCCATCCATCCATCCATCCATCCATCAACACATCCATACATCTACCCACCCACCCATCCATCCATCCATCAACACATCCATCCATCCACCCACCTATCCATCCATCCACCCACCATCCATCCATCCATCATCCATCCATCAACACATCCATACATCTACCCACCCACCCACCCATCCATCCATCCATCAGCACATCCATCCATCCACCCACCTATCCATCCATCCACCCACCCATCCATCCATCTATCCATCCATCCATGAACACATCCATACATCTACCCACCCACCCATCCATCCATCCATCCATGAACACATCCATACATCTACCCACCCACCCATCCATCCATCCATCCACCCACCTATCCATCCATCCACCCACCCATCCATCAACACATCCATCCATCCACCCACCTATCCATCCATCCACCCACCCATCCATCCATCCATCCATCCATCAACACATCCATACATCCACCCACCCACCCATCCATCCACCCATCCACCCATTCATCCATCCATCCACCCATCCACCTCTCAACCCACACATCCCTCCATCCACCCACCCATCCACCCATCCATCATCTACCCCTCAACCTACAGGTGCATTGTTCCCATGAGGACACAAATAGAACACTACTTACCCTAGGAAGCACCCTAGTAGGCTCTGAGCTTGGCATGCAATACCACAAGTTCAGAGAACAAAAGAAGAACCTCATGAAAATAGAAAAATGCACGTGCATCACAGCACACTGTCCACAGGCAGAAGACAACCTAGAGAATGGAAGAGGCGGCAGCCATCTTATCTTAGGAGAGCCCGGCCTTGAGTGCCCGCCCCACACTGGCGCCTCCAGGTCCGGGAGGAAATCCGTGTGGTTTGGTGCTGAGCAGGCCCAGACACGCCTGGACAGAGAATTCTCCGAGGGTGATTTATCCATGGCCAGGGAGCATGGGAAAAGATGCTCAACGCGGCTTTATGATTGGATAAATGCAAACACAGCCACAAGGAGGCATCACCTAGTTTTTAACGGAAAAAGAAAAAGAAGGCTGCAAGTGTGAGCAGGAGTGTAGAGAAAATAACATCCTTGGTGTGCTGTTGATGGAACGCAAGCCACGCGTGCACGAGGGAACACAGTGTCGTGGTTCCTACAAACTGGAAATGACAAGTGGTGTGGCCATTCGTCTTCTTGCACACGCCCTAAGAACAGCAACGTCACCACGGCCACACATCCGCAGCCCGAGTCCTGCAGCCGAGGGAGAGATAACCAACGCCCTCGTCCTCACCCGGGGGGGGGGGGGCGGCGTGGCCCAGGGGTGAGCACGCGTGCCAGTCATGGTGGCAGACAGTTTATATGCCGTCACTGTGGCCCTGGGGATGGGAGCGGAGGGCGGAGGGCGAGGGAGGGACACAGAGGGAGTCCATGGCCCCCGCCCTACCTGGAGGAGGGACGGGGAGGGGAGAGCCGCCTGCAGCCCCTCCCACTCACCTCTGAGCGCCCACGCAGTTACCCCCAGGTCCGTGTTTATAGAGAACGTATCAAGTGCTCCTACTGCAGGCTGTGCTCCTGCCCCTCCCGGCCCCCAGTGGCCTTCCTCCACCCTGAGGGGACCCCATGTTAGACTACACGGTCACCCTGTCCCACGCCACCCCCTGGTTACAAGGCTAACTTTTCCATGCTGTGACGGCCACAGCCAGGCCCTGGGGAGAGCCAAGGGCCATCTCAGACCAGGGTGAAGGCCGAGAGCCATCCAGGGCCAGCGCAGGCCTTGGAGAGCAGCTCGGGACCCGGAACTACTATGTAGCCAGCAGACACACCCTGCAGGAGCCAGAGCTGGCAGAGGTAGCAGAGGCGGTGCCCAGTTCAAAGGAGTAGTGACCCCGACACTGTGGTGTGGGGTGACACTGACCCCTGCAGCAGGCCTGGGGTGGCTGGAGATGGGCAGTGCAGCTAAGAGCTGCACAGACTCAAGAGGAGGGGGACAGGCTCCAGGCGCAGGCAGAAAATAGGGCTTCAGAGTTTTAATAAATTGAAAACAAAACTTGAAGCTCCAGCCTCCTGGGTAAACTTTTCTGGGAATTAATTTCTAAGATAAATTGTTTTAGAATTGCTTGGTCCATCTCCTCTAAGCCTCAATGTTTTTCTGATTAGACATTTTCATCTAAGTGGTCCAGACGTCTGAATGGCAGCTCAATCCTGGCTGTATTGACAACTGCCAGGGTCCGTGGTTTATGGGGAAAATATGAATTCCTTGCCAATGGCTTTGCTCAAATTGAGCTGTATTCTCAGTGAGATGAGATGAGGCCACGGACTGGGAAAAGTTCAGCTTGTCTTGTGGATTTTGTCCTCAGCATGGCCAAGGGGTGGGTGACCAAGGGGCCAGCCTGGCCAGGGGAGGAAGGCCAGTCACCGGGTGGAGACCAGGACCACAGGTGGACTTCAGAGCCCAAGCCCACCACGGGAAGCCACCCACAGAGGGCCACGTGGAAAACACCGTGCTAGGGATGCACCACCAGACCTCTATGCTCTGACCAGTGTCATTACATCACGGCTCCTTGGGGAGAGAAACATGTTCACCTGCCCCTGCTCACAGGTGGACCAGACACAGGGCAGTGAAAGCAAGGCTTAGCGGTGAGCGGCGTCTTTGCTGTCAGGACCCACCTGAGCTTCCTACCGTCTGTTGGGTGATTTGACACCTGGCTTCTGGTGCTGTGGCATGGGGGGGGGGCTTTTCTGGATGTAGTTTTCACTTCCTCATGTTGTCCTGCCGGCTCCCCCACCCCGCCACCCATACACACACTTGTCCCTCTTCTGCCCTCCTGCTTGCTTAGGTTGCCACATTGAACTCAGGGTCAGGTTGTTGTACCCGAATTTCTAGTACCCGAATTTCTAGAACCCCAAGAAGACCACCAGAGACCACAGCCAAAGCTAAAAAGCAGGGGTTCATTTATTTTCGAGTCCAGATTCGGGCCTCCGCGTACCAACAGCCAGCAACGCTGAAAGGCCCTGAGCAAGAACTTTACATTGCTTTTAAAGGAGAATCACAATTAACCACTGGTCGAATTAGAACTCAGGTGTCTAACCGCTGAGCACCAAGCTGTTACCACCTGGGGTTCAAGTACATGGGCTCTAAACAAGGGGGGAGGGGGCCATTCCCAGAACTTGGAACAATCTTGGCACAACATTCTCCCCTTTCCCATGATACTTTTAGAGCCAATCACACAAGGGCCTAAGGGTCCAGCTAAGACAAAAAAACAGAGTTATCCCACTCTGGAGGCTTCCTAATTTACTAGCTATGACCTTTGCCATACAGAAGCTCTGCAGTTTAATGCAGTCCCACTTATCCAGCCTTTCTCTGATTTGTTGTGATTCTTGGTCCTTATTAAGAAAGTTTCGACCTGTGCCAAGGAGGCCTAGTGTATCTCCTATTCCATCTTGTAAAGTTTTCAGTGTGTCAGCTTTTACCTCCAGGTCTTTGATCCATTTGGAGTTAATTCTAGTGCAGGGTGACAAAGAAGGATCCAACTTTAGTTTTCTGCAGGTGCTTAACCAGTTCTGCCAGCACAACTTGTTGAAGAGGCTGTCTTTCTTCCATTCTATTTTTTTGGCTCCCTTGTCAAAGATTAAGCGGCCATAGGTCTGTGGTTTAATATCTGGGTCCTCAGTTCTATTCCATTGGTCTTCAGGCCTGTTCTTGTGCCAGTGCCACGCTGGTTTGATAATTATAGCTCTGTAATAGAGTCTAAAGTTTGGAATTGAAATTCCTCCAGCGCTGTTCTTTCTGCTAAGAAGTGTTTTTGCTATACGGGGTCTTTTATTATTCCATATGAAATTTTGAATTTCTATTTCTTTAAAGAATGACATTGAAGGCCAGGAGAGATCACTACTACACTGTTGGTGGGAGTGCAAACTCTTTCAACCACTATGGAAAGCAGTGTGGCAGTGCCTCAAAAGGCTAAACATAGAACTCCCCTATGACCTAGCAATTCCACTAGTTGGCATTTACCAAACCACCCAGAAACAAGAACATACTAAACTCACTAGCACAACAATGTTCATTGCAGCACTATTCACCATAGCAAAGATATGGAACCAACCTAGATGTCCCTCAGTTGATGAGTGGATCAACAAGTTGTGGTATTTGTACACAATGGAATTCTATGCTGCTGTCAGAAAGAATGACATCGCCCCATTTGTTAGGAAATGGAAAGACTTAGAAAAAATCATATTAAGTGAAGTAAGCCAGACTCAAAGGAACTTAGGCTCAATGGTTTCCCTCATTCGTCATAATCAGTAGAAACCTTGGGCTCTACTAGCAGAGATTTGCAATAGAGCAAAATCTTGATACATAAGGCCATATAGTATGAAGCTAATTGAAAGGACCTCCAGGATATTGAAACAAAAGCCATATAATGAATGATTGTTGTCCTTAATGTACTATGTTGTCTCTCATCTCCTTTGCTGTCCCTTGGTTATCTCATATTGGTATAGTATCTCACTTTGTTATCTGATATATTGAATTTATTTGTATTTGGATATTTGAAATTTGATAGGGAAGGGGGGAAAACCAAGGCGGATGGGGGATGGGGGGGAGGGAAACGGGTACCAAGATATGTGAAAGGGTATCAATGTATGTGAATTAATGCACCTTCTATCTGGCAAATATCATGTAACCCTTTTACTAATTACAATAAAAAAATAAAGAATGACATTGAAATATTGATGGGTATTGTGTTGAATTTGTAGATAGCCCTTGGCAAGATTGTCATTTTCACGATATTGATTCTTCCAATCCAGGAGCATTGGAGGTTTTTCCATTTCCTTAGTTCTGCTTTAATTTCCTTTTTTAAGGTTTTAAAGTTTTCATCAAAAAGGTCCTTTACATTCTTAGTTAAGGTAATTCCTAGGTACTTTATTTCCTTTGAGGCTATTGTGAAATGAGTTTCTTTCTTGATTATTGCCTCATTCCTCTCACTGTTGGCGTAAAGGAAGGCAGTTGATTTTTGAGGGTTGATTTTATAGCCTGCTACCCTTCCAAAGTTTTGAATCAGCTCAAGGAGCTTGGGAGTAGAGTCTATAGGATTCTTTCAATACAGAATCATGTTATCTGCAAAGAGGGAGAGTTTCACTTCCTCTTTCCCTACTTGGATCCCCTTTATGCTTGCTTCTTGCCTTATTGCACTGGCTAGGAATTCTAATACTATGTTAAAGAGGAGTGGAGAGAGTGGGCATCCTTGTCTCCTTCCTGATTTTAGAGGTAATGGCTTTAGCTTTTCGCCATTAAGTATAATACTAGCTGTGGGTTTGTCATACATAGCCTTTATTATATTGAGGAATGTTCCATGGATTCCTAGTTTCTCCAAACAACGGACAAAGGCCTCATATCTAAAATATATCAACAGCTCAAAAAATTGAATCACTCCAAAACTAATCTCCAAAGTAACAACCATCCCATTAAAAAATGGGCCAAAGACTTAAAGAGAGTCTTCTCTGAAGAAGAAACAAAAATGGCCTATAGACACATGAAGAAATACTCCACATCTCTGGTCATAAAAGAAATGCAAATCAAAACAACTCTAAGATTCCACCTCACTCCAGTTAGAATGGCCAAGATCAGGAAAACGAATAACAACAGATGCTGGAGGGGATGTGGCCAGGAGGGATCACTACTACACTGTTGGTGGGAGTGCAAACTCGTTCAACCACTATGGAAAGCAGTGCGGCAGTGCCTCAAAAGACTAAACATAGAGCTCCCCTATGACCCAGCAATTCCACTACTTGGCATTTACCCAACAATCCAGAAACAAGGGCATACTAAATCCACTAGCACAACCAATGTTCATTGCAGCACTATTCACCATAGCAAAGATATGGAACCAACCCAGATGTCCCTCAGTTGATGAGTGGATCAACAAGTTGTGGTATTTGTACACAATGGAATTCTATGCTGCTGTCAGAAAAAAAGACTTAGAAAAAATCATATTAAGTGAAGTAAGCTAGACTCAAAGGAACTTAGGCTCAATGGTTTCCCTCATTTGTCATAATCAGTAGAAACCTTGGGCTCTACTAGCAGAGATCTGCAATAGAGCAAAATCTTGATACATAGGCCATATATTATGAAGCTAATTGAGAGGACCTCCAGGATATTGAAACAAAAGCCATATAACGAATGACTGTTGTCCTTAATGTACTATGTTATCCCTCATCTCCTTTGCTGTCCCTTAGGTATCTCATATTGTTACAGTATCTCACTTTGTTATCTGATATATTGAATTTATTTCTATTTGGTTATTTGAAATTTGATAGGGAAGGGGGGAAAACCAAGATGGGGGTGAGGGGTGGGGGAGTAGGGGGAGGGTAATGGGTACCAAGACATGTGAAAGGGTATCAATGTATGTGAATTAATGCACCTTCTATCTGGCAAATATCATGTAACCCTTTTACTAATTACAATAAAAATATATTTTAAAAAAAACAGTTATCAACCAAGGGGAAAAAATTCCTCCCTTTTAGTGGGGAAGGCCTCGACCCATCCTGAGAAGGTATCTACAAAAACTAACAAATACTTATATCCATACTTCCCTGGTTTTACTTCAGTAAAGTCTACCTCCGAACAGGCTCCTGGCTTATCCCCTTGCTGTCTTGCCCCTAAATTTTGCTGATTTCTCCCCACATTATTTAGCTGACATACTCTGCAACCTGCAATAATCTGATCAATTTTGATGGGTGCTTCCTTAATTCGTAGTCCAGTTTGTCTGATTAAGTCTTGCATCTTTCTGGCTCCCAGATGAGTGCTATGGTGATTTTTTTTTAAAGCAGGGGTTCTGCTGCTGACGAAGGCGATACTCATCTAGTGCTGAGGTCAAGATTGTCAGTGGCCTGCCCTGGGACTTTGTCACCTTAGGTCCATCTGCAGGAAGTAAATCTGAGCTCCCAGCTTGGTTAATAAGTCTCTCCCCAATAAGGGGTAGGGGCTTTCAGGGAAGACTAGGAAGGAATGGGACACCTCACCAGCTCCCAGGCCCACCGTCCTTTGAGTTGTCCAGGGTATTTCTTTATTCCTGTAGCCCCCTGCACCCACGATGTGGCTGTGGAGAGTTTCCCTTGAGGCTTAATAAGGACCGAATGCTGAGCACCTGTGTCCACTAAAACTGGACAGGAGTCCCCTCCACCTGCAGTTACCCTAGGTTCGGGGAGGGGATCGGAACCCCGTCTCCCCTAGTCCTCCGCGTCATGAGTGACTAACACGGAAGTTTTTCGTTGCCATTGCTCCGATCTGCTCTTTTTTCTTTCCGGGCATTCCCTAGCCCAGTGACCAAACTCTGCAGTAAGCACATCGATCTTTGCTCACATCTCGACCTGGAGGCCTCGAAGATTGTGGGCCACGTGAACCTCTTTGTGGTGATCTTCCCTGTTGAACTACAGCAGCCAGTGCTTTAGTCATGCTCTGCGTTGCTCTCAGCTGTGTCTCCTCTGGAACATCCCTAGTATTAAAAACTTTCTGAGCAATCCTGAGTAAGTCTTGGATACTTTTTCCTTCTAGGTCCTCTAATTTCTGTAGCTTCCTCTTAATATCTGAAGCTGCCTGGTTAACAAAAGACATGACCACAGCTGCCTGATTTTCAGGGGCTTCAGGGTCCATTGGGGTAAACTGTCTAAAGGCTCCCATTAATCTAAGTACTCAGAAGGAGTTTCTATTTTACCTTGAAGAACTGAATATAGCTTAGCCAAATTAGTGGGCTTGCGAGCGGCAGCCCGGAGACCCGCCATTAGAGTCTGGCGATACACCCGTAGCCTTCCCCTACCTTCTGCTGTGCTGTAATCCCATTTATCCTGGGGAGGTCTAGTTAAGGGAAAAGTATCATTAATCAAGTCTGGATTAACAGTGGGCTGTCCGTCGTCGCCAGGGACCAATTTCCTGGCCTCCACTTGGATCCTTTCCCTCTCCTCTGTGGTGAACAGGATTGGGAGGAGCTGCTGCCAATCATCCCAGGTGGGCTGTGAGTGGACATAACACTTTCTAGAAGACAAATCAAAACTTTAGGGTTATCAGAAAAACGAGCACTCTGGGTTTTCCAGTTATAGAGGTCACTGGTGGAGAAAGGCCAATACTGGAACCTAGGGTTCCCAGTATCATCTGGAAAACCAAGTTCATGCAGTGGGGGGGCCATCGTGGAATCAGGAAAACGTGGGCTCGCTGCTCGTTGAGTACGATGTCCCCGTGTCCTACCCGCTGGGCCTTCAACGGCATTTGGGGAAGCCACTTTCGCCTCCACCTCGCCCAAAGAAACCACCTCTACTCCTCCTGTTGACATAGAAAACTGCGGATTGAAAGGAGGAAGAGAATATGGAGGGGGTTTAAGAAGAAGGGGGTCTGTACTATCGGCCAAGACCGGGTGAAAAGGAGCTGAGGGCCTGGGTCGAGAGGCGTCAGCCTGGCGAGAGAAGAAAGGGGATAACCAGGCAGGGGGATCTTCTACCAAATTCTGCCAAACAAGAATATAAGGAATCTGGTCAAAGTAGCCAGAATGTTCTGGTATCTTCTCCCTTACCTTCCGAATTATGGAAGTGCCCTCTGGGGGCCGTCCAACATCAAAGGTCGGCCATTTCGAATTACAAAGAGGAATTAGTTTGTTTTTACTCAAATCACAACCTCTGCTTCTAACATCCTTAAAATTCATTATTAGAAGAGCAAATGGAGTAGTACCCATCTCAGGGGAAGATATCCAAATCAACAAAACAAACAGAAATACAAAAAAACAAAGGGACAACAAAAACAACATATGCGCGCTTAAACCAATAACCAGAAGGGAATTGTTAACCAGAGGGGCGATGGTAATACGATCGTCCTAACAGCAGCTCCCCAATACAGCCTGAGTGGGAGTATCAGAGGGGTGGTCGCAGCACCACCATCCTAACAACAGCTCCTCAATACAGCCTGGAAGGAACTATCAGACAGAGGGATGGTCGCAGCACGACCATCCCAACAATAGTTCCCAATAAGGGCACAAGGGACGTCTCCCACTGGCCCCGTCAACAATCCTATAGCACGTCTGCCAGGATTCTTCAATGACCCAGATACAGAACCTGTAGGCAACCCAGATTAACAGATTATCAGATAAAACACAATACACAGAGACAAGCCAGCCTATTTACCGCGGTTTTCCACGACCCCTTGACTAGGCGTCTGAGTGGACTTGGGGGTTCCCGGCCCATGCACCAAATGTTGTACCCGAATTTCTAGAACCCCAAGAAGACCACCAGAGACCACAGCCAAAGCTAAAAAGCAGGGGTTCATTTATTTTCGAGTCTGGACTCGGGCCTCCGCGTACCAACAGCCGGCAACGCTGAAAGGCCCTGAGCAAGAACTTTACACGGCTTTTATAGGAGAATCACAATTAACCACTGGTTGAATTAGAACTCAGGTGTCTAACCGCTGAGTACCAAGCTGTTACCACCTGGGGTTCAAGTACATGGGCCCTAAACAAAGGGGGGGGTCATTCCCAGAACTTGAACAATCTTGGCACAACAAGGTCAGAGGCTTAACTTTGGAAAGGACCGATCATGATGCCTTACAACACAAAATGTAATGAGTGAAGAGTGGGCTTGTGGCATCTGCTGAGATGGACCGGGCGGGGGTGGGGGGCGCAGGACCAGGGTGGGTGGGAGAGGGACTGCACCCCAGGCTACAAGCACCGCCCACACTGGACCAGACCTGCCCTGTGGGAGTGAGGCACAAAGGCCCCCCCCCGCCTCGAAGCCTGTCCCCTGGGGCCCTCGACCAAGGGGTGTGCTCCTGTCCCAAGCATGGGAGACCCCGAGCCTGGCAGGAGCTGCAGGACTGTCTGACAGGGGGCGGCAAGCATCCTTCCTCCCTCTGCCTCCCCCAGCAGACAGCCAGACACCCACAAGGGGCGGCCTGAGCTGCTCACAGCCACACAAGGACTACTGGCTGCCAGGGGCAGTACGGATTGTTTGGAGCACATGTTCAGAGTCTCCCTAGGTGGCCCAGCTAGTCTTGAATTTTGGATCCTCCCACCTCAGTCTCCACAGGGCCCTGAGTTCAAACCCAGTGTCATCCAATGAATAAGTGACCCCACACACGCACAGTGACGTGGGCCCTCAGGCCCAGGCTGTCATGGAGGAGAGGGACTCGTGGGGAGCGGCCACACAACTTGGCTGGGAGCGGGGACTGCAGAGCCCAGCTGCTGGTGTCACACACCAAGCTCCGGGAATAATTGAAAGTTCAGAAAAATCAGAAGTTAATTAAATACGACTATGTTATTCTGAAATCAAAACGTCTGGATAATTTAATAGCGCCAAACGAACGCCCGTCTACTTCACGTCCATTCCTCCCCTGCTCTCCAGAGCGCAGGGCCACGAGAGGCCCCGTGATTCTCATTCGTAGAGACCCTCAGACTCCTTCACGCAGTAATCCCATCCATTAATTTGAATTGCTGGATGATGGCAGCCTCGGAGAGTGGATCAAGTGTCATTTAGTCAGGGCAAAGAATAAACCGCTGCCCCACAGCCCGGATGCAGCCGGAGACGGCCGGCTTCCTCCACGGCCCGCCACAGCCGCCTGACGATTCAAGGCTGCCCTGTCCAGAGAGCTCAGCACAAGCAACTGAAGCCTTGAGCAGAACGCAGAGACAAGGGGAAGGGCTTCCTAAGTCAAGCTGGAGGCTGGGGCTGTGTCCCTCCATCTTGGTAGCCAACGGGCAGGATCAGCCCAGCAGCCCAAAGGTGGAGCAGCACTGGGAGTGAGCGGACAGTGGAGGAGGAAAAGGCCGCAGAGGCCAGGGGCCGTGGATGCCCCATCCCGACAGCCCCTCTCAGCCCATTTGCTCAGTGGGCCACCTGGCGGGGTCCTGCAGGTGCCTGGGGCCAGCGTCCTGGCCACTGATCCGCAGGTAACGGGCTGAGCCCTCAGCTGGGACCTTGGGTGCCGCTGGTGTATGGGTGTGGACTGGGAGAGCTGGTGACCGGGCAGTGTGAGCCTGGCAGTGCCCACGACGCTGAAGTATGATGCGGGGGGAGGCCAGCAGGGCCGTGGAGGGGAGCAGGGCCCATGCCACTGTCCCCGCCGGAACCAGGGGGCCCACCTGGCAGCCCTGTGACTGTGGATGCATTTTCCAGAGTCCAGGGATAAGAAAGGCAATTAGCTAAGGAGGCGCATGAGGTGACCGACCTGGGCGGTCAGAGGCCCAACTTCATGCTATGAGGACCCTTCGGTTCAGAGGAGCACACGGGCCGGAAGGTCACAGGCACGGCCCCTCTCCACGGACGGCCCCATGGAAGGTCACGGGCACGGCCCCTCTCCACGGACGGCCCCACGGAAGGTCACGGGCATGGCCCCTCTCCACGGCCCCACAGAAGCAGAACACAGGTCTCAGGGTTGGCCACACAAGAGTGGGTCCACTTGCTGTCAGTTACGTGAGTCATGGCGCATCCTGAGGGTAGCCCATCCCCACATTCAGGAGCCCGGCTGGAGGTCTGGCTACTCCCCCACAGGCAGCAGGACGGGAGTGGAAGTGACAAAACGAGGGCCTTCCCCCAGCGGCCCGCGGGAGCTGAGGCCGGCACACCCACACCGCAGGCCGAGAACCAAGGGAAGCTGAGTGCTGCCCCTGCTTTCCTCATCAGGATGCCCATACCTGAGGCACCAAACCCGCCCTGTGACGTGGACACTGTGGAAGTGCAGGCACACAGGTTGGGACGCATGTGAGAGAGGCGGAGTGCAGAAGTGTAGAGAAGGCGGTGTAGAATCACTGGGGGAAGGATGGGTGGAGCACAGACAGGCACAGAGACCACAGGAGGTGCAGGTGAGGCCAGAACACAGGCCAGGGTCAGAGCTGGAGATGCTGAGACAGATGGGAGCTGGGCTCTAGGGCAGCAGACAACATGGCCAAGCTGAGGGCTGCCCTCCACTCTCGTGCAAGGGAGGATGCAGGGTCAGGCAGGGTGGGTGACAGGCCTGGTGGGCAACTGGGCAGGGTGGACAAAGGGGCAGTGTGGGTGACAGGCCAGGTGGGCGACAGGCCCAGGCGAAGAGCCCTGAGCATTACTGTGTCACCATCTTGGATGCAGACGCTCTCCTCTGCTTGCCCCGTCCCCGCTCTGGGAAGGATGCTAGCTGGATGCCCTCTCAGTCATCCACATTTCTGAGCCAGGGGTCTCACACAGCCCAGAGAGAGTCATAAAATTCCTCCTTAGAGGGTTGGGTTTTTTGTGGGCGGGTGGGGGCATCATGGGGCTTGAACTCTGGGCCTGGGCGCTGTCCCTGAGCTCTTCAGCTCAAGGCTACCATCCTACCCTTTGAGCCACAGCACCACTTCTGGTTTTCTAGTGGTTAATCGGAGATAAGAGCCTCATGGACTTTACTGCCCAGGCTGGCTTTGAACTGCGACCCTCAGATCTCAGCCTCCTGAGTAGCTAGGATGACAGGCGCGAGCCCAGCTCAATGTTTTTTTAAATAGATGTCACCTCATGTCTATGTCCTCCAAAGTTACATAGGTTTACATGTTTCTAAACGCTATGCAAATGTCACCACACTGTATGGCGTGACAGAACTTGCATTACTATCCAATATTTGTGCAAAAGAGCCACACTTGTCACTGCACGCCTCAGGGTGCCTTGTAGCTCCCCAGTGTGGGTAGACCACAGCCCACTGGACAGTGCTGTGGTGGCCATTGTGTTCAAGAGCATTGCGAACACACACCACAGAAAGGCCACAGAGCCGCAAGGCCACAGAAATCTCTTTCCAGACTTCCAAGATTCAGATAGCCTCAGCTTTATCAAACAAGAACCCAGAGAGGGACTGCCAACACTCCTACCATGGACACACACACACACACACACACCAAAGACATCCACGAAAACACGTGCTAAGACACACAACAATACACGCTAAGACAGACACACCAGCACAGACTAAGGCACACAAAACATGTGCACATGCACAAACACACACACGGTGTACACAAGTAGCTACACACAAACAAAAACCACAAACGCAAGTCTACAACAGTCCCCCAAACCCCAGCACAGCTCATCTCAACTGGGTCCATCGGACCCTGATGGCCTCCGTGGTGGGCCATCTGCCTATAGAGGACGTCCTGAGCTGGCATGGGGAGCATCTTTGATGGAACGGAGTTCGGTTGGTCTTAAAGCGAGTAGAACATAAGCCTTGCATGGCGGTGTAGACCTATAACGCCTCCACACGGGGCTGAGGCAGGAGAGGGGCTCAGCGTTGACCTGGGCTACGTGGTAAGAACTTTTCTTTGTAGTGGAGGGAGGGAAGGAGGGAGGGCAAGAGGGAAGGAGGGAGGGAGGAAGGGAGGGAGGGAGGCAGGCAGGCAGGCAGGCTCCAAACCCTCCACTGGCATCCCAGTCACTCACAAAGAGCAGCAAGGAACCTCCGCTTGGCTCTGCCCCAATCAGAGCCTTCAGGGGACCTGAAGCTGTGTCCCTCACCTCAGGGGCTCCTCGGTGTCCTCCCAGATGCTGGGGAGTCATCACAGCAGAGCAACTGTCACCCAGGACCTGGTCAACAAGAACCCTTTGGGTGGCATGGGCCATCTTCTTTGGTCCAGCGCTGAGCTGAGCCTCCTGAACCCCTGGCCTCTGTACCTTCCGCCCCTTTTCCCTGGGGGGTCCCACCACCTCGCAGGCAGGGTCTGCGCTGCATCCCTGGCCCTGATCGCTGTCTGGAGGGATGCCCACGCAGGCACCCGCTGGGAAGAGCAGCGCTGGCAGACCCCGGTGGTCCTGCCTCAGTCAGGCACAGCTGGTTAGATTTCGCCAAACACACCCACATGCCAGGCTCCCATCCTGGGGTATTTTTAGCACCAGAACATGGTGATAATGAGAAATAAATTTATTTTCTATACAAGAACATTTTGTCTTCCACATGCTGCTAACATCTGTTTGACATTTATTCAATATCCAAAGAAACTCCTGATTAATCTAGGTTTTCTTTTTAAACAGAAAGTCAGAGAGATGGAAGGGTTTAATTATCACCCCAGCATCAAGGGGCTCTCTGGGAGACACAGGGGACAAGGCTGTCGTGCGCCCACAGCTCCCCCTCCTGGTCTTTGCCACTCACCAGCGTGGCCCCAGGACACTTGTCACGTGGAGGCATGGCTTCTAGGTGGAGCCACCAGCTGGGCAGTACGCAGGGAGATGGGCACAGGTGGCAACAGAAGTCTCGACGGACAGAAGGAAGCCAATCGTACGCAGGGGCAGCCAGAGAGAGCCATGCATCCCTTCGCTCCCTGCCTCACTGCAGACAGCGCTGAGTAGAAGGCACATGACTCTCTGGGTTTGCTAGAAAGGAACCTGCCGTCTATTAATTTACCCTCCCTGCTTCTATTCGCACGTCCCGTGATAGAGAGATTTCTTGCCCAAGACGGTTGTGACCCCAGGAAGACCTGGGTCCCCTGGAAAACATCCTACACGGAATAATTAGAACTGAAAATCACATCTATCTATCCATCAAGCTGAATAAAAATGGAAATGTCTGCTCAGAGTGCCAGTGCAGGCTGTTGAGATGAATCCGGTCCTGGCATCCATGAGCCGTTGTCTGTGTGGCCCCCAGTCACGCAGGAGGCCCACATGAGAAATGAGCTGTCCACTTCGATGCCCGATGGCGTGCCCTTTACTTGGCTGAAGGCGCCAGGTTGAGTGGAATGGATCCCAGAATGAGGGCCTCTGGGTTCTCCTCCAGGATGGAGGATGTACTGGAAAGGCTCCGCGCAGGATGAAGTCCCCACACCAGTGCAGGCTGGCTTTTCCCACACACTTGCTGCAAGGCAGAACAGCATCATCCACCTCATTTGAGAAGCAGGGACCCCAGAGAGCGGGGCGTGCCACAGGAGTGGGGTCCCCAGAGACAGACAGTGGCATGCCATGGGTGTGGGGTCCCCAGAGAGCAGGGCGTGCCACAGGAGTGGGGTCCCCAGAGACAGACAGTGGCATGCCATGGGTGTGGTGTCTCCAGAGAGCGGGGCATGCCACAGGAGTGGGGTCCCCAGAGACAGACAGTGGCATGCCATGGGTGTGGGGTCCCCAGAGAGCGGGGCGTGCCACAGGAATGGGGTCCCCAGAGACAGACAGTGGCATGCCATGGGTGTGGGGTCCCCAGAGAGCGGGGCGCGCCACAGGTGTGGGGTCCCCAGAGACAGACAGTGGCATGCCACGGGTGTGGGGTCCCCAGAGAGCGGGGCGTGCCACAGGAGTGGGGTCCCCAGAGACAGACAGTGGCATGCCACGGGTGTGGGGTCCCCAGAGAGCGGGGCGTGCCACAGGAATGGGGTCCCCAGAGACAGACAGTGGCATGCCACGGGTGTGGGGTCCCCAGAGAGCGGGGCGTGCCACAGGAATGGGGTCCCCAGAGACAGACAGTGGCATGCCACGGGTGTGGGGTCCCCAGAGAACGGGGCGTGCCACAGGAGTGGGGTCCCCAGAGACAGACAGTGGCATGCCACGGGTGTGGGGTCCCCAGAGAGCGGGGCGTGCCACAGGAGTGGGGTCCCCAGAGACAGACAGTGGCATGCCACGGGTGTGGGGTCCCCAGAGAGTGGGGCGTGCCACAGGAGTGGGGTCCCCAGAGACAGACACTGGCATGCCATGGGTGTGGGGTCTCCAGAGAGTGGGGCGTGCCACAGGAGTGGGGTCCCCAGAGAATGGAGCATGCCACAGGAGTGGTGTCTCCAGAGAGAGGAACATGCCACAGGAGTGGGGTCCCCAGAGACAGACAGTGGCATGCCATGGGTGTGGGGTCCCCAGAGAGCAGGGTGTGCCACAGGAGTGGGGTCCCCACAGAGCGGGGCATGCCACAGGAGTGGGGTCCCCAGAGGGCGGGGCGTGCCACAGGAGTGGGGTCCCCAGAGAGTGGGGCATGCCACAGGAAGCCAGTTCAGATGCACAAACCCCCACTGCTCAGGAACTTCTGGGAAGAGCAGACAGTGGTGTCCCGCCCAGAAGCAGTTTCACAGGAGAGCAGATTGGAATCTGAAAATGTCCAGACAGTGCTGAGACTCAGGAAACAACGGCACACAGGCACTGTGGACCTGCGCCCAACAATCAGAAGAGCCAGAGGAAACAAAGAGACAAAAACCAGCGACTGAAAAACACAGATGACAATGTGGCCTCCCTCCTTGGCTGAGCTGCATAGAGGAGGAGGGAGGGTGGAGCCTGTGGCTTCCTGGACAAACCCTCCCCCCATCCCCCCCACCCCCACCCCCCGCCATGCCCAGCCCCGCCCAGCCACAGCCCCACCTGCAGGAAAGATGGCACGGCCTCACTGGCTGAGCCCCACCTGTGTCACCCATGGGTGACAGACGCCAGGAGAGCCTGGCCGGGGAGACCTGCGTGGCCAGACCTGCGAGGCTGAGCAGAGCAGACTCGGAAAATAACCTGAGAAACGAAGAAACCCTCAGTGGCTGCAACATTCCCCCCGATGTCCAGCTGTTAACCAGAAAATGATTTACGAATAAACAGAGTAAAAAGGCATTCGGTAAAAACCGACTCCAGAGGACAGTAAGTACTGACTTAACACTTGAAGACCGTGGAGCACAACAACGGAAGCCGAGCGAAAGGCAGGAGACGATGCTGTGCCGTGCGTGTGCAGACACGCCATACAGGGACAGAACTCTGGAGCCAGTAACCCA
This sequence comes from Megascapheus bottae, assembly GCA_024803745.1. NCBI lineage: Eukaryota > Metazoa > Chordata > Mammalia > Rodentia > Geomyidae > Megascapheus > Megascapheus bottae. Next base: position 837,023 of record JANJXV010000021.1, on the reverse strand, counting down.
CAAGCGGAGTGGAAAACCACCGGCAGTCTTGAAAACTGCTTCACGAGGTGGCCATGGGAAGGTATTGCTTAGAATCCCAGAAGGAGACAAGAGAAAGGCACGACTCCATATATTTGTCAAAGATGGATAATGGCCAAAAGTTTTCAAAATGCGATGGAAAATGTTCAGCTTACAGATCCAAGAACTTGAACAGACTCCAAGCCAGACCAATAAAGAGTAAACCCAACCCGGGACACACAGCGTTAAGAAGTGAAGGAAGCGACAGAGAGAAGGTTCTCATGGGAACAGGGGAGGCCCAGAGCTGGGAAAAGAACCAAACCGACTGTCAGAAAATTGAACTGTCTACCCATGTGTGTCCACATATTTTAAGTGCCGTGTTTTAAGACCCTGTTCCTTGTGACCGCCTGGCTTGGCACATTAGCAGGAACCGTGCACAAGACAGACCTGTGCTGTGCTGCAGTGTGGCGGAAGACACACAGCAGGTCCTCAAGGCAGGGGAGAGGCCCAGTCCCACGAGCTGGGACAGAACTCTATCAAACCACCCTACACTGACACACAGAAGCTACCAAAAACCCAGCACAGGTGCTTATTTACCAGAGAAGCTTGAGAAGAATTCCCAGTGACTGAGCGCCTGCCAAACCCCAGCCCAGGGCAGAAAACCTGTATCTCATTATCCCAGGTAAGAAGCAAACCGGTGGACAGAGGCATGGGGCAGGGGCCTGGTGGTGAGCAGAGGGGAGAGGCCAGGTGTGGACTCCGGCCAGCCGTGGCTCGCTCTACCACCTACCACGCTGGACCCAAGGGGACGTTGTCCTTTGCATCTCAGTTGAAGACACAGGACTGTGTCATATACACAGCAAACAATTAAGTTCTACATTCTGTGCATTGCCCCTCGATTAAAATTTAAAATTAAATGTGCCTGTGTTTTACCACTGCTTCATTATTAAAATCCATTTGTACTTCATAGTTTATGAGGGAAAGAGAAGCTAGAGATGCAGCCAGGACCTCAGGAAACAACACGAACTAAAATCCTTCCAGAGCACACATGAGCAGCGGCCATGGCATGGGGTGTCTCTGGAGTTCACATGTGGGAGAAACGACATGCAGAAAATTAAAATATACTGCTGATGTATTCTGAATGTATATTTGGTTTAAGTGAGCAAGATTTTCTTCCTCTCTTTTCTGAAGATGCTTCCTGGACTTAGTCAAAGGAAGGAGACAGGGAAGGAGGGAGGGGGTACACACTGCAAGCAGATGCAGAGGACAAACAACGTGGGGACACCAGCAAAAGGCACACACAAAATTACCATATGACCCCAAAATCCCAGCGCTCCATCACCGATAACCAAAAGAGAGCAGAGACCCACAGTGGCCTCATCACACCATTTCCAGCAAGAGGCGAAACGTGGACACACCCCCTGAACTTGACAGCTGGGTGGACAGAAATGTGGCATGTCCACTCAGCAGAATACATTCAGCCGCAAAAGGGAGAAGTCTGAGTGCTGAAATCAGACCGAGAAACCTGGAGGCACTGCGCTGGACGGAAGCAGCCGAACCAGGAGACGCTGCAAACCCCAGCCGTGCCATCACACCAAGAGACAAACTCCCATTGCAGAAGTAGAGTCAAGGCTCCAAGGCTGGGGGGGTCCAGATGGCTCCTCCTGGAGGTGGGACACAGGGGGTGAAGGAGAGGCACAGCTGTGGGTGTACCCAGAGCTACTGCAGTTCCCTTAGCATACCAGGTCAACACTCCTGTAAAATTAAACAACATACAAGTGAAAGACAGCCATGAAAATAGGCCGGGGCAAGCTGCCCAGAGAACATTCCATTCCTCCTGGAGAACCTCTACTACACCAGAACATCTCCACTACACCAGAAAAGCTCTACTACACCAGAACTCCTCCACTACACCAGAACACCTCCACCACACCAGATCATCACCACCATACCAGAACACCTCCACTACACCAGACACCTCCACCACACCAGAGGACCTCCACTACACCAGAACACCTCCACCACACCAGAACACCTCCACTACACCAGAACACCTCCACCACACCAGAACACCTCCACTACACCAGAACAACTCCACCACACCAGGACACCTCCACTACACCAGAACATCTCCACCACACCAGGACACCTCCACTACACCAGAACACCTCCACCACACCAGAACACCTCCACCACACCAGAACACCTCCACTACACCAGAACACCTCCACTACACCAGAACTCCTCCACTACACCAGAACACCTCCACCACACCAGAACACCTCCACCACACCAGAACAACTCCACCACACCATAACACCTCCACCACACCAGAACACCTCCACTACACCAGAACACCTCCACCACACCAGAACACCTCCACCACACCAGAACACCTCCACTACACCAGAACACCTCCACTACACCAGAACACCTCCACCACACAAGAACATCTCCACCATACCAGAACACCTCCACTACACCAGAATACCCCCACTACACCAGAACATGTCCACTACACCAGAACACCTCCACCACACCAGCATACCTCTACTACACCAGAGGACCTCCACTACACCACAGGACCTCCACTACACCAGAACACCTCTAAAACCAAAACACCTCCACTACACCAGAATACCCTCACTACACCAGAACATGTCCACTACACCAGAGGACCTCCACTACACCAGAACACCTCCACTACACCAGAGGGCCTCCACTACACCAGAACACCTCCACTACACCAGGACACCTCCACTACACCAGAGGGCCTGCACTACACCAGAACACCTCCACTACACCACAGGACCTCCACTACACCAGAACACCTCCACTACACCACAGGACCTCCACTACACCAGAACACCTCCACTACACCACAGGACCTCCACTACACCAGAACACCTCCACTACACCACAGGACCTCCACTACACCAGAACACCTCCACTACACCAGAGGACCTCCACTACACCAGAGGGCCTGCACTACACCAGAACACCTCCACTACACCAGAGGACCTCCACTACACCAGAACACCTCCACTACACCAGAGGACCTCCACTACACCAGAGGACCTCCACTACACCACAGGACCTCCGCTACACCACAGGACCTCCACTACACCAGGACACCTCCACTACACCAGAACACCTCCACTACACCAGAGGACCTCCACTACACCACAGGACCTCCACTACACCAGAACACCTCCACTACACCAGAGGACCTCCACTACACCAGGACACCTCCACTACACCAGAGGGCCTCCACTACACCAGAACACCTCCACTACACCACAGGACCTCCACTATACCAGAACACCTCCACTACACCAGAACACCTCCACTACACCAGAGGGCCTGCACTACACCAGAACACCTCCACTACACCAGAGGACCTCCACCACACCAGAACACCTCCACCATACCAGAACACCTCCACTACACCAGAGGGCCTGCACTACACCAGAAGACCTCCACCACACCAGAGGACCTCCACCACACCAGAACACCTCCACCACACCAGAACACCTCCACCACACCAGAACACCTCCACTACACCAGAACACCTCCACCATACCAGAACACCTAAACTACACCAGAACACCTCCACCACACCAGAACACCTCCACTACACCAGAACACCTCCACCACACCAGAACACCTCCACCACACCAGAGCACCTCCACCACACCAGAACACCTCCACCACACCAGAACACCTCCACTACACCAGAACACCTCCACTACACCAGAGGACCTCCACCACACCAGAACACCTCCACCATACCAGAACACCTCCACTACACCAGAGGACCTCCACTACACCAGAACACCTCCACCACACCAGAACACCTCCACTACACCAGAGGACCTCCACCACACCAGAACACCTCCACCATACCAGAACACCTCCACTACACCAGAGGACCTCCACCACACCAGAGGACCTCCACCACACCAGAGGACCTCCACTACACCAGAACACCTCCACCACACCAGAACACCTCCACTACACCAGAGGACCTCCACCACACCAGAGGACCTCCACTACACCAGAACACCTCCACCACACCAGAACACCTCCACTACACCAGAACACCTCCACCACACCAGAACACCTCCACTACACCAGAACACCTCCACCACACCAGAACACCTCCACCACACCAGAACACCTCCACTACACCAGAACACCTCCACTACACCAGAGGACCTCCACCACACCAGAACACCTCCACCATACCAGAACACCTCCACTACACCAGAGGGCCTCCACTACACCAGAACACCTCCACCACACCAGAGGACCTCCACCACACCAGAACACCTCCACCACACCAGAACACCTCCACCACACCAGAACACCTCCACTACACCAGAACACCTCCACTACACCAGAGGACCTCCACCACACCAGAACACCTCCACCATACCAGAACACCTCCACTACACCAGAGGACCTCCACTACACCAGAACACCTCCACCACACCAGAACACCTCCACTACACCAGAGGACCTCCACCACACCAGAACACCTCCACCATACCAGAACACCTCCACTACACCAGAACACCTCCACTACACCAGAACACCTCCACTACACCAGAACACCTCCACTACACCAGAGGACCTCCACTACACCAGGACACCTCCACTACACCAGAACACCTCCACTACACCAGAGGACCTCCACCACACCAGAACACCTCCACCATACCAGAACACCTCCACTACACCAGAACACCTCCACTACACCAGAACACCTCCACTACACCAGAGGGCCTGCACTACACCAGACGACCTCCACCACACCAGAGGACCTCCACTACACCAGAACACCTCCACTACACCAGAACACCTCCACTACACCAGAACACCTCCACTACACCAGAGGACCTCCACTACACCAGAGGACCTCCACTACACCAGAACACCTCCACTACACCAGAGGACCTCCACTACACCAGAACACCTCCACTACACCAGAGGACCTTCACTACACCAGAACACCTCCACTACACCAGAACACCTCCACTACACCAGAGGACCTCCACCACACCAGAACACCTCCACCATACCAGAACACCTCCACTACACCAGAACACCTCCACTACACCAGAACACCTCCACTACACCAGAACACCTCCACTACACCAGAACACCTCCACTATACCAGAGGACCTCCACCACACCAGAACACCTCCACCATACCAGAACACCTCCACTACACCAGAGGACCTCCACTACACCAGAACACCTCCACCACACCAGAACACCTCCACTACACCAGAGGACCTCCACTACACCAGAACACCTCCACTACACCAGAACACCTCCACTACACCAGAGGACCTCCACCACACCAGAACACCTCCACCATACCAGAACACCTCCACTACACCAGAGGACCTTCACTACACCAGAACACCTCCACTACACCAGAACACCTCCACTACACCAGAGGACCTCCACTACACCAGAACACCTCCACCACACCAGAACACCTCCACTACACCAGAGGACCTCCACCATACCAGAACACCTCCACTACACCAGAACACCTCCACTACACCAGAGGACCTTCACTACACCAGAACACCTCCACTACACCAGAACACCTCCACTACACCAGAACACCTCCACTACACCAGAACACCTCCACTACACCAGAGGGCCTTCTCTACACCAGAACACCTCCACTACACCAGAGGGCCTGCACTACACCAGAACACCTCCGCTACACCTGAGCACCTCCACTCTACCTGGAAGACCTCCACTCTACCCAGAGGACCTCCACTCCTCCTGGTAAACCTCCACTCCACCAGAGGACTTCCACTATACCTGGAAGACTTCCACCCTCCCAAAGGACCTCCACTCCTCCCAGAAGACCCCCATGACGCCTAGAAGTCCTCCATTCCTCTCAGAGGACCTCCACGCTGCCTGGAGCATCTCCACTCCTCCTAGAGTGTCGTCCCACTGTCTGCAGGACCTCCACTCCTCCCAGAGGACCCCTCATTCCCCTGGAGGACCATCTGGCCGCCAGCACTCAGCAAGAGCTGTCTCAGCTCAGGCTCAGAGCCCTGTCCTCCTCCCGGCCTCACACTGCGTACCTGGCCATGTCAAGGGAGGGCGGGTCTCCTCCCAGGGCTGAGCCCCCAGCCGTGGAGTCCTGGGCCTGCAGAATGACTCCACAAACACCGCTGCCATCGCCGTGCAGGAGGGAAGGCTGCCCTCCCTCTGCAGGGTCACCTCCCCGCCAGCCTGAGGGCCCAGGTGGGACCTCGTCAGCCAGGGTGGCCTGTCTACACACCCAGACCAGCTCCTGTCAGCCCATACTTGTCAGCTGGCCTTGCCGAGGCCCAGAGCACCACAGAGAGCCACTTTATGCCTGATGCCCCAGTGCCATGAGGCCCAGTGCCACAGGTTCTGATGCCACGGGGCAGCTCTCTGCCTCCAACTCACTGGAGACTCGAGCTCGGGCCTCAGTGCACCAGGCACCCCAAGACCCTTGCTTGTGGCTTCTCTCGGTGAAGTCAAGACAAATGTTCATCTTTCCGACCCAGCTGGCCTGGGGTGACTGAAGCCACAGGAGCACAGGACTGCCGTGGGTGGGGCATTGTCAGCATTTCAGGACTGGGAGCTGAGCCTGGGATTTGGGAGGTTCCCGGAGCATGGGGCCCAAGCAGGGGCAAAGCCAGGATGGGCTGCCTGATGGGCCCTTAGTCCTGGCTCCTTTCCTGAGGTGGGAGACGCAGACAGAAACAAGCCCCTTGGCACAGTGGGACCAGGCAGGAGGGACCTGCCTTGCCGCCATGCTGACTGAAGCGGGGCCCGGCCTGCGGCCCGGCTGCAGCCTGAAGACACTCTGGTCCAATGCCCGCATCCTCCGTGGCCGGCTGTCCCCAGGCTGCGCTGCCGGGCAGCTGCCACATCTGATTAAACTGTGATGCATTAGGCCCGACGACGCAGGGCCAGCCTGTCAGCGCCGGTGATGAAGAAGCCAGCGGTCCAGAAAGGAGGGCAGCCAGGCTCTCGGCTCTCTACGATTCTCCCTGAGGTCCAGGGTGTGGGCCGCTTGTCTCTGTCTGCGTATGAATGCTTTGGTGAAGTGGGCAGCCCACAGTCAAGAGGCCCAAAGCCACAGCGCTGTCCTGCATCTATTTTCCCCTCCTTTGAGACTTTCATGTTGGTTTTTGATCCGAAAGGCTGTTTTCATTAACAAGACAGTGCAAATGCTCAGGCTATGGGCTCTGGCTTGCTGCCTTATTACTGCAAATGTTCTGTATTGTGCTGAAGAAAATGAGGTGCCCCAACGCCCCCCCCCCCAGCTCCATGGCAGAAATCCAGCCTGGGGAGGAAGCAGGAGGGTTCCCAGGTGCTCCGGGATGGCCCACTTGCCTGCACCCCCAGACATTGCAGAGTTGACATGAGCCCCAGCGTGTCCCCTGGTCTTGCTGGACAGGAGCCACACGGGGGCTGGGGCAGGACTGCAGGACACACAGGATCCAGAAGGCCAGGCTGTGCCCAGAGCCCAGGACAGGGACAGAGGATGAGGCTGGGGAAGCCTCCAGAATGTGAGGCCTGGGGGCAGAGACACAGCCTAAGTGCTGGCAGCTACGGCCGGTGGGGCTCTGGAGAAAGAAGTAGGCAGGTGCCAGGAGGGAGGAGCAGAGGCAGAGCCGGGCCAAGGTGACCGCTGTCCCCGACAGTCCTCCTTTACCCACTCCTGAGCACTCATAAGGCAGGTGGTCAACAACCATGTACAAATATCTGTGAGTTGGAGGCCTGACCAGCACTGCTTCCTCTTGGTGCCAACTGGGATACTGCCTGCTCTGAGGGAGAGACGGGCCTATCACGTGGCCGCGGTGGCATGGGGAGAAACAGGACTGCCTCGTGGCTGCGGTGTCATGGGGAGAGACAGGCCAGCGGCATGGCCATGGGGGGAAGAGACAGGCCAGCAGCGTGGCTGTAGGTGGGGGAGACAGGCCAATGGCGTGGCCTGGGTGGCAGGGGGAGAGACAGGTCCTCTGCGTGGCCACAGTTGCCCAGCATGCTGGCTGTCTCTCCCGGATGCCATCCCCCATGCTCATCCACACCGGGGGCCGCCGTCCGTGCCAGGTAATGCTGGGAGAAGCTGAGGGCAGCTGCTCTCTTGAAGGTGCCCACACAGGAGGTGGCCGCTCTGTAAGCTGGACAGAGCTCCAAGCAGTCTTGCCACAATTGCTCCTGAGTCCGACTAGACCCCAGGGCACAACCAGTGTGCAGACTGGGGTGGGAGGCCGTGAAAGGCCTCCTCCCAGCAGGCCTCCTCCTCAGTCTGTGTGGCGCTGGAGCCTCCGGGTGGACCGGGTGAACCGGGTGAACGGGAGCAGGCCCTTCCGTGAGCATCTGGAGCCCCCTGGTGGGAGGCCGGGGCAAGCGCTGCGGAAGGCAGACGCCAAAGGGCACTCAACAGGGGACCCTGCAGGCAGGCCCGTGGTGTCAGGCTGCTGTCCCTGGAGGAAAGAAGGGGCCAAGCTTCCTGTCCAGACCAAGGACACCTCCCCTCCCTGCACAGACCCAGGACAACAGAGACGCCTCAGCAGGAAGCATGTCCGTCAGCCTTGACGCTGACCAGACACCTGCAAGGAGCAACTTCAGGTGAAGGACGTCATTTGGTTTGTGGCTTCAGTCCTGGGTCGCCTAGTTCCATGTTCCAGGGCCGGGGGAGACATCAAGGTGGAGACTGTGGAGGAGAAAATGCGCTGGTCTCATGGTGAGCAGAAAGCAGAGATGACAGGAAGGAACGGGGACAAGCAGTCTTTCCAGGGTGCAGCCCAGGGGCCTCGTTCCCCAATACCATCCTCAGATTAGGACGGCTCAGTGCTCAGGAGCCTTCCGTGGACAACGCTTCACATAGACCACACGGGAGGAAGGGAGGAGGGTCGGTGACGGAGAGGGAGAAAGAGAGGGAGAGAAAGATGGTAGCTGGGAGAAAAGAATGAAGGAGAGAGAGGGAGGGTGAGAGAGGAAAACGGGAGGAAGGGAGGGAGGGAGGGAGGGAGGGAGGGAGGGAGGGAGGGAGGGAGGGAGGGAGGATATATGCAAGGAAAAAAGCATCCAACCAGCCAACCATGGCTGGGTCACAGGCAGAAGAGTTACTGGAGGAACACATGGCCGCACGCCTAAGAGCCAGCACCCCAGGGCAGAAGCCTGCACCACTGAGCTTCTCCACCCGCAATGCCCCAGGGAGCTGACAGAGCTTTTTCCAAACTGCCCTGGAAAAGGACGGGCTCACACAGACTCGGGGATCAACACCACTTCTCGAGGGCAGATGTGAGCACAGTGAGAGCGGGCTGGGGACAGGGAGGAAGGAGGAAGGAGACCAGCGAAAGCAGAGTAAGCAGGCATCACTATCAGGTTTTCAGTGCTGCTCTGTCCACACCGAGCTGTGCCTGTGGTTTGACGGTGTCCCTTTCTCGTGGTGCCAGGCCCTGGGCCTGGAGCCCTGTGGCAGGTGCTAAGGAAGCCTTTGTTGTAAGGTGACCTGACTTGGGTATTTTCTTAGAGTAGCACCAAATGAGCTAATACATCTTGCTTGCTTTACTTTTGGTTCCATTTCTCGGTACCACATATACAGAAAAAAAAAATTGGAAGTGGTGCTGAGGCTCAAGTGGTAGAGCTCTAGGCTTCAGAAAACCCAAGGACAGTGCTCAGGCCCTGAGCTCAAGCCCAGGACTGGCAAAAAACAAAAGAACCTAAGTAGAAGGAAAGTAATACACACGTCTCTTTCTAGTGTCTAGAAGCGTCCATGAAGTTGGTAAATGAAAAGTAAATAAAAAACAGCATTGAGATTTGACTATAAATTAGTGCAGCCACCATGGAAGGCACATGGCAACTCCTCAAAAAGCTGAAAACAGAGCAACCCTGTGACCCAGGGAAGATGCAAGCCTCTCTCACGCTCGGTGGGAAGACAAACTAGCAGCACCACGGTGGAAAACAGCAGGAGAGTCCTCGAAAAACTGAAGTAGACCTGTCTGTGGCCCATCCATCCTACTCTCTCCAGCATCAACCCACAAGACTGCAAGGCAGGGTAAGAGGAAGGTTTCTACACAGCCACGTTCACTGCAGGACTGTTCACCACAGCCACAGCGTGGACACAGCCCCGATGCCCAACTACTCACAACCGGCTCAGGAAAATGTGAGATCTATACAGTGTGTCTACGTATGAATTGTATTCATCCGTCAGTAGGAAAAACATGTCGTGTGCTAGGACACAGACCTGGAAACGACTGTGTTGAGCAAAGTACGTCAAGCTGAGACACATGGAAGTTAGATCTAGAATATAAAAACACACAGCACTGTTTACCATAGCGAAGATATGGAACCAACCCAGATGTCCCTCAGTGGATGAGTGGATCAACAAGTTGTGGTATTTGTACACAATGGAATTCTATGCTGCTGTCAGAAAGAACCACATCGCCCCATTTGTAAGGAAATGGAAAGACTTAGAAAAAATCATATTAAGTGAAGTAAGCCAGACTCAAAGGAACTTAGGCTCAATGGTTTCCCTCATTCGTCATAATCAGTAGAAACCTTGGGCTCTCCTAGCAGAGATTTGCAATAGAGCAAAACCTAGACACATAAGGCCATATAGTATGGTGCTAAATGAAAGGACCTCCAGGATATTGAAACAAAAGCCATATAATGAGTGATTGTTGTCCTTAATGTACTATGTTATCTCTCATCTCTTTTGCTGTCCCTTGGTTATCTCATATTGTTACAGTAGGGAAGGGGGGAAGGGAAATGGGGACCAAGACATGAGAAAGGGTATCAATATATGTGAATTAATGCACCTTCTATCTGGCAAATATAATGTAACCCTTCTTTTAATTACAATAAAAAATATATGAAAAAAAACCACACACATGAATACCCATACAGGGTCACGTGCACAGATAGATAGATAGATAGATAGATAGATAGATAGATAGATAGACAGACAGACAGACAGATAGACAAGCTGACTAAGGTGTGTTAAGTGCAGGGGTGCCTTCCAGCAATGTAACCTTTGAACAATTGACAGGCATCTGAAAACAAATACTAGAAGGCTGGAACATGTCTGAGGAATGGAGAGAAGGAGGCTGACAATATCCGTGTGTCCCTTGAAGAGGTGGAGGGAGGGGGGCACGATGGAAGGGGGGATGCTATTCCAGATGCAGCACACATATAAACTGCCATGCTGGATTGAAATCCTTTCCTATAATTTTCAAATATAGTTTTAAAAAATTAACTCCTTTTTATTAAAACATTCATAAAACTGAAGGAATGGTTCGAGTGGTAGAGCACCTGCCTAGCAAATGTAAGGCCCTAAGTTCAAACCTCAGGACTACAAAAACAATTACGAAAACTGCATTCTGCATCCGTAAAATAAGTTTCCACCTATTCTGAGAGTTGCATCACCCATAATTTGCTCTCTGGCCACAGAAAGCTACCCATGGCAGCAAGAGAAGACATCCCAAGAGAATCATACACCTGCCAACTGCAGAATGTGGTCTGGATATCTGCCAGGGGAGACGACGACGACGAGGAGATGACGGGGGAGGACGCCAAAGCAAATGAAGAAACACCACACACTAAGGCTGGGCAGAGAAATTTGGAAAATGACTGGCTTAAAGTGCATATGTTAGGCTAATTAACAGACTGGTCACGTAAAAATAAAACTTTAAAAGGTGCAGCCTGAAAAGAAGTGTCAAAGGATAATGTCTGAGGAAGGGGAGGGGAGTAAAACAAAGAATAAAGAATAAAGACCTACAAGACAACAGGCCAGAAGCATGGACTAATGGTAGAGTGCTTGCCTAGCAGGCATGAAGCCCTGGGTTCAGTTCCTTGACACCAGAAAAAGCCAGGAGTGGTGCTGAGGCTCAAGTGGTAGCGCTCTAGCCTTGAGAAAGCCCAAGGACAGCGCTCAGGCCCTGAGCTCAAGCTGAGGACCGGCAAAAAGGGAAAATAAAAGAAACAAGTCCTATCCCAGTGCCACTGTCTCCGGAGGCCGAGATCTGAGGTGGCAGCGTGAAGCCAGCCGGGCAGGAAAGTCTCATGGACTCTTCACCAGTGAACCACCAAAGAGCCGGAGGTGAAGCTGCAGCACAAGTGTCAGAACATCAGCCTGAGCAAACAAAGCTCAGTAACCGTGCCCAGGCCCCGGGTTCAAACCCAAAACCAGCCCAAAAGAAAAGCATCAGCTTATGATAGAGCCACCCGTGTTGACCGCACTGTTGACCATGCAGGACCTGCTGAGCCTGCTTGGGTGCCATCAGTGGGGGAGACTGGGACCGTGCCGTCTGCTGGACACACGGACACACCTGGAAACCTTGTGCAGGGTGGTGAGCGCCCCACGGCCTCTCGATGGAGAGGTCCACCAGTGCTGTCACAGCAGGCTGGAAGCTGGGCTGCAGGGCTGAAAAGGAAGCCCTACAACTTCCTATTCTCCAAAGACAAGGGAAGAGCCCCAAGAGGTAAACGTCAGGAATTCACAACAGCTAAGCAGGGCCGCAGAGGACAAAATCAGTGCCTCCTCCCACAGAAACGGCTGGAAAATGGCCGCTTCCCATGGTATCACTGCTGAGATAGAAGCGCTGTCTCTGAAGGAAGCCAGACGTCCCCAGACAGCGCAGGGGGGCGGGCAGAAAGGAGAGCCACACGCTCTCCCCGTCCTCACTTTCGTGAAACCTGACAAGCTGAATCTGCAATTTAGACAACAGTGTAAAGGGGCAGGAGTAGCTAAAGCCTTCTCAAAGCATAATGGCAGAAAGCGCTCCCTGTGGCTGACCGGGACCTCTTCGTGAATGCCAGCTCCCACTGGGAGCCAGGAAAGGGGACCCGTGGACCAGAGGAGAAGAGGCTCAGCGGACGCTCGGAACAGAAGGAAGACTCTCAGCACACGCGTACACACACACCTGCGGTGAGGAAATCGTGGCAGCAGACCCTCCCGCAGACCAGAGACTGGCTGGCCTCTCCTGCAGAGTCATAGAAGCCACGCCACCTATCAGCAGATCCAACTACAAAAAAGCAAGAATTTATGTGCACCCAAAGACACTCTAAAGTCAAATAATATCCACAGTAGCACATAAAAGCGCACAGCACTCAGTTTTTATAGACTTTTCTAAAAGCACAATGGGAGACAGGCCAGCGCGGACTTCATGGAAGACACAGGCACCGTGCCAGCACGCTCTTCACGGCACAAAACACCACACGCGGCCCGGCTGGCGGCCCAGCCCTGCAGAACTCCACCACTGCCCCTGGGCCGGCTCCTGATGCCATGTGGTAGCCATGTCACTCCCTGATGTGAACTGTGTGACCAGGCCCAGAGTCATCACACTTCAGACCCCGGGGAGGAGAGATGGCCAGGGCCCGCTGGCCTCCCACACCCACCATCCCCGCCCCCGCCCCTCCGGCAGCCCCTGGATGAGTCAAGTCTCGCGTGGGGACTGGGCCCCAAAGCTGCAAAGACGTCCTGATCGTGCCAGGGGTGCCCCTGGTCCCCAAGGGGCCATGGCAAAGCCAGGGTGGGGGCCCAGTGGCGGCAGGAGGGGGGCCCAGATGTCTGGGGAGATGAGGGAAAGCCATGTCTTAGGGCTGCCCCACTGCCTGGCTGCGCCCTTTCTGCCCCATAGGTGAGGGACCCTCGCTGGAAGGCAGGCGCTCCGTTTCTCTTCAGCTGGGTGAAGGAGACCTGATGGCCTGCCCAGGGTTTCCCCTGAATGACACCTGTTGGTCTGTCGTGTTCCCCTCTTTTCCTGTCCTCCTGACGCAGCCACCCAAGGTGCCTCTCGGGAGGAACGGCTCCCCGCGGCTCGAGTGGGGAGATGGTCTTCAACCACAGAAAGGCTAGTGCCCAGGAGAACACTATTCTGTGAAGAAAAGGGGTGAGCAGGGGACCCCGCAACGCTCACTTCCATGTGCTCAAAGCCCACAGTCACACAGACCCGGCAAGGCTTCCGAGGACAGAGTGTGGCCGGGAGCCCTGCAGTTGACATGGGGTGCTGGCCCCACACAGGGCCCAAGGGAAAGGCGGTGCGGGCCCCACTGCTGGCCTCCCTTCTTCAAGGCAGCTCTCCCCTCGGGGAGAAGAGAAAGCCCTGCCTAAGCCACAGGATCTCCACAGCACCACCGCCATCTAAACCACCAGGACCCACTCCCTGTGGGGCACAAAGCCCAGACAGTGACCCACCGAGGGCCTCCCAGGAGGCCCTGAGACCTCGGGGCACACGGGGCCTCATCTGGGAGACCAGAGGTCAGCACGCTGCAGAGACCGACCCATTCCTTCCCCACGGAGGAGGGCAGGAAGAGGAGAGGCAGGTAGAGGCCAGACCTGGCAGCTGGGTCATGGTCCAGCCAGGGACCTCCAAGAGCATGGGGGGGGGGGGGCACACAGGGCCTCCATTTTCCCCTGAAAGCCAGAAAGGAGCTCAGGAGATGGCTTCTCCTCAGGCACAGGAGGCCGACTGAGAGGAGGCCAGGTGAAGGGAGGAAGGTGGAGGGGAGGCCCCCTGAGTCTGTGCTTACTGCTGTCTAAATTCTCCTGTGGCGAGTGGAACTTGAGGCTCTGTCTTTCCCAGGCTCCCCAGCCGATGCTGAGACCACGCTGGGATCCCGGCCTGGGGTCAGGCTCCTGACATCCCGTGACATCGGGCTTGAAGGGCCTGGCGTCTCTCTCGCTGCTCCACCAGGATGAGATGGCAGCTGTGGGAAGCTGGCATCAGGATTGCGTCCCTGCCATCCACCGGCAGCACAGGAGCAGAGCCGGTCTCAGTCCCGTGCTCTGGTCTTCAGCGGGCCGAGTGAGGGAATCCCCCTGGCAGCGGCCCGTCCTGCACTCAGATCGTGGATGGGGGGACGAGGCCTATTGGCAGCGCTGCTGGCCACAGCACTTTCCCAGCTCCAGTTCTGTAATCCTGGAGCTCAGGAGCACCGTCTGTGGAGGGCAGGGCAGACCCCCTGAAATCCTGAAGTTTCAAAGACAACACAATGGGATGACATTTCCTGGACTGGCAATTGTGCAACTCATGTGGGAGCTGTGAGCTCCTTTTAGGACTGAGCCCTGCTGGGTGTCAGTGGCATGTGTCTGTGCTGTAGTCTTAGCTACTAAGAAGGCAGAGACCAGGAAGATCAAAGTTCAAGGTCAGCCTGGGCACACAGCATTTGATAGAGCCACAGGAGAAGCATAAACAGGAGACTGAGGCACCGGCCAACCCAAGCCAAAACCAAGACCCTACCAGAAAAACCACCGGATGGAAAGAGGGCTGGGAAGGTGGCTCAAATGGTAAAGCACCTGTCTGCAAGTATGAAGCCAAGAGTTCACAACACCAAATCTGCTTTAAAAAACAAAGTAATAAGAAGCCTCGATATAGGCCCTAATATGAGGGAGGCCCTGGCTTCCAAAGAGAAGGAGCACAGAGTCAGAGTCAGGGCCCCGGACAACAAATGTCATCAGAAGCAGGCACAGCTCTGGCCTCCTGCTCCTCACAGCTTCGCCAGTAAACTGACAACTGACATGAGGAAGAGGAGAGAAGACTGGCTCTGAAATAGTTCATTTATTGGAGACAGGACTTACCTGTCAGAGCGTCACTCTCATATCAACCCAAAGGGGCTCTGAGCACAAGTAGGTGCTCAATGAATGCTTGTCCCAGCCGGGGCGCTGGAACTGTTCCGCAGGCTGGCACTGGCCAGCACGGCCCGCCGGAGCAAGCTGCAATTCCCATCAGTGCTTCAAGGGGAAAAGGAGTTTCTGAGAAGTGCTGGCATGCCGGAGGAAGGGAGTTCCAGCCAGGAGCCCAAGAGGCCTTGCTGGCCCCTGTTAAAGCAGCAAGAACTCTGAGCGGCGGAGGGCGCCCTCGGGGAGAAGCCCTCCAGCCCTCTCGGGGAGAAGCCCTCCAGCTCTGGGAATTCCCAGCTGGAGAAGGCAGCAGTGGTGAGGCCGCCCCTGGCCATGCCTCCCCTGTCTGTGTTACCACCAACTTGCCAGAGTTGCGTGGGCAGAAGCATCTGGGACCCCCACACCCCCTCACTGTGTCCCACCATGAGCAAGCTTCCCTCCAGACAGCATAGAGCAGACCCAGAGCCCCCTGCCAGGGGCACCCAGCCAGGGCCCCTCCACAGCACACCCTGAAAACACACACCAGAGCCGGCCAGCCCAGGGCGGCCTGGCAGCAGCTCCCACACGCAGTGTAGAGCAGCACAGGCCCAGCGTGAAGGCTGTGGCAGGTGCCAGCCCACAGCCAGGGCCCAGTGATGGTCCCACATCGGTACTCTGGAGGCCCGGTGCTGGCTGAGTCTGTGATCTGAGGGGAGACGGCCTGGCCATCTCTACTCTACGAGACACGAGGGGAGGAGGAAGGACGCAGAACAGAATCCTTCCCACCAGAAGCCCAGTCCTTGTGCTGGGAAGGAAGGGACGTGGCCCGTGGGGCCCTCCACGCTGAGAGTGTGCAGGGCTCACATCCCAGGTAGACAGAGTGAGTAGGGGCGTACTGTACTGTACTGTACAGTGTGAGGAAGTGTGCGCATGTGTGTGTGTGTGTGTGTGTGTGCGTGTGCACACATGCTTATCACCTGAGAGGGAAAGGAAGCCACAAAGGAAGATTGATTCACCTACAACACCCACTGAAAGCCCATCCGTCTCCCTATTAATTGGAATGTCCATTCCTGCACCCCATCGGCTCGGCATGCTGGGAACGGGTCATCTGAGCCTCCTGGAATGAGTTTCCACTCTGTCTATGTTTATTGACTTCAAGGACGCACAGGCAATTGGTTGAAGAACTGCTTGGGCTCAGATTGAATGACAACCCCTCGAGCTATCGTAAGCAGCCCAGCATCCAGGCTAGGGATGAGGGGTGTCTGTTCTTCTCGCTCTTCTGTCCCAGCCTTGCAAAGACCTGGTGGACCCCCATCCACTGCCATCTGCCAGGGTCAAAGCACTGCTGCCTTCCCCGTGCACCAACACAACACCAAGAAGCATGGGGAGCAGAAGAGCTCTGGCCATCAACCCCTTCCAGAAAGAAAGCAGCTGGCCAGGTACAAGCCACGAAATCGCCAGACACAGATGGACAGAGTCCCACAGCAGCTTCGGACTGGACAGGGCACGCGATGCAGAAGGAAGCACTTGCAGTCTGGGCCCCCGCACAGGGAAAACCCACTCCTGAATCCTAGCTACTCATCTGGGGACTCCAAGTTCAAAGTCAGCCCAGGCAGGAAAGCCCTTGAGATACTTATCCCCCACTCACTACCGAAAAAGCTGGAAGTGGAGCGGCAGCTCAAGTGGTCGAGTGCCAGGCTTGAGTGAAAGGGCCCAGGCCCTGAGCTCAAGCCCCAGAATCAGTGCATGTACGTACACACGCACACACACGTACACACACACCAGTTCACCAGAAAACTGGGGCACAGCCAGCCTGGAACCTTAATCCCTGAGGATTCATTTAGACGCGATGGATGGAGAGCCTTCTTCGCAAATAGGCTTCCACTCCAGAACTTTCCCCAGGTCAACCAACCTGCATGGCAGCCTGCTCACATTTACACACTTGTATATACAAACAGTTGGCTTATTAGACTCAACCCTCTCCTAGGAGAACGCAAGTTGTTAGCCTTGGAAAGGATAAAAACCAGAAATATCATGTGCTAATGTCAAGCAATGGCACATGGTTCCCTCAGTGACTCTGGACAGCAAAGGCCAGGCCCGGCCTTTCCAGAACCCCTGGAAGCCGGGCAGAGGCCTCTGGTCCTCCTTTCCTACCCAGGAAATCCAGGGCCTCTGCAGTCTCTCAGGGAAACTGAGTCATGCTTTCATTTCCTTAGGCCATGAGTGGACACCCGTCAGGAGAGGGACCGAGGCCCCCAGGTGTCTGGAAAGAGGCTCGTGTTTCCGCTCTGGGCAGAATTCCATCCCAGAGAAAGGAAAGGACACAGAGCCACACAAGGCTCTCACCTGTCGCAGGACAGCAGCAACGAATAGACAAGCAGCCAGCGAAGGCGGCAACCGGAGAGGCAGAGACACAACTCGGACAGAAGCAGCAGGGGCCGGGACCATGTTCTGGTGGTAGAGAGCTCGCCTAGATGCATGAAGACCTGGGCTCCATTCCTCAGTACCCCATACGCAGGAAACGCCAGAGGTGGTGCTGAGGCTCAAGTGGTAGAGCTCCAGCCTTGAGAAAGCCCAAGGGCAGGGCTCAGGCCTGAGCTCAAGCCCAGGACTGGAAAAAAATGTTGTTGCTGTTTTAAAAAGCAGCAAATTTAAAAAGACAGTGTTTCTCACAGAGACCAAAAAGTAAAAACCAGAACAACTACAAAGAATCGGGGGTGCCTAGAAAGCAGGCGCTGAGATAAAGACAAATAAAAATACTTTCTGATCTGACAGAAAATCAATTATAATGAAAAAAATTAAACTACAACTTAGTCTCCAAAATGGAAATGACAGAGAATACAGGAAGATGAATGATACGATTAACAAGGTTGATTTAATAAATATGCATAGATCTGTGCATGCTCTTCCTCTAAAACTCATGAAATATCTTGTAAATATTAATCATAAATAAAACTGCAGAATAAAAACACAATAAATTGAGAAGGCAGAAACTACAGGTCTCATTGTCTGAACAATGCCACAAAAATAACAAATAAATAATACTAAAAAGTTCAGCTTCATGCAATTTAAAACACACACATGAATAATTCCATTTAAAAAGGAAATCAAAATATTAGACGGTAAGTTTTGCAAAATAAAAGAAGAAGAAGGAGGAGGAGGAGGAAGAGGAGGAGGAGGAGGTGGAGGAAGAGGAGGAGGAGGAGAAGGAAAGAAGGAGGAGGAGGAGGAAGTGGAGGAGAAGGAGAGAAGACGGAGGAGGAGGAGGAAGTGGAGGAGGAGGAAGTGGAGGAGGAGGAGAGAAGGAAGAAAAGGAGGAGGAGGAGGAAGAGGAGGAAGAGAAGGAGAGAAGAAGGAGGAGGAGGAAGTGGAGGAGTAGGAGGAGGAGGGGGGGGAGGAGAGAAGGAGGAGGAGGAGGAAGAGGAGGAGGAGGCGGAGCTGTGCCAACAAAGCATGAGAGTTTGGCTGAGGCCCAGTGGACGGGAGCAGGAAATCAGAGCACGCCAGGCTCTGAACACACGCGTGACGTGTGAATCGACACCACACGGTCACTCGCGAGCCACTTGTGTTCCATGAGCACAGAAGCTGGCAGGGGCGGGCGGCGCCTGAGGGTGGATGCTGCGTGAGGCAAGCCCGGGCACCAGGGAGCCACAGCGGAGGGCAGGGCGCAGGGACCTGGCTTCCGCAGGCACGGCCTGGCCTGAGAGCGCCCGCCGCTGCCCGCCGCTGCCCGCCGCTGCCCGCCGCTGCCCGCCGGGTCCCACCAGCTGCTGGCTGCCCCACCAGCCCGCGGCCCTGCTCCGGGAGCTGCTGCCCCGCGGCCGCTGGCCACCCCTGGCCCGCAGCGCCCCTCCGTCCTGCTCCCGTGCTGGGCCACCGACCTGGTCGGTGCCCAGGGAGGCAACTCCCCGGCCCAGCTCAGCCCCTTGGCCGCCCTGGAGCCCCTGGAAGCAGGGGCTCACCACGTGATCTGAGCCCCACCCAGGGCGCAGGGTCCCCAGGGCACCGACCAGCCTGGGACTGGGTGTGCCAACAGGCCAAGGACCTGTGCCCAGGAAAGGCCACTGAAAGAGGCAGCCACCCCAATAGCGCAGCTGAGGCCGTGAGTGGTGCAGTCTGCGGGTGTCCCTGGCCGAGGGCTGGCAGCATGCTCCTGGGGTGGGGAGGGCTGGCAGCATGCTCCTGGGGTGGGGAGGGGCTGGCAGCATGCTCCTGGGGTGGGGAGGGCTGGCAGCATGCTCCTGGGGTGGGGAGGGGCTGGCAGCATGCTCCTGGGGTGGGGAGGGCTGGCAGCATGCTCCTGGGGTGGGGAGGGCTGGCAGCATGCTCCTGGGGTGGGGAGGGCTGGCAGCATGCTCCTGGGGTGGGGAGGGCTGGCAGCATGCTCCTGGGGTGGGGAGGGCTGGCAGCATGCTCCTGGGGTGGGGAGGGCTGGCAGCATGCTCCTGGGGTGGGGAGGGCTGGCAGCATGCTCCTGGGGTGCGGAGGGGCTGGCAGCATGCTCCTGGGGTGGGGAGGGCTGGCAGCATGCTCCTGGGGTGGGGAGGGCTGGCAGCATGCTCCTGGGGTGGGGAGGGGCGGTGCGCTCACGCTCAAGTGGCCGATGGCGCCTCGTTAGCACGAGGATGCTGTCCTCGGAGGGACTGCTGTGGTTCCATGAGAGGCCGACTGGGGCTAGGGCTAGTTAGGGTTAGAGGTTAGGGGTTAGCGTTAGAGGTTAAGAGTTAGGGTTGAGGTTAGGGTTGGAGTTGTGAGTTGGGGTTAAGGGCAGGGTTAGGGTTAGGGCCGGAGGTTAGGAGTGGACTAAGGCTAAGGCCAGGGGAGGGATCTGGGTGCGGTCATCAGGTGAAAAGCGTGAACCCGACTCCTGAATGACCCGGGCCTTTCTCTCTCCAGTTCCTCCCACCACGCTGCCCTCTTCTGCCCTGCTCTGATGAGGCGGATGGCACCTCCCCAGGACACCAAGCCGATACTCCCGGGGCTCTCCAGCCCAAAACCATGCCTTAAACTTCTTCTCTTCATGCCGTACCTGGCTCAGGTGATTTGTTTTAGCAACAGCTACCGAGTGAATACAACAGAACAGGCTTTGGGAATTCCAGACTCTAAGACGTAGAGAATGTACTGCTCCATGCAGGTGGACCCTGAATGTTCCTCGAGCCATGTCAGCCCAGCAAAGCAGCACAGCCATCACAAGGACCAAGAACCAGCAGGGTCCAGTCCTCAGCCAGGACCTGCGCCCCAGCCATGATCCATCTTCCACCGGTCACCGGGCAGGACCAGGGCCCCCCTTCCCTCCACACTGTCCTGGGCCCCCCACCCGGTTCTTCTCCTCCGCACTCACCCAGTTCCCGCTGCTCCTCCTCTGGGGCTGTGTGAGATGGAAGGCGTCTGGATGGATGGGGGAGCTGGCAGCAGACTTGATTACACACTGTTGTCACATTTAGTCACACTCCCTCACCAGGGAAGGCTGGGGAAGAGGAGGAGGGGCCACCACACACTTCAAGGGGGAACTTCAAGCTGTTTGGTGTCTATTTGGGGAAAACCTGAGCTACCTGTGGCATCTTGCCAAGACAATTTGAAAGGTATCAACAGTTTAAATGACATTTTCACCTTCAGCAAATGCATCTCTACCACGCAGAATGGCAATGCTCTCCTGCCCCCCGGTAATCCGTGCTACAATCCCCTCAGAAGTAGGTGTCAACTTTCATTACAGTCCTGAGGCTAAATCCCACTTCTCAGGCCCAGCACCCAGCGTCCCTCACACCCCAGGCCACCTCCCCTCCCCAGAGACGCTGCTCAGGACCCCCAGGGCTTCCAACTGTGGGCTCCGTGACAGATCCCAGAAGTGAGTAGGAACCTGAGATTCGAGGCATGGGAGACCGAGTTACCAGCGCCATGGTTCGGGGTTGAGAATCCACATTGTCTGCTCCCACGCTAGCACATTCCTTGGCAAAAAGAACCACTCCGCGGGTGAGAAGTGGGATCCCGGGGCCAGAAGGCTCTGCTTCCCAGAGGAGTTTCCAGTCATCAGAGGTGACCATGAAGACATCCATCAGCCAGGACCACGGCCTGCGGAGCCAGAGACAGCAGACGGTGATGGGTCGACGGGGTTCAGGCTGACGGCCCAGGGGAGAGGAGGCTGTGCTGTGTGGTGGGTGCTGTGTGTGTGTGCTGTGTGTGTGTGCTGTGTGTGTGTGTGCTGTGTGTGTGTGCTGTGTGTGTGTGCTGTGTGTGTGTGCTGTGTGGTGGGGGTGCTGTGTGTGTGTGCTGTGTGGTGGGTGCTGTGTGTGTGTGCTGTGGTGGGGGTGCTGTGTGTGTGTGCTGTGTGGTGGGGGTGCTGTGTGTGTATGCTGTGTGTGTGTGCTGTGTGTGTGTGTGCTGTGTGTGTGTGCTGTGTGTGTGTGCTGTGTGTGTGTGTGCTGTGTGGTGGGTGCTGTGTGTGTGTGCTGTGGTGGGTGCTGTGTGTGTGTGCTGTGTGTGTGTGCTGTGTGGTGGGTGCTGTGTGTGTGTGCTGTGTGGTGGGTGCTGTGTGTGTGTGTTGTGTGGTGGGTGCTGTGTGTGTGTGCTGTGTGTGTGTGTTGTGTGGTGGGTGCTGTGTGTGTGTGTTGTGTGGTGGGTGCTGTGTGTGTGTGTTGTGTGTGTGTGTGCTGTGTGTGTGTGTGCTGTGTGTGTGTGCTGTGTGTGTGTGCTGTGTGTGTGTGCTGTGGTGGGTGCTGTGTGTGTGTGCTGTGTGTGTGTGCTGTGTGTGTGTGCTGTGTGGTGGGTGCTGTGTGTGTGTGCTGTGTGGTGGGTGCTGTGTGTGTGTGCTGTGTGGTGGGTGCTGTGTGTGTGTGCTGTGTGGTGGGTGCTGTGTGTGTGTGCTGTGTGGTGGGTGCTGTGTGTGTGTGTGCTGTGGTGGGTGCTGTGTGTGTGTGCTGTGTGGTGGGTGCTGTGTGTGTGCGCTGTGTGGTGGGTGCTGTGTGTGTGTGTGCTGTGGTGGGTGCTGTGTGTGTGTGCTGTGTGGTGGGTGCTGTGTGTGTGTGCTGTGGTGGGTGCTGTGTGTGTGTGCTGTGGTGGGTGCTGTGTGTGTGTGCTGTGGTGGGTGCTGTGTGTGTGTGCTGTGTGGTGGGTGCTGTGTGTGTGTGCTGTCGTGGGTGCTGTGTGTGTGTGTGCTGTGTGGTGGGTGCTGTGTGTGTGTGCTGTGTGGTGGGTGCTGTGTGTGTGTGCTGTGTGTATGTGTATGTGTTTACAGGTGTTTTGTGTTTGGGGGGTGCTGGGTGTGTGCTGAGCCTGTGGGTGCTGAGTTGTATGAGGGATCAGAGCTGCTGAGCTCCAGGAAGACCCACAGGAGATGCTCTGACCACCAGGCCACCAGGCCACCAGGCCCCAGCGCCCAGGCACAGCATGGCTGGGCCTCTCCACCCCACAGGCCCCACAACCCATCTCAGGGGAGTCCTGGTGACTCCATGTGACTCCAGAATCTCCTCTCCCAGGGGATAGATGTCTCCACAGCCCATCCCCCAGATTGTAGCCAGACCAGAGGACCCCGCAGCCCTCCCAGGGGACACAGGACCCCGCAGCCCTCCCAAGGGACACAGGACCCCGCAGCTCCTCCCAGGGGACAGAGGACCCCGCAGCTCCTCCCAGGGGACAGAGGACCCCGCAGCCCTCTCAGGGGACACAGGACCCCGCAGCCCTCTCAGGGGACACAGGACCCCGCAGCCCTCCAGGGGGACACAGGACCCCGCAGCCCTCCCAGGGGACAGAGGACCCCGCAGCCCTCCAGGGGGACACAGGACCCCGCAGCCCTCCAGGGGGACACAGGACCCCGAAGCTCCTCCCGGGGACAAAGGACCCCGCAGCTCCTCCCAGGGGACACAGGACCCCGCAGCCCTCCATGGGGTCACAGGACCCCGCAGCTCCTCCCTGGGGACACAGGACCCCGCAGCTCCTCCCGGGGACAGAGGACCCCGCAGCTCCTCCCGGGGGACACAGGACCCCGCAGCTCCTCCCGGGGGACACAGGACCCCGCAGCTCCTCCCTGGGGACACAGGACCCCGCAGCTCCTCCCTGGGGACACAGGACCCCGCTGCTCCTCCCGGGGGACACAGGACCCCGCTGCTCCTCAATGGGGACACAGGACCCCGCAGCTCCTCCCCGGGGACAGAGGACCCCGCAGCTCCTCCCAGGGGACAGAGGACCCCGCAGCTCCTCCCTGGGACACAGGACCCCGCAGCTCCTCCCAGGGGACAGAGGACCCCGCAGCTCCTCCCTGGGACACAGGACCCCGCAGCCCTCCCTGGGGACACAGGACCCCGCAGCTCCTCCCCGGGGACACAGGACCCCGCAGCTCCTCCCCGGGGACACAGGACCCCGCAGCTCCTCCCGGGGGACACAGGACCCCGCAGCTCCTCCCCGGGGACACAGGACCCCGCAGCTCCTCCATGGGAACACAGGACCCCGCAGCTCCTCCCTGGGGACACAGGACCCCGCAGCCCTCCCTGGGGACACAGGATCCCGCAGCCCTGCAGGGGGACACAGGACCCCGCAGCCCTCCCTGGGGACACAGGACCCCGCAGCTCCTCCCTGGGGACACAGGACCCCGCAGCTCCTCCCCGGGGACACAGGACCCCGCAGCTCCTCCCGGGGGACACAGGACCCCGCAGCTCCTCCATGGGGACACAGGACCCCGCAGCTCCTCCCTGGGGACACAGGACCCCGCAGCCCTCCCTGGGGACACAGGATCCCGCAGCCCTGCAGGGGGACACAGGACCCCGCAGCCCTCCCTGGGGACACAGGACCCCGCAGCTCCTCCCTGGGGACACAGGAACCCGCAGCTCCTCCCTGGGGACACAGGATCCCGCAGCCCTCCAGGGGGACACAGGACCCCGCAGCTCCTCCCTGGGGACACAGGACCCCGCAGCTCCTCCCGGGGGACACAGGACCCCACAGCCCTCCCTGGGGACACAGGACCCCGCAGCCCTCCCTGGGGACACAGGACTCCGCAGCTCCTCCCTGGGGACACAGGAACCCGCAGCTCCTGCCTGGGGGACACAGGACCCCACAGCCCTCCCTGGGGACACAGGACCCCACAGCCCTCCCTGGGGACATTGGACCCGCAGCCCCCCTCCAGGGGACAGAGGACCCCACAGCCCTCCCTGGGGACACAGGACCCCGCAGCCCTCCCTGGGGACACAGGACCCCACAGCCCTCCCTGGGGACACAGGACCCCGCAGCCCTCCCTGGGGACACAGGACTCCGCAGCTCCTCCCTGGGGACACAGGAACCCGCAGCTCCTGCCTGGGGGACACAGGACCCCACAGCCCTCCCTGGGGACACAGGACCCCACAGCCCTCCCTGGGGACATCGGACCCGCAGCTCCTCCCTGGGGACACAGGACCCCACAGCCCTCCCTGGGGACATCGGACCCGCAGCCCCCCTCCAGGGGACACAGGACCCCGCAGCCCTCCCTGGGAACAGAGGACCCCGCAGCTCCTCCCTGGGGACACAGGACCCCGCAGCCCTCCCTGGGAACAGAGGACCCCGCAGCTCCTCCCTGGGGACATCGGACCCGCAGCCCTCCCCCAGGGGACACAGGACCCCGCAGCCCTCCCTGGGAACAGAGGACCCGCAGCCCCCCTCCAGGGGACAGAGGACCCGCAGCCCCCCCGGGGGACCGAGCAATGGCCCGTGGTAGAGTGAAGCTGTGGGCTGGACGAGCGGCGGAGGGGACTCGTCTTAAAAGGACAATACCCTGAAACCCATATGCACTCAACAAGTTTTTCTCCAGAAACAGAAAACAGACGTAAATGTCAAATATGAACAGGTGAATTCATTCATCAGTAACCCAGGGGAAGAGAACACGCAGACCTCACATCCCTGAACAGCCCTCCTCCACGCACCCAGCCCAGCCCGCATCTTCACCTAAGGCACAGCCCGCTTGCTTTTGCTTATCTGTGTCCTAAACACTGAAGCACAGTGCAGTTGCATTTCTACTGTGTGAGGTACAGCTAGTGTAGAAAGGATCTGAAGGGGTGGAATGGGGGGCCAGGGGTGGGGGCCGCACCCAGCTCTGAGCATCCTCAGACCTCGTCATCATCCGGGCTCCAGTCCCCATGGATATGCAGGCTTGATGACACTGACAACGCTTGAGACCTCAAATCAACAAGCCAACAAACACAGCTTTCACCTTCAGAAATAGGGGATGCTGGGCGCCTGTCATCCCAGCTCCTCAGGAGGCTGAGATGTGAGGATCAAGGTTCAAAGCCAGGCCAGGCACAAAAGGCCCTGAGACTCTTAGCTCCAATGAACCTCTAGAA
Source organism: Megascapheus bottae (assembly GCA_024803745.1). Taxonomy (NCBI): domain Eukaryota; kingdom Metazoa; phylum Chordata; class Mammalia; order Rodentia; family Geomyidae; genus Megascapheus; species Megascapheus bottae. The sequence continues at coordinate 811,106 of JANJXV010000021.1, read as the reverse complement.
AAACTGGAAGTGGAGCTTGGCTCACGGGGAGGGCGGTAGCCTTGAGCTGAAGAGCTCAGGGACAGCGCCCAGGCTCAGAGTTCAAGCCCCATGACTGATAAAAACAAAAAGAAAGGGGCCAGGAGTTTGGCTTAGTGGTAGCGTGCTTGCCTAGCATGCACGAAGACCCGGGTTCGATTCCTCGGTACCCCACATATAGAAAAAAGCCGGAAGTGGTGCTGAGGCTCAAGTGGTAGAGCTCTAGCCTTGAGAAAGTCCAAGGACAGTGCTCAGGCCCTGAGCTCAAGCCCAGGACTGGCAAAAAAAAAAAAAAAAGAAAGAAAGAAAGAAAGGAAACCCCAAAAGGACAGTTCAACAAAAGAAAAGCTCCCTACCAGGGTCCCTTATGGACGTAACTGCAATGTTCTCAACAAAACATTGGAAGTTATATGCAATGTACCAATATATATTCCATATAAAAATCGAAAGATAATAACTCATAGCCAAATAAAGATAATCCCAACAATATTAGGATTTTTAACATTTGAAAACCCATCGCTATAATTCATGATCTCAATGAACTGAAAAATAAAAACCACAGGATCATCTCAAGAGATGCAGTAAAAAAGGCTCTGATAAAATGTACATCTGCTCCTAATTTTAATGACTAAGGATAGAACTTTTTTTCTTGCCCAGACAGTGGGTGTTTAAACTGAATTGTGCTCATGCAACCACCAAATTAACACGTGGACGCCTGGGGCCTGAGCCTAGCGCGCTGCAGAATGTGACGTATCTGAGTCGGGGACAGCAAAGAAGGAGCACAGCCAAGTAAGGACGGGGGACGGGAGAGCCTGAGCCAGCATCAGGGCTGGTGTCCTGGCGGAGCTGACAGGAGGGCAGACAAGCCAAGATGGGGAGACCACCGAGGACCACCCCTGCCGACAGCCTCGTGGACTTCCAAACCCTTCCTAAGCTGTGGAAAATGTCTTATTTTTCTGTTTTCTGAACAACTGCTCTATGGCATTTTGGTGCAGCAGCTCAGGAAAACAAATAAGCTCTGCTTCAAGGAAAACCTCTCCTCCGCTGTCCTGCCCAGCAGTACAAGCACCACCACAGCTGCCAGCCGTGGTTCTCCCCGTGAGCTGAGGCAAGCGAGCCAGGGAAGGTGCCGGATGGGAGAGTTAAGACACACTGGAGCCACGAGCCAGCAGCCACAGCTGTCGCCCTAGCTACTCAGGAAGATGAGGTCTCTGAGGACTGAGGGTCAAAACCAGCCTGGACAGGAAAGTCTGCAAGGCTCTTCTCGCCAGTTAACCACCAAGAAGCCAGAAGTACAGCTATGGCTCAAGTGGTAGAGTGCTAGCATTTGAGCACAGAAGCTGACGTACAGTACCCAGGCCCTGAGTTCAAGCCCTCGGCCCACACGTGCGCACGCACACACACACACACACACACACACACACACACACACACACACACACACACACACAACTGTTCTTATTCGCAGATGGCATACTTTCCAATGTAGGAAATCTAATGATATCCACAAGAGTTACTGGAATTAATAAAGGAATTAACAGTGGTGCAAGGCCTGAGATCCATATATGAAAAGCTATTGCATTTCTATATTTTATTTTTTTTTTTGCCAGTCCTGGACTTGAGCTCAGGGCCTGAGCACTGTCCTTGGGTTTTCTCAAGGCTAGAGCTCTACCACTTGAGCCTCAGCACCACTTCTGGCTTTTTTCTATGTATGTGGTACCGAGGAATCGAACCCGGGTCTTCATGCATGCTAGGCAAGCACTTTAACCACTAGGCCAAACTCCCAGCCTCCATTTCTATATTTTAAAAAGCAATAAAATCACAATTTGCTATTTTAAAATCCTTTTTACAATGATAAGTAAAATATGAAATACTGTAATAAACATGAAGAAAAAGCCTTGCAAAAATCTATGTGCTATAAATGACAAAACTTTATGAAAAGAAATCAAAGGAAACCAAAATGAGAGAAAGACCAGGCTGCTGACCGGGAAGACTTGGTGAGATGCTGGGATCCTCAGAGATGGATCTCCACCTCCACAGAACAATGACCACTGGGCATGTGTGTGGAGGAAAGGGCAGAGGTGAGGGATACAGAGCTGGAGGAGCCAAATAACCACGAAAGCGGGAGTAGCTTCAGCCCAAGCCTAGGTAAAAGCTCGTGAGACTCCTCAGTGAATGGCCGGTGGCGAGTTCCCACCTGGTACCCACTACAGGGGAAGTGAAGCCGCTGGGCGCAGGAGCACAGAGGGTAAGGCCTTTGAGGCCTCAGAACGCATCACCTGAAAAGAGGGCTAATGCCACTTCTTCCTTGCGGGTTCCCTTTATTTCCCTTTCTACCTTTCTTCTCCAGCTAAGTAGTTCCAGTACGAAACTGAATAGGAGTGGAAGCAGCCCTACTTTAAGGGAAATCACTTCAGTTTTTCTCCATTTAATCTGATGCTAACTATGGGTTCTACATACAACCTTTACTACACTGACATGCAATCTTTTTATTCTTGTTTTCCTCAGAGCCTTTATCATAAAAAGATGCTGAATTTTGCCAAAGGCCTTTTCTGTATCATCTGGCATAATCCCATGATTGCCATCTTTGATTCTGTTGATATTCTATGCTACAGTTACTGATTTCTTGTGCTGAACCCATGCATTGGCTCATGCTTGCACATCTGGAACCAGGTATACAAGTAGTATTGCAGGTATTATTACACACGTGATCATGGTATGTGATATTTTTATATTTTATTGAATTCCATTTGAAAATACCATCTATGTTAACCAAAGAATTGGTCTATACCATTGTTTGTTGCTGTCTGGCTTTGGAATATGTTAAATATTTTCTTCAAGAAAATGAGTGTGGCATAGCTACTAAAGTAGAAAGACAGCCAACCAACTAGGAAAATGTATTTATCAATAATACATTAGACAAACATTTAATATCCAATACTTACAGGGAATTCAAGAAACTAATCCCCCCCAAAAAAAAACCAACAAACCAATCACTAAATGGGCAAGGGAACTAAAGAGAGACTTATCAGAGGAAGAAGTAAAAATGGCAAAGAAACATGAGAAAATGCTCATCAATGGTCATGAAGGAAATGCAAATAAAAGCAACCCTAAGATACCATCTAACCCCAACAAGAATGGCCAATATTCTGAACTCAGACAACAAATGCTGGCGGGGATGTGGGAAAGAGAAACCCTACTACACTGCTGGTGGGAATGAAACTAGTTCAGCCACTCTGGAAAATAGTTTGGAGGTTTCTTAAAGAACTGAAAATAGGCCTTCCCTACAACCCAGCCATACCACTCCTGGGCATCTACCCTGAGCGTCATAACCCAGGACATGATAAGGACACCTGCTCAGCCATGTTCATCTCTGCACTATTCACAACAGCCAGGCGATGGAAACAACCCAGAGGCCCTACTGCAGATGAATGGATACAGAAAATGTGGTATATATACACAATGGAATTCTACATAGTCAACAGACAAGATAAAATAATGGCATTCACAGGGAAGTGGATGAATCTAGAGCGAATCATGCTGAGTGAGACAAGTCAAGACCTAAGGAACAAAAGTCACACGGTATCCTTAATACGTGGCTATTAGATCCAAACAGTACAAGAGCAAGGACGCAATATTTGGGTACCCAAGATCATTGACATGAACTTGGAGATATAAATGTAACTATATAGACATACAAAACTATGATGGGATATATACTCTATAGACCTAATGTTATACTACATAGATTGATATGTATCTATGACATACAAACTCTCAGCTTAATTTTTTATTTTTAATTTTGTTCTTAAATTTATGTACCAGTGATTGCATACAGAGATCCCCTTCTTGAATACTTGTTTGCTAAACTTGACATTTGAAATATAATTTTTAAAAATCAGTGTTAAATCTTTTAATAAAAAAGATGATGGTGTTCCTTTTCTTTTTATTGTGGAAAATTTTAAGAAATATTGGTAATAGTTCTTCATTAAATCTGTGTTAGAATTTGTCACTGAATTCATTTGGTCTTGGGCTTTCCTTTGTTAGATTTGCTGTTACTGCTTCAATCTCAGTTTTTGTTAGGGATCATTTTAAGTGGCTTGTAACCTCTTGGTTTAATTTAGGTAGACCAAGGACATCTAGCAGTGTATACATCCATTTCTTTTATGCTTCCAGTGTATTGAACATGGGTTTTTAAAGTGTTCCTATGGTCTTCTTTATTTCATTGATTTCTTATCTCTAATGTGATTCATTTGAATCTTTTCCCCCCTCCTTTTAATCAGATTTGTATATCTTGCTTATCTTTTCAAAGAATCAACTTTTGTTTTTATTAATTCCTTGAATCATTTTGGTCTTATTTTATTGATTTCTGCCCTAACTTTTTGCTCTTTGTTTCCATCTGTTAATTTGAGGTATGGCTGATTCTTGGTTTTCTTGGAGTTGGAGGTACTTCATTTTTGTTTTAAGAAATCTTCTTTTCACTTTCTTTTCTCGTCTCAAAGGTTGTGGTAGATAGCATTCTCACTTTCCTCAAATCCTAGGAACTTCTACATTCCTCCCACTCAGCAGGCTGCTGTTTTCACTGGCTGTTTCCATGAATTTGCATATCTTGTCGTGGCCTTTGCTGTTGAGGTCTAGTTTTATGGCAGCCTAGCCTGATAGAATACAGGGGTTTGTTCTGATTCCCTTATATTTGTTAGAACTTCCTTTATGCCCTAAAATATGCTGTCTTTGGAGGATGCTCCACGGGCCAGCGAGAAGAGCTTGTCTGTGCAGCTGTTGGACGAAACACTGCGAGGATGTCTGCCAGGTGAACTTATTCTATTGTGCCATTCTTTTGTTGTTGTTTTTTTCCAGTCCTGGGGCTTGGACTCGGGGCCTGGGCACTGCCCCTGCGCTTCTCTTGTTCAAGGCTAGCACTCTACCACTTGAGCCACAGCGCATCTGGCCTTGTGCATGCTAGGCAAGCACTCTACCCAAGCCACATTCCCAGTGACATTATTTTTTTTGCCAGTCCTGGTGCTTGAATGCAGGGCCTGGGCACTGTCCTTGGAGACTTTTTGCTCAACGTTAGCACTTTGCCTCTTGAGCCACAGCACCACTTCCAGCTCTTTCTGTGTATGTGGTACCAAGGAATTGAACCCAGGGCTTCGTGCATGCTAGGCAAGCACTCTACCACTAGGCCACACTCCAGGCCAGTTGTGCCATTTTGTTCTGTTTCTTTGCTGATCTTTCTTGGGGGGGGGTCTGGATGACCTGTTTGTGAGAATGGGGTACTGAAGCTTCCCACTGTGGCCATGCCGGGTCCTGTCCTTTCACATTCAGTAGTGTTTGTTTAATAAAGTTGGCTCACCTCCACTTGGCCCACGGACATCCACAGTCAGCACCTCCTCCCCGTGGACAGCTCGTGCCCTCTGCTGCATGCAAGCTTTTCTTCGTGGGATTGGTTTTGCTCAGAAGTCTACATTGCTAGGTCTGAGCGTTGCTGCTCCTGCTGCGTTCAGGGACTCTTTCTGTGACGCTTTGTTTTCAGTCTTTCACTGTACACCAGTTTGTTTTTTTCAGTGAGAAACATGTTTATAGAGCCAGGCGTGGTGGCTCACACCTATAATCCTAGCTACTCAGGAGGCTGAGATCCAAGGATCAAGGTTCAAAGCCAGCCGGGGCACAAAAGAGCCTGAGACTCTTATCTCCAATTAACCTCTAGAAAAATGGGAAGTGGGGGGCTAGGAGTTTGGCCTAGGGGTTGAGTGCTTGCCTAGCATGCACGAAGTCCCGGGTTCAATTCCTAGGTACCACATACATAGAAAAAAGTCAGAAGTGGTGCTGAGGCTCAAGTGGTAGAGCTCTAGCCTTGAGAAAGTCCAAGGACAGTGCTCAGGCCCTGAGCTCAAGCCCAGGACTGGCAAGAAAGAAAGAAAGGAAGGAAGGAAGAAAGGAAGGAAGAAAAGAAAAGAAAAAGAAAGAAATGGGGATGTGGGGCTTGGCTCTAAGGTAGGGTGATAACCTTGAGCTGAAGAGCTCACGGACAGCTCCTAGGCCAAGTTCAAGCCCCATGACCCCCAAAAAGAAGAAGAAGGTGGAGGAGGAGGAGGAGGAGGAGGAGGAGGAGGAGGAGGAGGAGGAGGAGGAAGAGGAAACATTTTTATATGAAACAAATGGCTGCTTGATGCTTTTTAAACCAGTTTGCCATTCTATATCTTCTGATGGGAGAATCGAGACATTATGCAGTTTTGTGTCTGGAAGGCATGTAGTAATGCCTGCTATTTTCATTGCTTCTGCGTTGAGTCTTTCCTATGCCTCCTCTTCTTATCTGCTTCTCTGGTGGGATTTGTTTGCTCCCCTGTTCTCATGGTGACACTGACAGTCCCCTCTGTGGGTGAGATGCCTCTGGGCATCCTCTCACATGTTGGGTTCGTGATCCCACTGGGGGCTATCTGTCCTTCCCCTGCTCATGTGCGCAGCAGCTTTGCTGGGTAGCTTCACCAGGCCGGCCCCCCCTCATCTTCAGGCTCCTGGTGAGAAACCTGCTGTCCTCGTGGGTTGGCCGTCACTGCCCCCACGCAGCGCTCAGTAGCTCTGCTTCTTCCGTGTTTCCAGTGTTTTTGCCATCTGGTATGTCGGGTGTCATAAAGCCCCTGGTACCTGAATGGCTGCTTCCTTCCCAAGACTTGAGGATATTTCTGAATGTCTTCTGTACCTTTAGCATTCATCTCTTCTCCTCCTTCTATGCTCATGATTCACGTGTTTTGTCTCTTCATAGCGTCCTCATAGTTTACCGTGTTCCCTCACCCCCCCCCTTAACTCCTAATGTGCTGTTCTAATGAATCTACACTGTCCTTGATCCCTGCAATTCTGTCTTCAGTGGTCCTCTACACTGGAAAAACTTTCCACCTCATTTTTTTGTTTTTTGTTTGTTTTCACTTGAGCCTTTCACATCCCGGATGTCAGTTTGCTTGGTGTGTGTTGGGTTTTTTTTTTTTCACTATTTCAGTACTCATTGAATTCCTCTTTCATATCTATCTCATGTCATCTTCCTTACCTTCAGCTCTTTATTTCTTTTTTTTTTTGCCAGTCCTGGGCTTGAGCTCAGGGCCTGAGCACTGTACTTGGACTTTCTCAAGGCTAGAGCTCTACCACTTGAGCCTCAGCACCACTTCTGGCTTTTTTCTATGTATGTGGTACCGAGGAATGGAACCCGGGTCTTCGTGCATGCTAGGCAAGCACTTTACCCACTAGGCCACACTCTGGCCCTCAGCTCTTTATGTCTATCTGTTTCTATCTATTTCAGTGAATCTATTCAGAGTTCTCTATGTGTTCTCTACCGTTTTGCTGATGATTTGATTGAAGTTCTTGGCTGGGCTTCCTTCTTCCTCATTAGCAGCTATCACCTCCGGCTCCAGGAATTCCCCCAGCCGTGGCTCAGTCCCAAAGCCTAGCTGGCCACAAACTGCGTGCGGCATTGTAGGCTGGTCATTCTGTAGTCCAGGCTGTACCTTCCTCTATCGCCACAATACCCTCCTCAACAGGACCTGTAGCCAGGCCAGAGTGACGGGCCTTGTCCCCCACAGGCCCCAGCAGGGGCCACGTCCAGTACCAAGCCAGCTGGGCCCCTGCAGCCTTGTGTAGCCAGAAGCAGGGTGACAGGGAGGAGGGTGAGGGAGGGGAGAGTAGCCAGACCCCTGGGCCCGGAAGGGAGGGGTGCATCTTGGCTCCTTTGTGGACAAACCCGAAGGGAATGAAGACCCTAGGGAGAGAGTGAGTGGGCGCAACACGAGGTTCTGAGAAACACCCGGACATACTGACACGGCCACACACGCAGGTGTATGTAACATGTGCGTGCTGTGTGCTAACACACACAGTCACGTGCACCAGTGGACCAACATGTGTCTAGACCAGCACACAAACACACCGACATGTGTACACTGGTAACACACACCGTGTACCCAACAGGCACCACACACACTCCTGTACACACACGCATGAATATTCATCCCTCCACAGTGCCTGTGCACACAGGAGGCCTGGCATGGACACCTGCCATCGGGGACACATGGGGCCCGCAGAGGAACAGCTGTCACTGCACAGCCACTGCCTGCGGCCATGGAAAGGGCCTGTGAAAATGGCAGCGCGCCTCCCCCGGCCCACAGCTCCTTCGCCACGTACAGCTGCATTCACACCTTGATTTCACTCCGGAGCGTGGGCTGCCAGGCTGTGTAGGACGCCCTGCCCCTCACTGCCCACTACCTGCCCAAGGTGGTCATCTCCTCCCCACAGGGCCCGGCCAGCCCAGGACTCAACAGATTGGCAGTCTGATTAGGAGATGGAATAATGCAGTGGTGACAGAGTATGTGATTTATTTAAATGGCACAGAATGTGCCACGCTGATGCTGTAGCTCAGGACTGGACCTGGAGGAGCTTATTTGACACAAATTGAGATTTCAAGGTTTACAGATATTGCAAATGAAAATTCCCTGTAGGGTGTCAATAAGAGTTCATGGGTTCCTTTTATTTGGTTTGAATTAATCACAAGATAGGGGGAAAATAGGTTCTATTTTTTCAGGGCTTTTTAAATAAAATTATTCTAAGAAGCATACATTTATTCTAGAACTATAATTAAATTTCCAAATTGCTGTTTCCAGCTCTCCTCTCTGCAGGCAATGAGTGGGTGGACGGGATCCCAACAGTGCTGAGGCTGCAGGAAAGCCGAGGTCTCTTCTTAACCTGCATCCTCGCCACAGAGGCCCGGGCCCGTGCCAAGGGCAGGAGGAGCGCAGCCCCTGCCCCTCCCCTCACCAACTCCACTCCCCCTGGATTGCTGGGACACACCCTGCATTGGCCACAGGTCCCTGTGTGCGCGAACTCCCCATCCAGCCTCTCGTGGCCGCTCTCGGCTCCTTGGCCAGCCGGGGCCATGCTGGCTGCTCTACCTGGCTCGGCTGGGTTCTCCCTGTGCTGGAGGTCAGCTGGATTCAGGTTTCTCCAGGAAGGGCTCAGCCTGCACCACAGGCCACCCCGTCCTCTCGGCCTGCCGCAGGACAGGCCCTCCACCCTCACAAGCAAGGACAGGCCAGGTGGGACATCACGACTTCCAACACAATCTCTTGACCGAGTAAGTGTCAGGAGTGGAAAATGGACCCTATCTCACTAGAGGGGACATAAAAGCGTCCCAAGAGACCTCCAGTCTCCCTCCACGGAGACCACTGAGCTGCGACACCAGAACAACCTTTCCTTTCCACCTGCTCCCAGACCCGTGCGAGCTCTGCCCACTGCAGGACAGGCTGCCTGCTGCCACCCCGACGCCCTGCTGCCACCCCAAGGCCCAGCTGCCACCCCAAGGCCCTGCTGCCACCCCAAGGCCCAGCTGCCTCTGAGACAGCACAGCCTCGACCAGTGCGAGGGGCCTGCTGCGGATGACCCTGGAAGGCAACAGGGAAGCAGCCTGGCTGGGTGCAGAGACCGCACCTCTTCCCATCCACCCTTCTGATTAGATCGAGGGCTTCTTGCTTCTGACAAATCAGTCCACTGAGCACGGCTCCTTCCGAGGAGCCATGACACCAGCGCCAGGCTCGGATCTGGCTCCCGTGAGGCCCTTCAAAGCGATCTGTGTCGCAGAAAAGCAGTCATTCCCTTTCTGGTGGGCGATCCCATGCCCACACTTTCATTTAATATCCAAGCTCTGACGGACACCGCCGCACGTCATTACAGGCCACCAGCCTCTTTGGGGGCCTCTTTGGGGGCCTCTTCCCCAGCGGGGCTGCACTGTACACACAGACAGAGATGTCACTGTGAGCTTGCCCTTGTACAATTAATGATTGCGAATAAAAAACACTTAAGAAAAACCCAATCTTGTGGAAGATAAATGCCAAATGACACTGACAAAAATATCCGAGCAGTGTTCGTAAGAAAAGAGAAAGAACAGAAAGGCAAACCCAGCGGCCCCACAGGCTTTTCCGGGGAGGCAATCGCTTCCCTCCACCCTCTGGAGGGGAAGGGGTGCCGGCCGGCCTCGCGGGCAGGGCCCCTCCACCATGAGGCGGAAAAGGTGAAGTCAGGCCGGCCGAGGGAGGGGTGAGAGCGCACAGTTGTTGTGACTGAGCATTTTCAATGTCTCAGTGGCACCGCTGTCCCTCGGGACAGGCTCCCTTCCAGGACCCCGGAGCGCTCGTGCAGGGGGGAGGAGGGAAGATGCATGGCGGATGTCAGGGAGGGGCCCGCCAGGGCTTCCAGCCCAGGCCATGTTCCATCAGCGGACAGCACTCAAAGGTGCTGGAAAAACTCAGGAGAGAGGCCCAACAGGAGAAGAAGGACACCCCAGGAGAGGAGGGCGGGCAGTGGGCCACCAGAATGGACGCCAGGGAGCACCGGGTCCCAAAACCAAGCTTCTGCGTTCACCCCACCCCACATAGACTCTTAGGCAGCTGTGCCCTGGCCTGGTCTCACTGAGGCCACTGGCCTCTCTGGCTTCTGTGTGGTCCTCCTCCTGGTCCTCCCCTCTCCCCAGCCTCCCATGCCCTCAGACAGGGCCTCCCCACCCAATGCAACCACCCCTTCTCCTGTCCTCAGCACTGGAGCCACATTACCTCCCTCTGGAAGCTTCTAGCTGCCTCCTGCACAGGGCCTTTGTCCAGGCGGAGTGAAAGACTTCCTTGATCCCTCCCCTCTGGGCTTCTACCTCGCAAGGGGTGGCAACTTGTCACGTTCTCAGGAAACAGGCGCCTCCCTCTGTAGCCCCCACTGTGGCCAGGTGCCACTCTCACAGCAGGTCTGTGAAGGCAGGTGCTGCCGCCGGGACCAGTGGTGTCCCCGAGGACAGAGCCTGGCCCAACCCCGGGTGCACACAGACTGAACGGATGATGAGTGGTAGACTGGAGGAGGCTCCGGGGACAGCCACCAGGTCCCTGCATGCAGTCAGTCCACCGGGAGTGAGGTAGCAGGGGATGGTCCAGACGCATGGACAGAGCAGGGATGGGCTTCCAAGGACAGCCTGGAGTCCCCCCAGAGCCAGGCCAACAGCACCAGGATGGACAGCTGCCCTGGAGCGGGGGTCACAGCAAAACAAAATTCAGACTCCTTCTCTCAAACTACCAAGAAACACTAATTCTGAAGCTTGAAAAAAAAATCACAGCCTCACCTACTGTCTTTCAAACTCAAATTGGAGTGTTTTAACATAAAACAATAAAGATCTAGAAAAATGTAAAGAACTCAATAATTACAGGAGGTTGCTAAATATAAAATTCATGAAATTACCCAGGCACAGTAACTCACGCCTCTAATACCAGCTGCCAGGGAAATGGAGAATGGAAATAGAGGATCTAGGCAACCTAGCCAAAAAGCTATTTCCAATCAAAGCAATAAGTAGATTGGAGGAACATGTACCAAACAGTAAACAACAAAGAACAGATAACTATTATGCACAAAGAACTCACAACAATCCACAGAAAAAAACATAGGTGATAAGCTAACCAGAAAGTGCAAAACAAACAAGCTATAAAATAGGAGGTCAGGGACTGGGAGTTTGGCCTCGTGGTAGAGTGCTTGCTTAGCATGTACGAAGACCCAGGTTCGATTCCTCAGTACCACATACATAGAAAAAAGCCAGAAGTGGTGCTGAGGCTCAAGTGGTAGAGCTCTAGCCTTGAGGAAGCCCAAGGACCGTGCTCAGGCCCTGAGTTCAAGGCCCAGGACTGGCAAATAATAATAATAATAATAGGAACTCAAAATGACCATGGGTCAAAAGCATCCAAAATGGGAGGCTAGTGTGATCACACAGGGTCCATGTCACCATCATCAACTGTGACTTCTACACTGCACTGTGACCTCACCGGGTCAACGTCACCATCACTAGCTGTGACCCCACAGCTGGGCATGACCTCACACTGTCAATGTCAACCGCAGCCGCCTGTGACCTCCCAGGCATGTGGCCTCATGCTTGTCCCCCTGTGCTGGGAACCAAACAGCTGTTACCATGACATCCAGAAACTATAAGTTTCTGTAAACTGAAAGACCTTAGTAACTGTAAGACTCTGTCTGTAAGTTGAAAGAATCACTTATTGTTCCTACTCCCCCTTCCGTGACGACCTAACCGCAATATTCTGTAAGCAAAAAGAACTTGATTCATGCATCCTGTCTGGCAGAACAGTTTGACCACCTCCTGACCCCCTCCCCAGGTTTGTTTCAGGTACATGTTGTATAGAGATGGTTACTAAGCAATATCACCAGGCAACCTGCTTGCGTCAGTTACCTTTCTGCTAAACGTATTTATTCTGCTGTGCAAAAATAAAGATTGAGACCCTGATCAGAATACTGTCTAGGTGTCCCTCCTTGTGTCTGTTTGTCGCTCTCATTCAGGTCTGCTCCTCCTCGAGCTCTAGTTGACTACCCTGCAGGCCGGGGCACTCCTGGCAGGTCCTGCTTCTTCTCCACAAGGTTTTCAACTACACCACCAGTCCTGACCACCCCCCCCCACAGCTCCCGGTGACCTCCCAGACCCTGTCCCAGGCCCCGCCAGGACCCTCCGCTCTCCATGACATCAGAGGGTGAACGTGGACCCCTGCGTGGGACAGGACCTCGTCAAGAAGAGCGCCGTCTGTCCTGGCGCTCGGGGCCTGGTGCACCCCCTTCCTCCCCCACCTAGGGAAGATTCCCAGGGTCAAGGCCACAACACATCTGCTACCACCCCCTAGGGCTACAGCCTGGGGCCGGAAGGTCTGCAGGGTGAGGTCTCTGGGAGCCCGAGGCCTGGGGCAGCCTCTGTCCTCTGCACAGGCCTGGAGCTTGAGCCCGACCAGGGCCTCCAAGGCCATCTTGCTCGGAGGAGCCCTGCTGTAAGCCTCCTGCCCAGGACGTTGAGTGCTCTGTGCCTCTCCTTCCGGTTCACCGCGTTGTAAGGCCAGTGACCTGCACAGGTGACAGCACAGGTGGCCGGCACAGGTGACAGCACAGGTGACGGCAAGGGGGAGGGTTGGGGGGACCCGGGCCGCAGGCAGGGTGGGCGGGGATGGGCCGGGCGGGATGGGGGGCCGGGCGTCAGGCGGGGTGGGAGGAGGCAGGGAGGGCCAGGCCTCCTTGTGAGGTGCTTTCCTCGTGGACCTTGGGTTGTGGGAGTCATTTCTGTGCTCAGGAGTCGGTGTGTGAGGCCAGGAGTGTGGCCTAGTGGTAGAGTGCTTGCCTGGCAGGCGCGGAGACCTGGTACCACATACACAGAAAAGACGGAGTGCTGCTGAGGCTCGAGTGGTAGAAAACCCAAGGACAGGCCCTGAGCTCAAGCCCCAGGACTGGCAAACCAAAATAAATAAATGGATAAAAAAGAACAGAGAAAATCTAACCTGCTCCCATTTTCTTGATGGTCGACTCAGTCATTCTTTTTTGTGTGTGTCCTAGTTTCCATGCTTACCTGACACATCTTGCCAATTGCTGGATTGAGTTTTCTTTATTCTGTTTTCTCCTACATTTAGTTTCTAAGGGTATCCTAATCCTTAAAATTAGGTTACCTATATGTTTAAAACAGTACATTGCTCATTATTTTAAAAACTGGAAGGAATGCAGAAGCAAAAGAAAGTATTCAAATGTTCCAAATTAGGCCAGGAGTTTGGCCTAGTGGTAGAGTGCTTGCCTGTTGGGAGCCAGAGTGGAATCAAACTGTACCTTGATTTGCATCAGACAATTGCTTTATTGTCTTATTGTTTTCTGACCTTATTCTGTTTAAATGACCTGAGATTTACCATATGAATGTAACACCTGGCAGTTCCCTGGTTTCAAGAAGGGATATAAGCCTGGAGTTGAGAATAAACGAGGCAGCAGTTTTTACCTGGGCTGCAGACCTCCCGGACCAGATGTGTTTGTCTCTCTTCTATTTTTTCCAGTCCCTGCCCCCTATTTCAGGAACCCCAATTTGCTGCCGATAGGCCCCGGAACTTGCCTAGCATGCACGAAGACCTGGGATTGATTCCTTGGTACCACATACGTGGAAAAAACCCAGAAGTGGTGCTGAGGCTCAAGTGGTAGAGCTCTAGCCTTGAGAAAGTCCAAGGACAGTGCTCAGGCCCTGAGCTCAAGCCCAGAACTGGCACCGCCCCCCCACCAAAAAAAAAAAAAAAAAGGAGTTTCCCTCTGTGCCAGCTCAGGAGTCCACAGCACCAGCTTTAATCACCTCACACACAGCGAGGCCTCAGCATTGCTGCCCTGCCACGGAGCAAGAACAAGGCAGGAAGCCTCCCCTTCCCAAGAGCAGAGCCACGGGGCTGGGAGCCAGATGAGGGCAGGGAGGCAGAAGGGAGAGGATCCTCAGAGTGCAGGGCACAGCCAGGCAACAGAGAGGGCACCTGGTCCTACCCAGGCTGGCCAGGGCCCTGGCTCTGTAGGGAAGACCTCGCCGTGTCCAGAGATCAAGGCAAGCTCTGGAGCAGAGCCCAGGGACAGCGCCAGACCCCAGCCCGCTCCTCTGTGCCCACCACCTGAGCACCGGCACAGGCAGCTGTCCACACTCACCCCGGCCTCCTCCAATCACCCCCATCTCCCCGTCCTCCCTCACCCCACCCTCATCACTGTCCACCTGCTGAGCCTTGTCACGGGAAGCTGTTCTGAGGACCTGAGCCCGGATGAGCGGCGGCCTGCACAGAGCTCACCACCAACAGTCAGGCCTAGCAGCAAGGAATTGAAAGCTGTTCTTTGCAACGCCTGATCCCTGGCCACAGAAGCCATCAGACGTGGCTGGAACAGGGATGGCCATACAGACCCTTACGCCTTCCCTGCTGTGCCCAAGGGGGGACAGCAGGGAGGTCAAGGCCCAGGGAGAAAGGGGTGATGGGAGCCAGGGTGGGGCAGTGTAGAACTGACCTCCACCTCACTCCTGGGGGACCCTGGCCCCCCCCAGCCCCCTCCTGCCCATTGCAGAAGGCTGTGGGCACAGCCAGAACCATGGGGCCTCATAAACAGCCCATCCTCCGGGCAGGAAGCAGCCTGCCACAGAGGCACAGGAGGAAGGGAGGGAGAGCCTGCAAGGGATGCTGCACTGGGAAAATGCCTGGGTTCCAGTGATGGTTCCATTTCTGATCCACAGACCAGACTGAGCGGGGCTGCCTCCACCTGCCTGCCTGCCGCCTGCTCTCTCCAAAGCCCCGTCTCCACAGCTCTGCCCACCGGTGTTGCCAGGGCTCTGACTTGCATCCATGCCAGGCCCAGCCTTGGCTGAGAGTGATCTGACCTCTGCTGGTGAGCTCGCTCTGCCAGGGAGGCACACGAGTGCGCTGGGCCCAGGCCAGGAAGAGCTTCCTAGAGGGAGAGGCAGCCCCAGAGCAGGGGCTGAAGGGGTCCAGGGGAGAAGGGAGCTGCAGGGGGCGGGGGAGGAAGACGAGAGCAGGGCACTGTCCCCAGCAAGCCCAAGCCCAACACCGCTGTATTTCCAGGACACCCCAAAGTCAAGCCTCCACCCCCACTCCATCCTGACCGTGGGGAGGACCTGAGACCCCCGGAAGAGGAGGTCTGAGATGTGCGGGGGAGGGGAGAGGCACTCAAGCAAGAGGAGGAGGGCCAGCGATGCCAGGACGGCCGGGGGAGGGCGCGCCATCCTGGGCTTCACCAGCCCCATGGCCCATGCCTGGGGAAAGCCAGCAGAAACCTACCCACCTGGTCACTGACGTCCAGACAGTGGACACACCCTGTGTTGAGCATGGGGGTGGGGGCACGGCCAGCAGGGAACCCAGATCCCTACTGAAGGCAGCATGGGTGGAAGGGCCCCGGGATGCCCTGTCCTCACTGGGCCACTTGGAACCCCCTCGAGACCAGTGTCCTGGGGCCATCACCACTCACCTAACCTGTTACTCTACCAGCAAACCCCCAAGCCTCTGGCTCTCCCCCCGCCTGGGGTCCACAGCCCGGAAGCCCTCCACAGGTAGCACAAGGCCACACATGGCTTGGAAGGAGACCGTGCTGGCGGCAGTGGGGTGGGCAGAGCCCCCTCCTGGGGCCTGTCAGGAGAGGAAGCCCCACTGGGCCTCCATTCCACAGACAGAGGATAGGCCTTGCTGACCCCAGGACTGCCCCTCCAGCGTGCAGGTCCCCACCCCGGAGACCACATGAACCTTGGCCCTGCAGACCAGACCCCTCCCAACAGGGTGCTTGGTCCTCAGCCCATCCCCGAGACAGGCCTGGCACTGGGCCGCCAACACTGGGGATAGCTTGCAGCTATGCCTCCCTCGACCAGCAGCTGCCACCAAGCCTGGCTGTATCCCCTTCCAAAATGGAAATATGAGGAACTGTGTTGGCAAATTCAACTTTATTTCATAAAACACAGGACGGGGCCAACTGCAAGGGAGCTGGCTTCGGAACAGACCCGAGTTGCAGATTCGAGAAACCAGGTTTGCGCTCAGCTGCAAACACCATTTAGAGAAAACGTCTTGTTTTGCAAAAAGCTGTGTGTTGTGTTGACAAATCTCTTCACCTCAGGTTCTGGAAGGATTTCCAACTCCTGATGTGTGTGGTGGCTGCTGGAGGCAGGTGGAGACCCTCCTTGTCCCTCCCTGGCCCCACCTCCTCTCATCAGGGCCAGGCTGGGATGGGACAGGTCACACAGCTCCAGGCACCCTGCGGTCCATCTCAATAGAAGCCAGAGGCAGCAGTGAGTGCCTGCCATCCCAGCGACCAGAGAAAGCCTAGAACAGGCAGATGATGGTCCAGGGCACACACAGCCAGAGGCGGCGCCCGTCCACAAAACCAGGGTTGGAATTATATGGCTCACTGGTAGAGCCTGTCTAGCAAGCACAAGGCCCTGAGTTCAAGACTTACAGAGGGCCGGGAGTTTGGCCTTGTGGTAGAGAGCTTGCCTAGCATGCACGAAGACCCAGGTTCAATTCCTCGGTACCACATACATAGAAAAAAAGCCAGAAGTGGTGCTGAGGCTCAAGTGGTAGAGCTCTAGCCTTGAGAAAGTCCAAGGACAGTGCTCAGGCCCTGAGCTCAAGCCCAGGACCGGCAAAAAAAAAAAAATTCTCCTGTTTGCGATTTCTAATTACCACTGCGCTGCTGGAATTGTACTCTGGATGCTTTCTGGCCTTGTACTACTTTCCCAAGATCTGCAGCACAGAGCCCCATTGTGTGTGCTCAGGATGTGGTCAGGCTGGCTTAGCTGCAGTGTATCACCGCCCATCGCTGTACCTCACTCCAGCAATGGTGCACGGAAGGCTCCAGCCAGCTTTGTGGAGAGGTCACCTGGTCTCCAGTCCCACCAGGCTCTGGGTCACACGTTTTGAGATTCTGTTGCTAGATGCACATATGTTCATAATGGTTAGTTTTCCTTTCATCAGGAAATATCCTTCTTTATCCCTAGTAGCATTTTTTTAAGTCGTAAAGGTTTTTCTTCCTGATACTTATTTCTATCAGAACTGTAGCTTTCTTATGGTTGCTGTTTTCATAGTACACAATTTTTGTATCTTTACTCTAAAGGCCATGTCTGTAAATGGCATGTGGTTGCACCCTAATCCAATCTCAGATGAGTTTGTCTGTTTGGACAAAGATATATGCCTGCATTTTATTTATTTCCTGTATTTCTCCAAGTACTTTTTTTGTTTGGGTTTTAGGAGTACTGAGATTTGAACTCAGGACCTCCAACTTGTCATCTCTGGGTCACACTACATCTACTTGGTCCCTGTCTTTCTCAGTGTCTACAGTCCTGTTCATGGTGGCAATGCTTTTTTCCTCTCACTTGTGTTGTTTGAACTCTGGATACTTTCTAGGGTGGCTTAAAATCCTTTAGTGTTTCTTTTTCACCGTTAAGTTTTTTGGTCTGAGGCTCACCATATATGTCGTACCACATCAGGTTTCTATCTCAGCTTTTTATTGACTTCATCCAGAGACATGTTGAGTATTTTTATAATAGCTACTTTGAAGTCTCTGCAGCTGCACCTAGTGTATAGCTCACACTCTTGTCTCTTCACTTGTGCTGAAAACTGGGCATTGTACCTCATTTCTGTACCCTGGTCATCTAGCCTTCCAGGGCTCGCTTTGTTGTTTGGGGTTCTGACCTGACGACTTGATGTGGTCTGTTTCCTCTGCCTGTGAGGTCTTTGGCCTCACTGCGGGTGGGCTCAGCTTTGGGACAGCAGTGGCTGCCTCTGGCTCTTCCCCTCACCTATCCAGCTGGCACTGCACCCTGGGCATAAACTGCTCGGCAGGCTGACTGACCCCTTTGGATGGGGGTGGTCTCTGAGGTGCTCAGGGTTTGCACTGGCCCAGGGCATCCACCCCTGCTGTGAACCAGAGATTAGACGCTCTCAGGCCACTCAGAATTCAGCTTAATCACACTGGATTTCAGGTCAAGTCCACTCCTTTGGGGGGCGCTGTGGAGTCATTTTCTGTAGTTGGATCTAGAGAGTCCCCCCAAAGCTCCTGTTGAAGACTAAGTCGCTACCCTGAGGCTGCATTGGGAGTGCAGGGGCAGGGGAGGAGAGGACAGGGGCCCTGGGTGCCCTGGGCCCAGGAAGTGGCTTCTCTCCCCCGTCCCGGGCCGTCTTGGGCTGGGCGCACAGGGGATGGACCGCAGTCCTTTGGTTGACCAGGAGGTGCCGGAGCCAGCTGGCAGCAAACCAGGATTCTGACTTTAGGGGTGAAGACTGGGAAAAGAAGACAAGAAAAAGATGGGGTCGGGAGGACTACAGCCCAAGTCAGCAGCCAAGACTCCAGCCTAAGGCTGTGCCTCGTTTATTTCAAGTTCCAACCTTCAATACCTTTCTTAAAACCAGGACACTGCCAGGGGTTACATTCGTACAAAACAGCAATCAAGTCTCAAATAGGTTAAATGAGAAGCGACTGACACAGCCCAAAGTTGTCAAGATAACAGCTTACTTCCCTGTGTACTCAATTGTGCAGGTCCAAGGTCACTGACCCCACAGTTGGCAGCCGCCCCCCCACCCCTCCCCAAGACCCAGCTTCCCCCCCAGCTCTCCAGGCCTCCTTCCCGCCTGGCCTCCCAGGATAAGGTCACCCTGGCAGCATGGAGGCCACAGCAGACTGTGGGGAGGGCGGGGCTGAGCAGAGGGAGGGGCTGAGGAGACTGGGGCTGAGGGGAGGGAGAGGAGGGGCAGAGCTGAGGGGGCAGGGCTGGCAGGCTCCTCCACAGCCCCCCCTGGGTGGTCCCCAGCAAGGATGGAAGGGCCCTGCCCAGGGACAGAGTGGGGGAGTGGGGGTCATGGAGCCCCCCCTCCCCGTGACCCTCCTGACTCCTCCCCCGGGCCGGCACTCCCTCGCATTTCCACATCAGCTACTCACCAGACAAAAGTGCACCAGTCCAAAAGTGCCACCTGCCACACAAGGCCTTGCCTGCCTCGCCTGACCACTGTGCGTGACTGCTGCACCCACCCCCAACACAGGGGCAATCTGCGTGCAGCCTGCGGTATGCACAGGCAGCAGACAGCTGCGGGGTCTCCTGGGCAGTCCTGGGCGACCCAGCCTGAAGCCACCATGGAGAGCCGGGTGGTGACAAACATGCCCCACTGGGGCCCAATGGGGCTGCTCCTGGGCCAGACAGACCTCCCAGCAAAGGCGGGCCCCACCTGGACTGCACCTCCTCCTCCCGGCCTGCAGCTCAACTGTGCTTTGGCATGTCTGTCGTGGGAGTGCGTGGGCCAGGGCCCTGGGCTTGGCATGCCAAGGGTGCTGGAGGTGGCCTGCCTGGGAGGTTGGGGTTCCATGACGGGGTACAATACAAGAGCAGAGGACTGTAATCCTAGCTGCTCTGGAGGCTGAGGTCTGAGGATCGCTGCTCAATGCCAGCCCGGGGTAGCTGTCCATGAGACTCTTACCTCCAATTAAGCACTAGAAAACGGGAAATGCACTGTGGCTCACGGAGTAGGGTGGTAGCCTTGAGCTGAAGAGCTCAGAGACAGCGTCCAGGACCAGAGTTCAAGCCCGACAACCCACCAAAAAAAAAAAAGAGCAGAGGACCCTTCCCCATGAAGCCCTGCACGTTTAAGTGAAGGAGGCAGTGTTACATGATCTGTGGCTGCACACACCTACATGCACAAGCACACGCGCAGGAACACCAACACTTGCAGTGACATGACTAGGAATGCTGCAGGCACACGTGTGAGCACACACACTCGGTATCTAACACACATCTCCTCACTCATCACACACGTGCACAAACGTCCGCAGGTCCTCGCACCCCAATGTGCATGCTGCATGCACACAACTGTCTACCCATGTGCCCCCACTCCCCCCACGTGTGCATACTGTATGTACACAAACCTTTACACGTCCCCACTCCCTGCACACATGCACACTGCATGCACACATGTTCTCACTCATCCCACTTACGCACACACGTACACATGTATACACATGAAGGTTTAAGAACACAGAGCCCGACGGCACAGTCTTCACTGAAATAACAAGCATCTCTGGGTGGCACAGCATTATCTCCCTTTACAATCTTAGGTCTTAAATATTTGATCATTCAAGCAGCAGCCAAGCCGGCTCTAGTGGCTCATGCCTGTGACACTGAGATCTGAGGATTGTGGTTTGTAGCCCGCCCACCACACCCAGGTCCTGAGTTCAAGTCGCAGTACTGGCACATGCGTGCACACACACACAAGCAGCAGCTGAGCTCTGTACAGATACCGTGACTTCATCCTCCTAAAGAATGGCGAGCACACAGGGAGAAAGGGCACAAGATCTGAGACAACCAACTGCATTTCTCTATGGCAGAAGCCAGGAGTCCTCCAGGCCTCCTCCAGGCTGTCAGAACCCCACCGTCCCAAGACCCTGCTGGTGATCCAGCCAAGCCCCTGCTCTGTGCAGGGCCACGGTCTCAGGGTGCTGCACTGGGCAACCAGTCTGTGCTAACAGGAGCCAAGACAGGCACCTAGGGCTGCAGCCAAGGGCCAAGAGCGCTGCCTGGCGAGGCCCAGGGTTGCGAGGGACCTACCACCCTGAACCGCCCGAGACCAGCTCCAATGCTGCCAAGATGGCACCAAGGGCCCACACCTGTGTGGGGCATCAGAGACAGGGCCACAGCACAGCCAGGGTTTACAGGTACTGATGCTGGCCACGGTTGTGGCAATACCAGACTCCAGTCCCAGACTGCACCCATTGGCAAGCCCTCCCCACAGCCAAGCTCCCTCTGCTTGTGCAGCCAGCGGAGGCCAGGGGCAGCTAGGAAGGGGCTCCCCGGGAAACGATGGCTAGAGGCCTGAATGCCCTTCTACCCTGCCCACAGCACTAGGATGGCGGACCCAGGCCACTGCTCCTCCACCTGCCCCAGCCCTGAGCAGCCAGCCTTCCTTAGTGAGGGGGCAGCAGGTACCCAACCTGCTGAAAGGAGACCAGAGCTAGGAAGAGGCAGGGGCCAGACACTGGACAAAAGCTACTAAAGGAAGACTTTATTTTCAAGTTTCTATGGAGATATTACAAACAATGTAGACTTTAAAAGAACACTTAAATATTGTAAGTAACCATAGCTCTAAAATGAGAATACTGTTAGGCAAAATAATCTGCAGGGCAGTTTTTCCAGTGGAGCTGTGTCCCCTGCCTGGCCCTGCCCCGTGTCCACTGTGCCCTCCCCGTCCCTCCCTGCCCCGCCTCCTAGTCCTGTAGGAATGAAAGGGCCACACCATCCAAATCTTCACTTTATTTTTAATATAAAAAAATGCAAATTTGGAAACCCACCCTGCTTTCTCCCCTAACATAATGCTTTACCTCTTAAAAATAAAAATAAAGTACTAATTCTATATACATCACATGTACCATACAAAAATGTATCCAAAGTTCTATTGCTACCAAAGTGTTCTAAATTAAAACAAGTTACAGAAAGCCCCTCATTGTAAACAAGATTACAAGTTACAAAATCAAAGTACTCACAGGCCAGTTGTGTAACTAACCGCCCAACACGTTCCGCTCCCAACTGAGTTGGATTTTTATGTGCTGTATAAAAATGCATATCAATATACTTTTGCAAATTTATTTTTCATTATAAAGCAAATGAGTACACTTCTACAATAAATAATCTGCTGGGAGGCACGCCCGAGGGGTTGGGGTGGAGCCGGAGCCTGGGGCAGACAGGACAGGGAGCCGTGGCCTGCCTGGCGCAGCTGGCGGAGTGTTTTTGGTGATTTGCAAGTGATGCACACAGCGTTAAGTTTTTATTCTCCTCTTTGCACAAAGTACCATTCAAAATAATGTCATTTTCTTTCTTAAAATACACATTTGTCATTGCAAATTTACATCCCGTCTTATTAAATAAGTGGCACTCTGTGCAAAGAGTATGATTTACAAAATTATTAAACATTCAAAGGTCTTTAAAAAAAAAAAAAAAGCTACAGGTCCAAGACAGTGAGGCCGTGGCACAACCAGGACGCCTGCCATGGAGCCAGGATGCCCCACCCCCCCCCACCCCACACACAGCGCGTGCCGCTCGGCCAGGACACCCGGCCCCTCCCACAGCGCCAAGATGAGATGGTCTCATAGAAAGCTTGGAAATGAAACCTCCCCTCCCCGGGGAAAAAGAATTACAGAACTACAGCTATAAAATCAGAATAAGTTAAGTTTTGAACAATATACAACATGTACAGCGTATCGACACTATGGACAAGGCTCAGGGCTGGCACGGAGCCACCTCAGTCGATGTCACTGAGGTCACTGGCTGGCTCCCCGTGGACTCGGCTCAGGTGGTTCATGGCGCGGTCGAAGGCGACCCGCACAGCCTTCCGGATGCTCGAGTTCCTCCCTTCCATCATCTTTAG
The DNA here is from genome assembly GCA_024803745.1 of Megascapheus bottae. Taxonomy (NCBI): domain Eukaryota; kingdom Metazoa; phylum Chordata; class Mammalia; order Rodentia; family Geomyidae; genus Megascapheus; species Megascapheus bottae. The sequence continues at coordinate 788,355 of JANJXV010000021.1, read as the reverse complement.
CTTGTCGATGGTCTCATCAATACCCAGGGGAACCATTTTGGACTTGGGAAGCCACTGCCTTTTTAGACGAGAAAAATGGAAGAAGTAAGCACAGCGGGCCCAGCTGCCCCTCCGACCCACACAGGCAGGAGCTCGGCAACACTGTGGCTGACAGACCTGGCCGGTGGGGGCCCTGCAGCAGAGCAGGAGGGTGTGCGCTGCCTCCCCTCCGTCTCTCTGCAAACCAAAACTCCTGAGCGGCCACACGGGGCAGGCACAGAAACCAAACCTATGCCCTGTTTGTAGCACAGGCCAAGGTGGGTGGGGGAGACCCTAGGATAAGGGGATAAGCCCCAGGAAGCCCCCGCTCTGGGTCGAGGGGAGCAGCTGCCAGGAGCAATAGGACAGGTGAGAAGAAGGTGCCCAGTGCAGGTGCAGACAGGGCTACTCTAGGGCCACAGGGGAAGGCCCACGTCCAGTAGGACTGACTAGGGCCACAGGGAGAGGCCCACGCCCAACAGGACTGACTCTAGGGCCACAGGGAGAGGCCCACGTCCAGCATGACAGCTCCTCTTGGCAGCACAAATCATCAAAGACAGTCAGTGTGCCCACTCTGAATCAGGGTATACTGGGGCCTCAAATGCAGAGCATCTGGGCTGGGCTAGGAGGAAATAAGAGCAGATTCTGGGGACAGGGGGTCCCTGAGTCCTGGCAAAGCACCGGACTCCAGGCCGGTGGGGCACTTTGGTGGCTTGAACAGGAATGAGGGAAAACAGCCTGGACCAGCTAGCTAGGACGTCACTGTCAGGAGAAGACCACCAGGGGGCAGCACAGCTCCCGCAGCAGCCCGAGTGCCGCTGCCCTTCTCAGCCCCCACCCAGACATGAGTCATGCAAGCACCCAGAGGCAGCGCAAACCACATCACCCGCGGCCCATAGCAGGGACCCTCAGAGGCCCAGGCAACACACTCACCAACTTCTCTTATTATCAAAGAACAGGACGAGAAACAGCTTCTCCTCAGATTTGGTCTGCATGTGGTCCCCGATCTTCAGCACATCCAGGGGCGGGGCGGGGATGGTGACACCATTGTGGTGGCCAGGCACTCGTGGCATCTTGGGGTCGATGATCTGCAGAGGACAGGCTCCAGTCACGCCAAGCACTCTCAACCCCCACGCACATGCCCCACCAACCAGCCACTCGCACACTGCCTCACTGTCCCCTGAGTGTGGGGAGGCGACGGAGCACAGGCAGGGCCCAGGGCCCCACTCACCAGTGCCGGGTAGGAAGGGTAGCCGCTGCACTTGGCCCACACCACTTTCAGAGGCTCCAGAGCAGAGGCAGCGGCGTCCGTGGAGATCCACATGCTGCTCTGCCCCACTTCTGGGAAAGAGACCCGGGAGGGGAACCATCAGCAGGAGAGCCGCGGTGCTCCCATGAGGCACAGCGCAGCAGCATGGGGGCCCGGCCTCTCCAGCCTCCTGGAGCAACTGCCGCCACCGCCACCACTACCACCACGGCACCACCACCACACCACCGCCACCACCACCGCCGCAGCTACCAAACCGCCACCACCACCCACCACCAAACCACCACCAAATCAGCACCGCTGCCACCACCACACCAGGAGGCCTGCAGGGAGGAGGCAGATGGCCACCCCGCTGCCCGTACGGTGGGGACCAGGGTCCACCCTCTGGCTCTGCCTGAGGCCTGTCCACAGCCCACGTGCCCCCAAACAACTGGGAGAATCTCATGTCCTCCCAGGTCAAGGCCTGTGTCCGACACCAGCCCCTAACACCTGAGCCCCTCCTCCAAAGCCCCTTTAATGCCCTCCAGACACGTCTTGCGCACAGAAAAGCTGAATCCCAACCAGCACCCTGGCTCCGCCAAACAGCCAGCACGGGTTCTGAGCTTCGTTTCCCTGTGCACACCACCCCACACTACAGCCCCAGGGCCCACCATCTCCAAAGTCCAGACTCGCCACACCAGCGGTGGGGTGCCCAGCCGAGCTCCGCCCCTCTTCAAAGCAGCAAAACCCTGTGATCCATGCCCTCTCCTTACCCAGTGGCCTGGCTTCCCCCAACCACTCACACTCACACTCTCTCCCTCTTCAGGTCTCTGCCCTGACACTCCACCCATCACAGCTGCCTCACAGTGGCACCTGTGCCCACTCAACCCCCAGCCCCAGAGACTCAGCAGTGAGTGCCCAATGACCTCAAGCGACCCTGCCTGCAACGTGATGACGGGGACGACACCCCATCCTCGAGGTGCTCCCACAACCCCACACTACCAGGTAGGTATCTGAAAGCCCCGCGCTGACTCACCAGCTGCAATCCTGGCCGCTTTGGCATAGTTCCCGTTTTCGATACAGGAGATGAGCTCACTTCGATCCTCCAGCGTGTGCCTTCGCACAAGAGCGGGCTTTCCACGCCCGCACTTCGGTGCACTGAAACTTTAGAACCAACAGAGCAGTCAGAGAGTGAGGCTGCACTGTGGACATCCCTGCCTGGTCCTTCACCCCACCAGCAGGCGCTGCACACTGCCCATGGCTGCCACCCACCAGGCTGGGCTTGAAGGGGCAACGCCCACGAGGACAGGCCTGCGGGAGGCTGCCCGTGCCAGCCCGGGGTGACTTCCACAAAGCAGTCAGGGCTGCACTGACGACCCCCTCACCGAAAGCAAGATGTGCGAAGAACAACACTCAAGCACAGCTTCTAAAGTTGCGCTCTTCCTCTGAGTTCTGTTTTGATGTATTTTTCTTTTCTGTGCCAGTACTGGGACTTGAACTGAGGGCCCCACGCTCCTGGCTTTTTCACTCAAGACTAGCTAGTGCTCTACCACTTGGGCCACATCTCCACTTTCCACTTGTTGGTGATTAATTGAAGGTAACAATCTCAAAGACTTTTCTGCCCAGGATGACTTTCAACTGGAATCCTCAGATCTCATCTTCCTGAGCAGCTACGATTACACGCAGGAGCCACCAGCGCCCACATTTTTTTTTTTTTTTGCCAGTCCTGGGCTTGAGCTCAGGGCCTGAGCACTGTCCTTGGACTTTCTCAAGGCTAGAGCTCTACCACTCGAGCCTCAGCACCACTTCCGGCCTTTTTTCTATGTGGTACCGTGGAATCGAACCCGGGTCTTCGTGCATGTTAGGCAAGCACTTTAACCACTAGGCCAAACTCCCGGCCCCACATTTTTTTTTTTTTAATTTTACTATTTCCAGTTAAATTCTACAGAGCGTTTCAAAGTATCCCCACAGGAAACTGTGAAGGGCACAGCACCCTAGATCAGTCTTTCTTGAGACCCTGGAAGAGAGTTGAGCTCTGAAGCTTCAGAAGCCAAGCAGGCAGCCTCCAAGGAGCTACACACAAGTAACTAGGGCTGTGCCCACCTTGAGGAGTAGAGAGGGCTGTTTGCTGTCAGGGGTGGGGTGTGTCCACCTTGAGGGGTAAGGAGGGCTGCTATGGCGGGGAGGAGTGTTCCCACCTTGAATCACAGAGTGGGCTGTTGCTAGAAGAGATGCTAGACTCTGATGCACAACGTCGCCGGGGTGCAGCTTTCCTTCCTGGGCCACTGCCCGGCTCCTGCTCACCCCTTGTGCCCCCAAAGCCATTGGTAAGACCTGGAATACAAGCAGGCAGATGGGCACCAGGTCAGCTCAACTAGAGCTTCCAGTGAAACCAAACTCATTCCTACGACTTATATTAACATTCTCCTTTTAACTTGGAATACATTTTTTTTTTCCTTTTGCCAGTCCTGGGGCTTGAACACAGGGCCTGGGCACTGTCCCTGGGCCTCTCCATGCTCAAGGCCAGAGCTCTACCCACCTTGAGCCACAGCACCACTTCTGTTTTTTTCTGTGTATGTGGTACCAAGGGATGGAGCCCAGGGCTTTGTGCATTCTCAGTAAGCACTCCACCACTAGGCCATGCTCCCAGCCTTGGAATACATTTTCCAAAGACCATTTCGTATACACAGCATGACCTCAATAGATAGAAACATTGTTGAGTAGAATAAACACAAATCACAGTTAAAGTTCTATAAGCACTTGCACTATTTTTCAACAATCTCCATTAAAACAGAGTTAGGGGCCCCTTGTAATCCCTTCCCAAATGTATAGCTTCTGAGAGCTCACCACAAAGCCCACCCCTTGGGGAGGGGCGGTGTCTGCACAGGCCCTGGAGAGCAAACCCCAGAACAAAGACGACCACCACCACCACCACCACCACCACCACCAATGTAGTCACACTGTGGGACTTCGGGAAAGGAGGCATTTGAGAAGAATGCTTATGGCTGGGCGCTGGTGGCTTCTTCCTGTCATTCTAGCTACTCAAGGGGCTGAGATTTGAGGACTGTGGTTCAAAGCACAGGGGCAGGAGAGCCTGTGAAACTCATCTCCAATTAACCATCACTAAGTCAGAGGTGAAGCTATGGGGACGGTGCCCAGGCCCTGAGTTCAAGCTCCAGGACGGGCAACCAACCCCTCACTCCCTGCAGAAAAAAAAAAAAAAAGTTTGGAGCTGTTGCTCAGTAGTAGAAAACTTGACCAGTGTGTGTGAGACCTCAAGTTTGTGCCCAAGCACCAAAGGAAAAAAACTGTTTCAAAAGATTAACAAGAACCTAAAAACAACAACAACAAAAAAAAAAAACCCGTATTAAATACATTAGAACAATAACAGCAGCTCAACACCAGGGCTCACACTTATAACCCTAAGTACTCAAAAGGCTGAGACTTGAGAGTCACAGTTCTAAGCCTGGGCAGGTAAGTCCTCATCTCTAGTCACCCACCAAAGCTGGGAATCAGGGCTGAGCCTCAAGGGGCAGAGTGCTGCCCAAGAGTGATAAAGCTCACCAACAGCCAGACGCCGAATTCAAGCCCCAGTCCTGGCACTGGCACACACCCACACACAAGCATGCAGGCACGCAAAAGAAAAACAGACAACCAATCAAAGAGGGCCCATTGAATGTAGGTCAACCCCTAATCACCAGCCCTGTAGCATGTGGGACCGAGTGCTCCTGGAGGCCCCACACCAAGCTGAGCTCTCTTTCTGGTGTGAAGGCATCCCAATGGTTGAATAAACCGCACAAATTAATGACCACGTCCCTACTGAAGAATCAGGAGGGTTGAACCTCAGGTCTAAGAGGGAGAGGGGTTAAAAAAAAAACCACCCCCAATAAAGCGATCACTCTACTCTCCCTTTCCCACAAAAACCTATTTTCAAAGTAAAAGCTAACTTGTCAATGAAGAACTTTCTTGAGTGGCCAGATTATGCGGAAGCATTCTCCCCCCGGCTTGTGCAGGCACGTGGCGGGGATGCTGTCACCTTCCTATCATCCACTCACTGAAGAAGCAGGAGCCAGGAGAGGGGGCTAGACCCCCTCTGGCCATGCAGCCAGACAGCCCACTCAAACCAGATGTACCAGAAGCTGATGAACCTGAGTCTGAAAAGGGACTGCCAGCCAAGAGCTATCGAATGTCACTGAAGAGAGGGGAGATGGCTCCAGGATCACAGTCTGCTGACAAGTCCGGAGGTCTCTCACAGACAGGCATTCTTCCCCCAGAAATTCCGGAAGCCAGCCAGGTCCAGACGCCTGACTCAGTGAACCAAAGAGAAGACCCATAACAGTGTCCCCTGGAAGACCTTTGGTCCCCCAGCCCCAGGGGTGGGCACACAAGACTCCGGGGAGGAGACGAGCTGTGTGCAGCCCAAGCAGACAGGCAGGGCCAAGCAAGGCAGCCTCCCAGCCTCCCCACCTCCCCACCTGGACCAGCCCCTCAGGTAGTGGGACTGAAACCACAACAAGGAACTGGGAGAGAGGCACAGCCAGCCTAGCCCACAAAAGTGCCACTCCATAAAGATGGCACCAGATACACCCAAGTGCCTTGTTGGGTGTCAAGGTGAATGAGGAACGGTCCAGAACAGGAAAAGGACTCTTCTGAAAGAAGACAAAGTCTCACCCCCCACTCTTCCTGAGTATTTTACTGCAGGCACATTGCAGGTGAACTGATAGGCCACTGACATGCAAACACACTGGAAAGGGTTGCGGGAAAGCTGAAGGGGGCATTCCATGGAAGACCCAGAGGCCTACTGGGCAGAGAAATGGGGTCGGACTCTGCAGGGAACACTGCAACTCAAGTGGGGCTGGAATGCTTGCATGGCTGCAACAGATCCCACACGACTTCTTGGCTCTGCACATGTCCTGAGAGGAAAACACAATCCAGGATCCAAGGCCCAGACTTAGATAGAAAGGACCCTGGAAGCCACAGACCTGTGATACAGGAGCCAGGAGCCAGGCCCAAGGCCCTCCCTCCACCCTCATGATGGCCTGTGTCCCACTTCCTGTGCGGAGCATCAGCTGTAGGCTCAGGGTGCAAGGCATTCTCGCAGCACTGGGTATGGCTTTGTTCTCATCAACCCTGCAAGGACATTAGGTCTGAAAGGTTCTGTAGTCCCAAGACCACCTCTACCAGAAGCCCAAGGCCTACAATCCACACAGAGACAGGTACCTGACCTACTAGGTACTTGCAAAACAGCAAGTGCTCACAGAGCCTGAGCCTCTAAACTGTGCAGGCTCAGAAGGGACAGATCTGAGCAACTGAAAAACCTAGTACTTGGGGAACTAGTAAGAAGAAAAGATGGCTCTTACACAGAGCCAATGCACTAATCCTGGGTGCATGCTTGCAGTATCCAGTAGTATCACCAAGACCAAACCAGAACCGAAATTCCCTGCTCTGGCTTTAAGGCAGCTGGGTCCCAAACACCTCAACAATGACAGTGTCCCTGGAGCTCCCCTCTGCCCAAGCCTTTCCATAACCTACCTGAACTGCATAAGATGGCTAAGAAGAAAGGGCCCAAGCCGGTCAGGAGACCACCCACAGTCCACTCAGAGGTCAAGGCCTGGCAGTGAGGAAGCTGGAGCCCATGGAACTGGATGGGCTCAGCTCCCATCGAGTCCCAGCCCTAGCCCACACGGCCACCAGGATGTGATAAGGACAGGGACACTGTAAGCACGCCCACACAAGGACACGAGCCCTCGGTGGCCCTACTGCAGCCCCACCAGCTCACACGAAACCTGACAGAACACTCACACACCACCTCAGTCCCAACCAGCACCTCAAAGTGGCAGACAGTGCCCACTGCTTTCTGTTAACCTATTTTTTACTTCTGCTGTGACCAAAGGCATTGCATTATTTGGTGTACCTTTCCACCACCCAGTAAGAGCACAGCAAGCAAGAAGACTCCCATGACTGCCTGCTTCTGCTGAGACAGACTAAAGACTCAACTGTGGTAGCCAATGCCCACACAGGGGGAGTCAGGTTAGGCTGAGCTCCTGCAGGCAACTGGCCCAGCAGACACTCGGTGTACCACCAGTGCAGCAGGGATTAGCACCACATGATGGCAGAGGATGCAGGAAAGGGAAGAGAAGGGAGAAGGAAGCACAGGTAGCAAAGCAAATAACAGATGCTAACAATTGAGCAAGGAGACACTGGGCCCATCCGTGTGCAAAGTTCCCTCAGACGGCCAGGCTCAACTGCCCCAAACCAGAACCCCTGGGCATCACAGGCCAATGCTTGGCATTCAGACAGTTGGGTCAGCCTACAAGTTCTCCTGGCCTCCTTCGTAACTATCTGCACAGAGAAGGCTGAGGCCCAGCGACGTCTCACCAGACATACAGAAGGCAAGGGCGGCAGCAGCTCTGCTCCCCTGCTGAGCTCTAAGCGGAGGGTGTGCTGCTGGCCGGGGCAGAGCTCTCCTCCAGGGGCAGGTATTCCTGTGTGTCTGCTTATGAAGACGCTCAATGGATGATCCCAGCATGGTGCACAACAACTACGTGCCAGGCAAGCGGGCAGCAACCGCTCTGCATCCAAAGGGCTGCTTAGCAGAACTCCAGTCCAAGTCGAGGTAAGAGAAAAGGATTAGGATCCAAAGAATAAACTACCCAGCATATTAGTAGGTAAGTGAGAACCTGAAAAACAGCGAAAAGGCCATCTAGTGTGACTGAAAAAAGAATGAGAGAGATCCACCTTTTTTCTGAAGACACCTTGCTCACTGGATGGCTCGCCCACCCACACAAGGGCACGAGAGTCTCTACCAGGAGTAGCAAAGGAAAAGCGAGTGGCACAGGGCCTGGCCTGGTGATCTGCTGCTGCTGGAAATAAATGAACAGTCACAGAGGAAGGAAGCTAGGGGACCAGATCCAAAGGTGTGCACCACACAAGTCTCGAGCTCGGAGCCTCCAGAAGGCCTAGCACACGGCACACGCCCAGCCCCACGGGGGTGGGGGGGGGAGCAAGGCAGGCGTGTGGACGAGTCATCCAAGAATGAGCATGTCTGCTCTCAATCTAATTTGTTCTCTTGTAGCACACTGAAGAACTCCCTAAATGTCCACAGCCCATAGACGAATCTGGAAAAGATGGGAAGGCTCTGAATACTTCAAGTCCTCAGACTTCGAAGAATTGCAACTCGAAGCAAGAAATCCAGGTGCGCAGAGCACCAGAGGTTCAGGTGGAGGCGCGGCCAGCGGTGGTGGAGCTGGCTCACTCAGCCCAGGCCAGCCGCCTGGGCCAAGCAGCTGCAGTGGCGGCCGCCCTGCACTCCTGAGGGTCAGATCTTAGCACTAAGGCTCCCCAGCTGCTCAGGAGTGCGCGTCCACTGAAATCTACTGCCACTCTGGAATAAGAAAGCAGAAATCTCCATTTCAGTCAGAAACAAAGGAACACTGGGGATTACACGCACAACTGCTGACGACACCATGAGCACTGAAAACTGATAAAGTGCTCCAGTCAGGAAGTGAGAACGGACAGGGGCACACATTGCTCTATGCAAGGAATCCTGGTGAGCTGAGTAACGGAGGAGAAGTCCTTCCAACCACTCTGTGCTGGAGGCCCACAGGAGGCAAAGGCTCCAGCAGAGCCCAGAGCTAACAGGGCTGTCTAGGGGCAGGAAGAAGCCATGACTCGACTCCGATACCAGCTGTTCAGAGGGCCTGCCTCCACAGCACCCAGAGAGGGCAGCAGAGTCCGTGCTGCCGACAGACGGGAACTGCCAAGGTGGCGGTCAGCTCTGGCTGCAAGCTCTATGGAAGGGAGCATGTGACATGGGCACCTGGTCCTGAGGCCAGCACTGCACAGGGCCCACTGTGTTCATCTCACTGGACTTTTCAAGGTATAAGAGTCTTATCTGAAGTATAGTCAAGAGAAACCCCCAAGAACTAAAACAGGTTCACTATGTCACTCTCCTACAGAACATTCAAGCTGCTTCATATAATAACAAAAAGATACTTTCAGAGTTTAATAATGCCATTATAAATTGATCAGAATAAGAACACACGGGTAAGTTTTCGTAAAAGTGTATCTTCAAACTAAAACTAAATTTATCCCCAGGCCTTTGGGGCTCAAGCCTCATGTCTACACATACACACACATACACACACACCCCAAAAGAAACACCAGTACTTATGAAATAAATTATTTTGGCAGCAACAAAAAATTATTCTGTCTTTTGAATGCACTTCTGCTTGAAGACCCCTACGTAATGCTTTAGGCCAAGACTCAGCAGAGGGAGGGGAAGCCAGTCACCTGCAGCCCCCTCCCAACCCTACCTGTTAGACAAACCTGGCAAGCTCAATAACTTGGGAAGCATTTAGCAAAATGTGGGGAAATAAACAGCCCGGCCTTGTTCTCCCTGCTCCAAGGAAGGGAGCAAGCACCCAACCACAGGGCAGCCAGAGAAAATGCACTTCCTATCCAGGTGTAACACATGAACCGAGGACAGGACTCAAGCTTTGATCCAGGATCAAAACCAAAAGGGCAAAAACCCCACCAGCAATTTGTCCAGAAGAGAAGCCTCCTAGACACACAGGCACCCTGTCAACTATAATTCTCCTCTCCCCCCACCCCCCCCTCCTTGGGGTCCTGAGGCTTGAACTCTGGGATTGGGCTCTGTCCCTGAGCTTCTGCTCAAGGCAAGTGCTGTGCCACTTGAGCCACAGTGCCACTTCCAGCTCTTTTATTTTTTAGTTTAGTATTGGAAATAAGCGCCTCATGGAACTTCTTGCCCAGGATGGCGTCAAATCTTAAGTAAACAGGATGATAGGCACGAGCCACGGGGGACCTAGCTCAACTGTTAATTCTTGAAGGAACACAAAAAATTCCCTGGCTTTCACCTGAGGAGCTAGGGGCAGAGGCTGCAAGAAAGCCAAGACAGCTTCCTACAAAAATGCAGCACAGTGTGGTTTCACAGAAACGCCATAGATGATGTCATGTATGGCACTGTCTTGGTAAATGAGACCCATTTATATTACAGAGAAGCTCAGTCACGAACGAGCAAGGCTTCCAGTTGTTGTTGAGCAGGTTAACGGTACAGATATACTAAGAGGCAACAACAGGAGCCAAACAAGTGGATGTTCAACACGTTGCCTCAGGGAAAGGTCGGCGTCCTCCCAGCCTCCAGGGCCTTGCTTGCTGTGTGTCTTCAGAAAGCGATGTCCTCTGGGCTTTCAAGGACGTCAGGAGGCGTCCAGAGGACCAGGGAGTGCAGCGATGGCTGCTGGCCGGTCAGCGTGAAGCCAGGCACGCACACCACACTCAACGCAGTCTATCCAACCACATCACAAGTTCTACTGGGGCAAGCCTGGGCCTCAACTCTTCTGCCTGAAGCTGACTTTGAACTACAATCCCAATCTCAGCCTCCCCTGGGAGCCACCACAGCCAGCCTAAATCACTCTCGACATCGGGAAACTCAACGGGAAGGAAGGGAAGGAGTGAAGTGGAGCAGCCCCAATCGACCGACGACGCTGCTACTTCTGCTTCCATGGCAATGAAGAGAACACTACCAGAACAAACGCTCCGCCGCAGTCGGCGCGCGGAAGCCGCTCCTGACATTTACCTGTGTCCAGGCGCTTTCCGGGGGACTCCTCCTCCGCCTCGGAGGCGCCACATGTGCTCCGCGACCTTTTCCGTGGCTGCAGTAGAGTCTCCAACCTCGGAAGGACTACAGACAAAAAGGTTTTGGTCCCTAGCTGAGGAGAAGTTGGCTGGGTTTCAGTGTTCTTGGCAGACTTTGGGGGGCTTACACTTTTCGATTTGCAGAAGAGAACAGAAGTGCGTCTGTTTACATCGCTTGATGGCTCCGCCACCGCGGAGGCCGCCGCCGCCGCCGGCACATCGCCACTACTGGCGAGGGTGGGCTCTGGAGGGTGTCCGCTTACCAGTGCGCTCTGAGTGCAAGTGCTATGTGATTCATTATCAAATGTGACTCTTTTGAATAGTTTACTCTGCTCGGGGTTGAGTTCTACTGGTTTGAGGGTTGGTGGTTCTGAATTAGTCTCCGAGTTTGAAGGAAGAGGTAATGCATCGGATGGTTCAAGTTTAGGGGGAGATTTATCTCCTGAAAAAATTATAAATAAAGTGATTTTTGAAAACTGAAGATTATAAAATCTATTATATAAAACTTACTATAAATGTGAAGTCCACCAAATTACTAATTCAATTAAGGAAACAAAAGCATCACACCCAATTGTCTAGTGAGCAGTGAGCAGCCCCAGGGGCCGCAGGTCACCCTGTGTGCATCTCCCTGGGCAAAGACCAGGGCCTGTTGCCCTAGGCCCCGGTGCCCAGTTACTTTCTGGAAAATCTGTGAAAGAGTATTTCACATCGTTAGTATTCAATCTACCAGTTGAGTTCACAACAGTTTCTGCAGTCAGCACTCACTTACCTTGAGGAAGACAAGAGACAAAGAACTGAAGAGACCTGATGCCAGCCCACAGTGCTCTGCACTGCACCACGAGGCAGCAAACACAAGGAAACCAACATTAAACTGCCCGACGAGGACATTCACAGTGGCAGCCAAACACGCGAGAGCTGTGTGGCTGGGAGCTTCCTGAGGAAGCCAAAGAGCCTCCCACAGGCCTTTCTATACTGAAACGGGAGCTTTCTTTTAGATAAGGAGCTTAACAGTCTGTGGAAGATGACTTCACTTTCTAAACCAACCTGACATGAAGCTGAGACTTTAGGTACAGCCCTAAAGGCAAAAACTGAAGGGCCAGCGGCACAAGCTTTTGCCTGGTTCTTTCCCAAGAAAGACCAATTCTGGCTACAGGAAGTGTGATGATATAAAGCCAACTAAAGTAGCATGCACTTTATTAAGTTGTTAACTTATTAATCCTGCAAACTTCCCAAACATTTGAAATATGCCAGGCTAGTATTTGAAATCCAAAGGTTATTTCAAAAATCAAAACTGACAACTTGCAAGCTTCACTTACATCTCTGAACCATTCAGTTAGTTAGCTCAGGGCAAAGGTTTTAGTACTGTGCCCGGTAAGACCTAACTACCTCCAGACAACAAAGCACCACTGGAAGCCAACACCAAACTAGAGATCCTAGGATCTCAGACTCCTCCTCCATTGTAGCTAGGACTGTAGGTATAAGCCACTGACACACAGCTCTGTCTAGGACTTTCAACAAAGGAAAGTGCAGGGCCAGGAGTTTGGCCTAGTGGTAGAGTGCTTGCCTAAGATATACAAAGACCCAGGCTCAATTTCTTAGTACCACATGCATAGAAAAAACCGGAAGTGGTGCTGTGGCTCAAGTGGTAGAGCTCTAGCCTTGAGAAAATCCAAGGACACAGCGCTCAGGCCCTGAGCTCAAGCTCAAGACTGGCAAAAAAACAAAAAGAACAAACAAAACAAAACAAAACAAAAAAAAAAAAAAAGGAAAGGAAAGGAAAGTGCACTGGGTTGGAGCTGGCTTGTTACAGGTGATTCTCATCACCACCAAGGGAAAGGAGCAACCTCAACAAAAGCCTGTTTTTTAAGATCTTAATCCAAGTGATATGAGCCTCTCTGATGCATAACCTCAAGCCACAAGGCTAAATTATTTGCATCTGAAGATCATTTTTATGGTATGGAGATGTTAAATCCTCAATTGCTGGCTTGTTAGGGGCTGACCAATTTACCTGCATCTACTGTTAAGACCCTTAAGTATCTGTGAAGCACCCAGGAGTAGGGAGCAGGTGGGGCAGGCTTGAGGAGGGCTCTGTGGTCACTGCATAACACGTCCCTGGTACACACACATGAAGACAGCAAGCTGAGGCCGGCTGGTATCCCAGGCTGGGGCTGGGAGCACAGAGCTGGGTCCCATGATTGGCAAAGCACACCTCAGTCTGACTTCTGCCTCCGTTCCTAATGTATCCGACTCTCATTCTGATCTTATCCTGGGGTACTTACTGCAACTCCTGTGGTCAATTCAGCCATGGCCAGCTGAAATGGCACTGAAAGGGACCTCCTGCGGGCCTTCTTCATGACTAAGCAGGCACTGCAGGCCCACCTCTACCTCAACTCAGAACCATCCCCACCCGCCCAAGAAGCGAGAAGTCATCCTACCCTACAACAGGCAGTTCACAGACTACCCACTGCACCAGGTGACAGACATGCTCACCACACACACACACACACACACACACACACACAATCAGGTGACAGACATGCGCACACACACTACACTAGGTGACACACATGCTCACCCACAGTCTCCCTTCTTGGTCAGCTCTGAGCAGGAGCCCGGGGCCCCAGCCACCCCCAATGGGTCACTGGGGAAGCTCCTGGGAGCTTTCCAGGCAGACAGAGGAGGGCCCTGGAAGAAACGCTGTGCTGAGGCCAGGTATAAAACCTCCATCAGCCATAGGACCCGCATAAGCCACTCAAATCAACCTCTGACTACAGCCTGTCTCCTCACCATAAAATGAGAAACCGCAATGCCAGGCCAAATATCCACAGCAGCCCGCTGCAGTGCCACCTGCCAGCTATCATCCTCCCCCTTGTTCCTCACCAGTAATCTTACAAACAATAGGAAACAAGCCTGAGAATTTCTTTTTTCAAACTCACTAGCTACCAACAACTATGCTTAACACCTGGAATAAGCTCCAAGGATTCCACCGAGAGCCTCAGGTAACTATGAAAGATGGCATTCAAGGCCTCCTGGCCAGGGCTTACATGCACACAGCAGTAAAACCACTAACCACCATCACCTGCATGCACAGGTGTTCTACTCAAGGCCAGCTAGATCCCAAAACCTCAGTTTTGTCTACCATTTTACACACTTCGTCACTAGCCAATCGAATGCATCTACCAAAGCCACAGCAGCACAGTGTGCAGGGGCAGTTCAACCCATGGCTGACAACTGCAGTGTTCGCAGCGTCATGCCTGCTTCCTTTTCTCTGCCACCCTCCAGAACAAAGCTGCCCAGTGTGCACCGTATGCTGGGTTACAAGTCCTTTGGGCACACACACAGAGTGCGCCCCGCCACTATGCTGACACCCAGGAGAGGCACACCTCACAATGTCACTCACAGGCAAGGGGCCATCTTCATTCATCACACTTTGTGAACTCCTTGTTCTTCCAGAAGCCAACAACATCACTGCTTTGCCTCCAGTCTTCTGAAGCCTGGCTGTGCCTAAGACCTAAGATGTCCAGCCACTCCACATCCCAACTCGACTCCACAACCACAAAGGCAAGGCAGAGGTCTCCAGACAAACAGCCAGCGAGAGCCAGACCCCACTGGGGCATCCCGATCATGACCTTCCATCATCCAAAGGCTATTCTGAAATGTCTTCAAATGAAAACATATTGTATTTTAAATTACATGTCAATGTCCTTTCAACAAGAAACCATCAAGAAGACTGACATCTTAATATTCAGAACTTAGAAAAACATGCCAGACTAAAAGTTCTGATCTTGCCTGAGCTTGTTTCCATACTCGTTCTGTCGTACTTCCTCTGTCTCCAGGGATGGCTGTGCTCCCCACCTCCACACCTGGCTGTGCCTAGACAGACTGCCATGCTACTCCTTTCCCCCTCACCTTCCACTCACTAGAAGGAAAAATGCCCTTTTCTGGAGTCTGATTGTTTAGACACAGACGTAAAGATTTTCCACTACTCTAGGTACCTCTCTGAAAGCTCTGCGCTTGCTTTCTTCAGAGTGATGGGAGTACTGTTAAGTAGTGAGCATGACCTCCCATGGCTATCCTAGTGGAAGACAGAGTCCTCAGATCTACAGAGGAGCCTACGAGGAAGAACACAGGAGGCAGTGGACAGCTGGCAGGGGAAGGGCAAAACTCCAGGAGGATGCTCTTGAAAGCGAGCTCGTCTGCCTTCAGGGGAGCCAGCCTGTGGACACACTCTCCTCTCACGTCAGTTTCAGGACAAACAGTCCTATGAATGGCAGCTGTGGAAAGCAGGTGATGACACAATCTGCAGTCCACCAGGCACAATGGAAGCAGTAGACTAGACTGAGTAGGTTTGGCTGGCCGTCAACCTCAAAAGGTTCGGAAAGCACAGGACCAGCGGGTGCACTGCCTCACATCTGTCATCCCAGCTTCTCAGGAGGCTGAGATCTGAGGGTCAAGGTTCAAAGCCAGCCAGGGCACAGAAGTCTGAGATTCTTATCTCAATTAACCACCAGAAGACCAGAAGTGGTGCTGTGGCTCAAGTGGTAGAGCAATAGCCTTGACCTGAAGAGCTCAGAAACAGCACCCAGGCCCAGAGTTCATGTCCTATAACCAACAAAAAAACAAAAAAAGCAAAGTATAGGACTCCACAAAAGAAGAGGGATGCCAAGTGCTGGTGACAAAGGCTTTCTAAGAAGAGTCACACACTGAAAAGGGACCCCTGGCTGGAGTCTGGCCCAGTGGTAGAGTGCTTGCCTACCATGCATAAAGACCTGGGTTCAATTCCTCAGTACCACATACATAGGAAAACAAAACAAAAAAACAGCAAGTGGTGCTATGGCTCAAGTAGTAAGCTCCAGCCTTGAGAAAGCCCAAGGACAGGGCTCAGGCCCTGAGCTCAAGTCCAGGATTGGCACCCCCAAAAAAGGAATCCTGAGCTGGGTGGACCAATTAAACCTGTCATAGCCCACAAGACACACTAGCAGGGAAACAGGGTATGGACCAATGTTCTACTAGACACACCAGAAGTTCCAAGTCTTTCTGAAGCCAGGAATTCTCGGTGGTGCTCTTCCTGTTTTCTTTTGATTACCTAACCAGCAGAACTCAAGTGGTACCCTCACAATGGGGACAGGAGACTGCAAAGTGTCCATTTGTGGAGAAGGGGAAAGCTTGGCACGTGTGCATGGGATGCAGGTGCCATGGCAGTATATATAGAGAGCAAGGCAGAGTCATGCCCACTGACCTCAGATGGCCACATACATTAAAAAGCAATGATGTCTGTCTCACTGTAGTCTCTTCTTATTCTACTTGTACGCTCCAGACAAGAAACTCAGGGAGGATATAGGCAAACTGCCAACAACGACAGGAGGAGGTCTGAATTTTCCCTCCATACTTCATGGAACTGAAATGTGGTGACAATGAACAGAAAAGGACAGGGTGGCGGGGCACATAAGGTGGTTTCCCACCCAACACACACATACTGGATGTCATGCTCCCTTTCTGTTGGTCCCAATTCCACCAGCTCTCCCACTGACAGCCTGATCTCGTCTCCTGTACTTCCTCTGGCCAGCATTAAGCCATTCCTGCTGGGGCGTTACTGCTATTTCCCAGATGTTTTCAAGACAATTAGGATGAGGGAATCCACTGGGGGTCACCTTCCAAAGGAGCCGGTGACTTCAGACAGGAGGCCGGGGACCATGTCAGTGCTGAGTTTTTTCTAAAAAAGCCCTCTCAAAAGTTGTGTCTGGTCACATAGCACCTAAATGGCTGGACACAAAAAATGTTTTGCTCAAGGCTAGTGCTCTGCCACTGGAGCCACAGCGCCACTTCTGGCTTTTTCTGAATATGTGGTACCAAGGAATCCGAACCCAAGGCTTTGTGCATGCCAAGGGAGCACTCTACCACTAGGCCCCATTCCCAGCCCTAGAAAACTAATTTTTTAAACTGCCTTTCTCTTACTACGTTATCCTTCACTTTTCTGAAGTAGGCTTTCAGGCTCAAGTAAGTGCTAAAACACAGTCCAGATAGACACCACAAGCTGTAATGCCATTTCCAAAGTAAACAAAATCCTGATGCTATAGCTACTACCAGCCATCAGAGCTAAGGGAATTCAGACCCTATAAAATCAGTGCTGGCTGTAAGCACATCATGTAAGGCTGGCTAGCGAGCCTCGCCATGGGCCCAGCCCTCCTGCCGCACTATGCTTACCGTCCTCGCCTGTGTCTGGCCCCAGTGGAGCAGCATCCTCTTCAAGGCTGCCAGGACCGTGCCCCACGGGCGGGGGGCTGTGCTGCTGGCTCAACTTGTTCCGCAGGAGAGCAATTTCTTTTTTGAGCAGCTTTGCCCGTTTACTCCGTGAGCCACTGGACTTCATGGAGCAGGTGAGGTCCAGCTTATCCAACAGCTCTCTCAGCTGCTCCTCCAGGCTCAAGTGGGCCCTGTTGGCCGGGTCCAGCAATCTGTCCACTGAATCAAAGACAGTCACCATCAGTCATCCGATGAGAACAATAACACATTGGCCCCCTGTTCTTTAAACTACCCTTGGCAGCAGGGGCATCTGAGGAGCCACCCTCCACCTATGTTCTGAACCCACAGGGGGCCCTGCCACAGAATCCAGGATGCTACTGAACAATTCCACCCTGCCCACCCAGTATAGGGAGAAAGTACAGCCACAGCAGAGGCCAATCCAGGGGACAAGTGTGGCCTCCTGGACAGACAACTCATTCTGTGTAGGACACTGAAAAACCACCGGAGATGTGTATGTTCTACCAGCCCACACATACAAGATGGACTGTGCCAGCTCGGTCAACACAAGTGACAGTATAAAAATGTTAAATCTAACCTGCTGTATAACAACAATTCATTCCAGCAAAGTCCTCACACATAAATCACTATGTGCTTTTCATTAATACCAACTCTAACGTTTGTAAATGTATATGAATTTCAAGCACATTTAACTACGAAAGTTCCAAAAAAGGGCCTGGAGCGTGGCCTAGTGGTAGAGTGTTTGCCTATCGTGCATGAAGCCCTAGATTTGATTCCTCGGTACCATACACACAGAAAAAAAGCTGGAAGTGGTACTGTGGTTATGGTGTAGATCTCTAGCCCTGAGAAAGCCCAAGAAGTGTCCAGGCCTTGAGTCAAGTCCCAGGACTAGAGAAAAAAATAAAAAGGAAAGAAAGGAATAAGAAAGTTCCAAAACAAGAGATGATCAAGAAAAGAATACATTTTAGAGATATCTTAAGGTAAGATCAGGAGCTAGATCCAATGTCTCGTGCCTCTAATTCTAGCTACTCAGGAGGCTGAGATCTGAGGATGGAGGTTCAAAGCCAGCCCAGGCACAAAAAGTCTGTGAGACTCTTATCTCCAATTAACTACCAGAAAACCAGAAGTGGCACTGTGGCTCAAGCGGTAGAACACTAGTCTTGAGCTGAAGAGCTCAAGGACAATGCCCAAGCCTAGTGTTCAAGTCTCAGGACTAACAAATAAAAAAAATTAAGGGGTAAGACTGAGAACCAATCAGAACACAAGCAGATCTGTTCAGTAGCCAGGGCTAGCCCAGCATACTCCAGACATCCAATCAAAGCGCTCATCTGTGTAAAAATGTCAGAGTGTTTGGAACTGACCAAATCACTCATCACAGGCTGACTCAAGGTTTGCATCCACACCATGACTTGAATAAAGCCTTGCAGACAACACCACAAATGCGTTCACATGAGCCAAGATCTTGTTATTTGGACACTCAATGAAAACTGCCTTGTAATGTCGTGTGCGTGTGTGTGTGTGTGTGTGTGTGTGTGTGTGTGTGTGTGTGTTGGCAACAGCTCTAGGATTTGAACTAAGGGCCTGCCTCCTGTGCTCTACCACTTGAGTCACACCTCTAGCCCCATGTTCCTAGTTTTTATTTGTTTTGATGCTGGTCCAGGCTAGAGCTTGAACTCAAGGCCTGAGCACTGACCTTGAGCATTAGTGCCCAAGGCTAGTGCGTTGCCAATTAAGCCACTGCTCCACTTGGAAATTAGTGCCTGTGTACTTTTCTGCCCAGGCTGGCTTTGAAGGGCAATTCTCAGACCTCAGACTCCCGAGGAGCTAGGATAAGAGGCGTGAGCCATCGGTGCCAGTGCTGCCTGTTTCCATTTAATGAGAGAACCAAGCAGCTACATCATCACAGTGCCCCATGGGCCCTCCGTGAGGACACTGGGGCCCGGGGGACCCTCTGTGAGGACACTGAGGCCCGGGACCCTCCATGAGGACACTGGGGCACGGGGGACCCTCCGTGAGAACACTGGACCCGGGGGACCCTCCATGAGGACACTGGAGCCCGGGGGACCCTCCATGAGGACACTGGACCCGGGGGACCCTCCGTGAGGACAGTGTCCAGGGACCCTCCCTGAGGACACTGGGGCCCGGGGAACCCTCCATGAGGACGGTGCCCAGGGACCCTCCCTGAGGACACTGGGGCCCGGGGAACCCTCCATGAGGACGGTGCCCAGGGACCCTCCATGAGGACACTGGACCCGGGGGACCCTCCGTGAGGACAGTGTCCAGGGACCCTCCCTGAGGACACTGGGGCCCGGGGAACCCTCCGTGAGGACGGTGTCCAGGGACCCTCCGTGAGGACACTGGGGCCCGGGGGACCCTCCGTGAGGACAGTGTCCAGGGACCCTCCGTGGGGACACTGGGGCCTGGGGGACCCTCCGTGAGGACACTGGAGCCCGGGGGACCCTCCGTGAGGACACTGGACCCGGGGGACCCTCCGTGAGGACAGTGTCCAAGGACCCTCCGGAGGACACTGGGGCCCGGGGGACCCTCCGTGAGGACACTGGACCCCGGGGGACCCTCCGTGAGGAGAGTGTCCAGGGACCCTCTGTGAGGACACTGGGGCCCGGGGGACCCTCCGTGAGGACAGTGTCCAGGGACCCTCCGTGAGGACACTGGGGCCCGGGGGACCCTCCGTGAGGACACTGGACCCCGGGGGACCCTCCGTGAGGACAGTGTCCAGGGACCCTCCGTGAGGACACTGTGGTGCAACTGTTCTTCCCACCACCACCACTACCACCACTGAAGAAGATAAGAACAGGGATACTTCATTCTATTGAAAGCCTGACATAGAAACTTATTACCCATGTCTTTTTTCTCAAAGGCAATAGTGCCTAGAGCTCTCCAAGCCCTGTCCTAGAGGATCTTATGGCCAGAGAAAGGCCCTAGAGATTGCAGGGATAAACAGAATCTATGGGATTGAGGCTTCCCAGCAGTTGCGGGGAGAGTAGGGTTTGGGGTGGTACCCATTTCTTAGGCAGCCAGCACCATCCAGGGACAGTCACAGCCTGGGGGCAAGGATAAGGATCCACCACAGACAGGAAAGGGTAAGCCAACTAGTTCTGTGACAAGGACTGAGTTCAACCCAGGACTTCTGAGTAACATTTTAGGAAATGGTGACTCTGACCCAACAAGCTCTACCTCGGCTTACAGAAATATCACCTTTGGGTCTTTACTTTCCAATTTTTCTGCAAGAAAACTTATTACCCACCAGACGTGGTGGCTCACGCCTGTAATCCTAACTATTCAAGGAGGCTGAAATCTGAGGATGGTGATTCAAAGCCAGCTTGAGCACTAGAGTCCAGGAGACTCTTATCTCCAATTAATCACTTAAAAACTGAAGTGGCACTGTGGCTGAAGGGGTAGGGCTAAAGTAGCCTTCAGCTGAAGAGCTCAGGGACAACGCCCAGGCCCGGAGTTCAAGCCACGACCAGAAGGGGAAAAAAATATTACCCTTGAAATCAGAGTTTTAAAAAAAAAAAAATACAAAACAACAACAAAGAAACACATATATTTGTATCTGGAAAAAAACCCAAAAATGTTTAGAAGCTGCACATTCATGTCTCACGTCTGTAGTGCTGTGAGAAAGGCTGAGTTGTGTTAATAATTCTGAGGTGTCTCCAACCCTCTAGAACATCCACATCTTCAGCAAATGCTCACGTGAGCTTGATAAGCAAGAGCCAGTGAGGTTCCCCAAGAATCTGAGGCAGAGACTGATGAGCGGCAGCACACACGTGGGTCTACAGGGCTGAGGATGTGCCACTCCGAGGGCCCATCCTGAACCACAAGGAGGCCAGCAGCAAAGTGAGAGTTAAAAGCAAAAACAACCAGGCTCTGGTGCTCACGCCCATAATTCTTACTATTCAAGAGGCGGAAGTCTGAGGATCACAGTTCAAGGCCAGCCCAGACAGAAAAGCCTATGGTTATTATTATCACCAATTAACCACCAAAACACCAAACATGATGCTGTGGCTCAAGGGGTAAAGCGCTAGCCTTGTGCAAAAAAACAAAACAAAACTCAGGGAGAGCATCCAGTCCCTGGACTGGCAGCAAAGGCAATGAGAGTTCTTGCTTTTGTTAAACTGGAACACAACTGCCTTCTTGCCGCAACAGATCCTTGGGAACCAGCCCAAACACAAATCCTGACTCCCCAGTCTACACCATGTAGACCTGGGCTCCACTGACCACCCCGACTCAGAGTCGGCTCCTGAAATGTGGTGGTGAGACTTGCAAAGTGCACAACCCACCAGATGGCAGACTAACAACCACCAGAAGATCTTGGGTGTTGCTGATGCAGAACGCAGGCCTAAGCAGCACTCTGTACAGTCTGCCAGGAAAGCCACCTCCACCATCACACCCCTCCCGGACCCAGTGCCCATTCTTACCATCTTCCCAGGAGAACGGCCGCCGAGGGGCCGCCACGGGCCGCTCAGGTAGGTGCATTCCGGAGGTCTCTTCCAAGCCAATGCTGTCCACTGCTCGCCGGGCCTGCCTCAGAACAACACCTCCCTGATCTCGCAGCCTCACTGCGGCTCTATAAAACACCGTGTCCTTGGCATTGTACTTCATACAGTTATCTACAATGAGATTAAAATCCTCCTCAAATGCATGGAGGTTTTTATACCCTTGAGCTTCTAACCGTTTCCTCATTGTGGCAAAGTCCATGGGATGTTTAATGTGATCCAGATAATCTGGTACCTGGTTTTAGAAAGGAAAATAATCATTTATAAACTTAAAACATGATTCTCAACTTATTCTATGCTATGCTATTTACATAATTAATCACACACACACACACACTTCGTGTGGCTAACAGGTGGCAACACAAAGCCAGTGAGAAAACCAAAACTCAATCCCTGCATCGAGCCTGACTACATTCCTTTTAGGAGTGGGTGGGAAACCCTTCTGTGTGTGTGCTGTGCTGGCCCTGGGGCTTGAAGTCAGGCCCTAGGCAGTGTCCCTGGGCTTTTTTGCTCACACCTGGTGCTCTAACACTTGAGCCACAGCTCTACTTCTAACTTCTTAAGTAGAAGTAGAGTCTCACAGGGGACAGAAGTTTGGCCTAGTGGTACAGAGCTTGCCTAGCATGCACGAGACGGGTTCAATTCTTCATCTCCATATACATTAAAAAAAGCTGGAAGTGGTACTGTGGCTCAAGTGGTAGAGTTTTAGCCATGAGAAAGCCCAAGGACAGTGTACAGTGCTCAGGCCCTGAGTTCAAGGCCCAGGACCACCATTAAAAAAAAAAAAAAAAGGTCCCACACACAGTTTCCTAGCTGGGCTGGCTTTGAACCACAATCTTCACATCATCTCAGCCTCTTGAGTTGCTAGGATTACAGGCATGAGCCACCAGCACCTGACTAGGGGAACCTTTTTTGTTTCCAGGGTCATTTGGATATTTAAAACATCAGCAATACAAAATTATTAATGCTGGCAGACGGGCTGCAGGCAGCAGACAAAAAGCAGATGAGGGCTGGGAGTTTGGCCTAGTGGTCGAGTGCTTGCCTTGCATGCATGAAAACCTGGGTTGGATTCCTCCATACCACATACATAGAACAAAAGTCAAAAGTGGTGCTGAGGCTCAGGTGGTAGAGGTCTAGCCTTGAGAAAGTCCAAGGACAGTGGATCTCAAGCCCAGGACTGGGGCAGGGTTGAGGGAGCAGATGAGAAGAACGCTCTATCTGCCCTGTCATGTGCCAAGGGACTCCACATGCCTCATGTGCGCCCTCCACCCTCCCCGTCCCCCCACCCCAGTCCAATGCTCCTCACTCCCACAAAAAGCACATTTGTAGGCCAGTGGCTGAGCCAGTGCTGCCAAGGGCTGACAGCCTGAGCAGACTCAGCCCGGGACCTTCCATAGCTACGTATGTTTTACCAATCAAGTCCTCCTCAAGAGAAAGGCAGCCCCTGTGACACACACCTCCTTCAGACTCACGGGCTGGGCGAAGATCTTGGCAGGGTCTTTCTCCTGCAGCTGCTGCAGGACTGAGCGAAGCAGCACAGTGAGTGGGGTGAGCCGGAGCTCCATGGCCGTCTGCTCCACCTTCACCTGGCAACGAGGGTACACATCACCTGTCTTGACAGGACCTCCCAGCACAGAAGCTGCCCTTCCACCACCACTGCCAAGCAGCCATGTGCCAGCCCTCCTCCAAGCACCGACACTCCTATCAAGACGGAGACCATGCTGCCCACCTCAAGGTCCCTGAGTCCAGGGGGCCTCACTGAAGCACCAACGAGGGTGCGGAGGGACGGCAGGGCTGTGGCCCAGAGGTACTACTTGGGAGCAGCAGGTGCGTGTCTCCCTGTATCCCGTGAGGTCAGCCAAGTCCTACATGCCCACAGGAGGTTCCGGAGACAGCACTCACCTGCTCGCGCTTGAGCTTTTCCCGTTTCCGCAGCAGTTCAATCAGGAGCCGTGCACGCTCGAGGTCATGCCGTAACCGCTGCCAGTACTTCAGCTTCTCCTTGGCAGCTTTCATCTCTTCATCATTTTCTCTCTGAGAAAACGAACAAATACTTGCTGTCAGTCAAGCACAGAGGCTCTTCCTGCTGTGGCCTCAGAGGCCCACACGGTCTTGACTCCAGGGTCCCAACATGCTGGAGCCGCAGGTTCCTCAGGCCTGTCCTGGCTGGGCCCAGGGCCCTGGTCTCACTAGAGCCCATGTGAGGATACCAGGATGAAGGGATAGGAGTCAGGGGCCGAGGGCACTGTGGGGTCCCATTTTGACTTCTGGGAGCTGAGAAGGGAGCACCTGCCAAAAGCAAGGTATACAGGAAGCGCACGGCTCTGCCATTCTGACAACACAGTTCAACATCTTTGGGGCTTAGCAGGAAGGATGTGGAGGTGACCCCCCCCCCCAATCCCAGCTCCATGGCTGTCCATCTCAGGATGGGTGGTAAAGACCCTGACCTCACCCAACCACCTGGTGCAGCCTGATCCACTCTGCAGAACAGAACGGTGCTACAAAAACCTAGCACAGACAATAGCAGGAAGTGGGTTGCATGGAGGCGGCCCAGCAGCTTCTGCTCACAGCTCTTGTGGGATGAGGAGCCAACCCCCTCCTTCTAGCTACATCTTGCCCAGGCCTCGCCTTGGCCCAGATACCACAGACTACAGGGCCCCAGACGGGTCTGAGTCCTTGTGTATCTGAAGAGAGTAGAGGACATCCATCACAGCTGGGTGTCCCCCACAGCTGGGTCAGCATCCATTCCTATAGACCCCCTCTGTGGTTCACCCTGGTCTATATGGAGAAGCATCTCCAAACCAAAATAAAACCCAAGTTCTGGATCTTCCACTTCCTCACACAGCCCTCTCCCCTCATGTCTCCACCATCACAGAGGCAAACACCATGTTTGCCATGGGCTACCTTGGTTCCTGCCTGTCTGGCCCCAAGGCCACCTCCTCTGAGTGTGTGAGCCTCGTCACTGGGCTATAAGAAGAAAAGGGAGGGCCGGGAGTTTGGCCTAGTGGTTAAAGTGCTTGCCTAGCATGCATGAAGACCCGGGTTCGATTCCTCGGTACCACATACATAGAAAAAAGCCGGAAGTGGTGCTGAGGCTCAAGTGGTAGAGCTCTAGCCTTGAGAAAGTCCAAGGACAGTGCTCAGGCCCTGAGCTCAAGCCCAGGACTGGCAAAAAAAAAAAAAAAGAAGAAAAGGGTGTAGAGAGACAGACGGCAGCATCACACAATGTGACGGCGTGGGAAACATGGCTGAGACATGAAGGCTCAACTCTACAAGGTGAGAGGTGGGCTCCAGAAAGACAAAGGTATCCCACAAAAAAAAAGGCAAAAAAGGAAGGGCCACAAGCATGGGAGCTCATACAGAATTAAGGACTCCACAAACCAGATCAGAACCACACACATGCTAGGTGTGATGGCTCACACCTGTAATCCCAGCTACTTAGGAGGGTGAGATCTGAGAATCGAGGTTCAAAGCCAGCCTGGGCACTAAATAAAGTCAGTGAGACTCTTATCTCCAATTAATCACCAGAAAACCAGAAGTGGTGCTGTGGCTCCAGGAGTAGGGTGGTAGCCATGAGCTGAAGAGCTCAGGGACAGCATCCAGGCCCAGTTCAGCGCCGCCGCCCCACCCCCGACAGACACACACCATAAGCTCCCAGGACCTAGGAGACTGGTCCTATGCAGACCCAGCAACACCACTCTTCTGACGGCACCACTGTGGCAGGAACAGCAGCCTGTTCTCACCCCTGGTAGCTCACAAAACACAGAGCTCATTCCACAGCACGGGGACCTAAGGAGTCTACACAGTCACACCAAAGTTTCACCGCAGATCAAGCAATTCTACTCTGTGCCTGGACTGCAATAAACATGACAATCTAAGGTTCTGCCAAGGCCTCTGGCCTCTCAGCTCAAAGCAGAGCCCATTGAAATATCGACCTGCTCATGAGGCAGTCCTTCCTTAACAAGGAGTGAACCTCACAGAAGACACTTCTTTACTTTCAAAATGAATCCTCTCAGAACTGTCTTACACCACCAGATGACTCCATAACCCATACTACCCTCTCTG
This sequence comes from Megascapheus bottae, assembly GCA_024803745.1. Classification (NCBI taxonomy): domain Eukaryota; kingdom Metazoa; phylum Chordata; class Mammalia; order Rodentia; family Geomyidae; genus Megascapheus; species Megascapheus bottae. The sequence goes on along the minus strand of JANJXV010000021.1, from coordinate 762,588 downwards.
TCGCTCACAGCTCGCTTAGGTGTATTCCTCTGAATAACACTCAGGTTCCCTCTCTCAGGTCCTCGCCCCTCTTGACTCACTCCACACCTTTGCTGTGGTCGAGGAAGACCCTCAGTAAGTGCCTCCTCAGGCACCAGTTGGTGCCAGGCCAGGCCTCCGTCCCGTCATCTCTACCCTGAACATCCCTGAGCTCAACATGCTGTGGGCCTCCCTTCTTCCACTCTCTACCTGGAGCTGGCAGAGCACTGGGCCCAGGTGGAACTACATCTGTGTATGCAAAGTAAGAGAAGGAAGAACGACACAGCCCCCAAGACATTCTAGGCCTACACTCCCCACATCTCAGCGTTCAGCGCCAGGCCAGCCTGGCCCGGGTATGTCTGCCCTGGGGGCTGCAGCCAGGACTGCTCTGGAAAACGGGAGACATGTGGAGTCAAGTGGGTCGTGGGCACGTACCTGCTGCGAGTTTCTCTGGGACTGCAGGCTGGATTGGAGCCGCCGCAGCAGGGGGGCGCCATTCCTAGACAGCCTTTTGAGTAGCCAGTAGCTGTGCACTCGCTCCACAAACTGCTTCTTCCGCTGAATGGCCACCTGATTCGCAATCCTATTTAATCTAAAACATGGAAAAACTCAAAGTTTAGCTTTGGAAAAGTACAGTGAAAGGCATCAAGGAAACTTTTAGCAAGACTAGTTGTGTTCATGCTTTTTCTCAATCTGAGACACGGCAAACACAGTTTCTACGATCGCTCATGCTGGAAGTTCAGCATCGCCACCTGTTTGAAGATTTCATCCACAAACTATTTGTCAAATCAAGCATCTAAAAAGAACAAAGGGCCGGGAATGTGCCTTAGTGGTAGAGTGCTTGCCTAGCATGCATGAAGCTCTGTGGCTCAAGAGTGCTAGCCTTGAGCAAAAGACGCTCAGGGACAGTGTCCAGGCCCTAAGGTTAAGCCCCAGGACTGGCAAAAAATAAATAAATAAAAAGCTGCACTTCAAACATGTCCTTCTTCCTGTGGAGTTCTACCTGTACACAGGCTGGGCCGGCAAGCACAAGCTGAGATCACAGGCAGCTCAGCCCTGAGGAGACAGCTCCTTCTCTCATGTGGAGACCAGGAACCGCTTCAAGAGGGAGGCAGAGCTGGCACAAAACCTGTTCTCAATACATTGACAGCAAACCTCGCCAATACTTTGAGAAACTTCATTCTAAGCACTATAAAAAACAAAGCAGTAAAAACATACGCATGGAAGACTTTAAAAGACTAGCCAGAACCAGCACAGTGGAGCCTACCGGTAATCCCAAACTCTAACCCTACCTCTCTGGCAGTCAGAAATAGAGGACTGCTGGGCGCTGGTGGCTCATGCCTATAATCCTAGCTACTCAGAAGGCTGAGATCTGAGAAATCTCGGCTCAAAGCCAGCCCAGGCATGAAAGTCAGAGAGACTCTTATCTCCAAGTAACTACCAGAAAACCAGAAGTGGTACTGTGGCTCAAAGGCTCAAAGTGGTAGAATGCTAGCCTTGAGCTGTAGGGCTTAAAACAGGGCCCAGGCCCAGAGTTCAAGCCCCACGACTGAAAAAAAAAAAAAAAAGAATGCAGACTACCACCACTCAAATCTACAACAGATCTCTCCCTTAAGCACTGACTGGGAAAGCAGGGACTAGTAGGACCCATATGAAACCCACTCAAAGTAGTGTCACAGATCATCAGGGGCAGAAAAACAAGTCAGCAGTGACCGAAGGAATGGTGTCCACATTCCCAATAGAGCTAAAGACCTGAATGTAATCGAGATAGACTTGAGTGTGGTCAACATTTCCAACGGTCTGGGCTACTAGCCACTCCCATATTAGCTGGGTGGGCTAGATGCTGGAGTCAACCCTAACAGCAAGGAGGGGACCCCGCCACAGTCAGGGGAGCTGCCTGTGCACAGGAAAGCCGGAACAAGGAAAGGGGAGGCAAACAAAAGCTGCCATTAACAAACCAACCTCTGGGCTGTTCAGACATGACAAGCACCAGCCATACAAAAGGATTGCAAAGTGCTGGCTCCGACAGCCCACAGCACCTACAGGGCTGCTGTATGCAGGCAGCCCCATTCACATCATTTCACCAGGGTCTGACCCAGGCATCTGGCTCAGTCAGTCTTCCTTGAAGAGACAGTACTGCTCCCCACCCCCCAAAAAAACAGCCCAGAGTAGGAAAGGCAGGTCAGAAGCAGTGAGGAGAGCCAGTCACACTGTTAAGCTGGACAGCCTCTTTGTAGTCAGGACAAGAAAAATCATACCATGGGCTGGGAATGTGGCTTAGTGGTAGAGTGCCTGCCTAGTATGCATGAAGCCCAGGGTATCATTCCTCAGTACCACCTAAACAGAAAAATTCATAAGTGGTGCTGTGGCTCAAGTGGTAGAGCGATAGCCTTGAGTACAGAGAAGCTCAGGGACAGTGCCTGGGGCCTGAGTTCAAGCACTAGGACTGGCAAAAAAAAAAAAGAAAATCAACTGGGGCTGGAAGCCTGGCTTAGGTGGCTGAGCTCCAGCCAATGAGCGAAAGCATCCTAAAGTGACTCGAGTCCTGATCTCAAACAACCATACACACTGAATTAAAAATTTTCTAAGATGAGGGCCGGGAGTTTGGCCTAGTGGTAGAGTGCTTGCCTAGCATGCACAAAGACCCAGGTTCGATTCCTCGGTACCACATACATAGAAAAAAGCCGGAAATGGTGCTAGGACTCAGTGGTAGAGCTCTAGCCTTGAGAAAGTCCAAAAACAGTGCTCAGGCCCTGAGCTCAAGTCCAGGACTGGCAAAAAAAAAAAATTTCTAAGACAAGGCCAGGAGTTTTGCCTAGTGGTAGAGTGTTTGCCTATCATGCACGAAGACCAGGTTCAATTCCTCAGTACCACATACATAGGAAAAGCCAGAAGTGGTGCTGAGGCTCAAGTGGTAGAGCTCTAACCTTGAGAAAGTCCAAAGACAGTGCTCAGGCCCTGAGTTCAAGCCCAGGACTCGCAAATTTAAAAAACCTTTTTTCAAAGATAGCATATATAAAATGCAAAGGCAATTCACAGAATGGAAGAAAATCATGTATTTTTTAGGGGATCTAATATCTAAAAGCCAGTATTAAACCTAAGTCAGATGACATTCCCCCCAAAAAAGAAAATTAAAAAAAAAAGAAACAGAATTTTAAGTATTTCTCCAAAGAGCTGAGCGCCACTGGCTCATACCCATAACCCTATTTATCAAAGTAGCTGAGATTCGAGGATCTCAATTGGCAGCCAGCCCAGATAGGAAAGTCTGTGAGATTCTCATCTCCAACTAACCAGCAAAAAGCCAGAAGGTAGGTTGTGGATCAAGAGGCAGAGCACCATTCCTGAGCAAAAGGCTAAAAGGCAGAGCCCCCGCCTTGTGATTCAAGTCCATAGTAGTGGCATGCATGCATATTCGTATGCACTCACACTCTTACCTACACACACAGTACTTCTCCAAAAACTCACAAACAGTTGACAAGCGTAAGAGATGCTCACATTTTTAGCCATCCAAGAATTATATATCAAAACCACGATGAGTTACATTTCACACTCTCAGGTGTGGAAGCTGCAAAGCATAGGGGGACTTCATGGAGTGTTGAAAACTGGATATGGCGATAAACATGAATATGTATGGAAACCCATGAGATCATTCACTGTAATAGGTAAAAACCTTATGGTGTGAGCTGCATCCCACAAAATGCTCCCCCCAACACAGAGCAGGGAAGGAGGGGCACGGGAAAACTCCAGGTCCACCCTGGAGTGCTGCGTGTTATCACATGGGTACTACTGCAGGTCATTATTTACACAAGCAATTTGACAATCAAAAATCTTTCAAGGGCCGGGAGTTTGGCCTAGTGGTTAAAGTGCTTGCCTAGCATGCACGAAGACCCGGGTTCGATTCCTTGGTACCACATACATAGAAAAAAGCCAGAAATGGTGCTGAGGCTCAAGTGGTAGAGTGCTAGCCTTGAGAAAGTCCAAGGACAGCGCTCAGCCCCTGAGCTCAAGCCCAGGACTGGCAAAAAAAAAAAAAAAAAATCTTTCAAAAGTCATTCCAAGGGCCAGGAGTTTGGCCTAGTGGTAGAGTGCTTGCCTAGCATGCACGAAGGCCCGGGTTCAATTCCTCAGTACCACATACATAGAAAAGAGCTGGAAGTGGTTCTGTGGCTCAAGTGGTAGAGCTCTGGCCTTGAGAAAAAGCCTAAGGACAGTGCTCAGGCCCTGAGTTCAAGCCCCATGACTGGCAAAAAAAAAAAAAAAAAAAAAAAGTTATTCCAAGCAATGGGCTTGCATACAGCCCAATGGAGGAGCTCTTGCCTGGCATACAAGATCCTGGGTTCTATCTCAGCACAGGGAAGAGGAAAAAGACATTAAATTTTAAAGATATTATTAAAAGCTCATTCTCAGGGCCAGGAATTTGGCCTAATGGTAGAGTGCTTGCCTAGCATAGTCGAAGACCCAGGTTCAATTCCTCAGTACCACATACATAGAAAAGGCCAGAAGTGAAGAGCTCTAGCCTTGAAAAAGCCCAAGGACAGTGCTCAGACCCTGAATTCAAGCTCCAGGACTGCCAAAAAAACTAAAACAAAACCTCATTCTCAGCCTAGTGCTCACATTTGTAAATCCTAGCCATTTTAAAAGGATCAGGGCTGGGAGTTTGGTCTAGTGGTAGAATGCTTGCCTAGCATGCATGAAGCCCCAGGTTCAATTCCTTGGTACCACATACATAGAAGAAGAAAAAAAAAGCTGGAAGTGGTGCTGAGGCTCAAGAGGTAGAGTTCTAGCCTTGAGAAAAATCCAAGGACAGTGCTCAAGCCTAGGACTGGGGGGGTGGGGGGGGAGAAGGCTGAGGATCTTAGTTCAGAGCCACCCTGGGTAGAAAAGTCTTTTATGAAACTCTGCATCTCCAATTAATCAACAAGTGGTAAAAGCTAAGAGACAGAACCCAGGCCCTATGTTCAAGCCCCAGTACTACCACTCCCCAAAACCTAGCTCTAAGACCATTCATGTCATGGCCCACACCTGTAATCCAATCCCAGCATGCATTAGGCCTGTGGTATATAACGAGACTATCTCAAAATAAAACAAAAACCCAAAACACAAGTACTTCTGATGGCTAAGCAGAAGTAAAAGAGAACTTCCTTAATTCAAAGAGCATGTTAGGGTTACCACCCACTGGGAAGCAACCTGCTCAACTGGCAAAGGAAAGAAAAACAGAAAACAAGCCCACCCAAGTAGGTGTGCAACCAGGACAACTCTGAACGGCAAAGCAGCCTGCCCCAAATCACCTAAAGCTTGGCCAGATGCAGCTCCGGGCCTCAAAGGCTTGGTCAGCCCTGCAGACCAAGCAGCTCAGCAGGACGGCCCAAAGGGAAAATGACTCCCACTCAGGCATGGGGAACAAAACCGGATCTCCTCATGTCGCCCTGAACAACCAACCCCAGGACCCCAATCACTCTGTCCCAGATGGACAAAGGGAAAGCTTTCTGGACTAGGAAGAGGGAGATTTGTAAGCCAGATCCAAGAATGTGCCTCACATACCACTCACTTAATCTGACATTAGAGATCCAGTCATAGTTTTCAGAAATCTTGTATGTACTCCTAGGGTCAGAGAGAAGGCTGGCCAGGGACAGGCTTATTTGAAGCAGAGTTGCAGAACAGAATTGAAAGATTTCAAAGTTGGGAAATGGAGGAATAGCTCAAGAGGCAGAGTATCAGCCTTGAGCAGAAAAAGCCAATTGAGAGAAGGGGGACCTGAGTTCAAGCCCCAGTACCAGTGCACGCACGCGCACACACGCACAGCGCACACGTGTGCACACACACACATACACACACACACACACACACGCGAGTAATGATCTCCAAACTGAAGCCAGGCACAGGTAGTTCATGCCACCAGGATTACTGATCCTAGCTGTTCAAGAGGCTGAGCGCCAGAGGATTTCCATCAGAAGCCAGCCCAGACAAAAGGGACCAAGAAACTTAATCTCTAAGATAACTAACAAAAGGCCAGGCTAGATAGATGGCTCAGTGATAGAGCATCAGCCAAAAAAAAAAAAAAAAAAAAAACAATGGCCGGGAGTTTGGCCTAGTGGTTAAAGTGCTTGCCTAGCATGCATGAAGACCCGGGTTCAATTCCTCGGTACCACATACATAGAAAAAAGCCGGAAGTGGTGCTGAGGCTCAAGTGGTAGAGCTCTAGCCTTGAGAAAGTCCAAGGACAGTGCTCAGGCCCTGAGCTCAAGTCCAGGACTGGCAAAAAAAAAAAAAAAGCCAAGCAAGCATGAGACCCTCAATTCATATTATCACACTGGGAGGGGGAAGAGGGAGGGGGATCCAAGGTAAAAAATGAATTTTTATAGATATCACTAAAACCGAGATTAAAAGGCTAAGCCTTACATGTGGAGGCACAGCAAAGGGTACAACACACTCACCAACCTCACCAAGGTGGAAAGCAAGCGTGACACCTCCGGCGATTGTCATCCACCTCAACACACACAGCTTCTGCAGAGGCTTGTGCCACACGGTCCCCACACCCCACCCACCACCAAGGAAAAGCTCCTTCATGCTGAATTTGCCGGCTTCGGTCAAAGGTGATCCAGGAGCAGAGACAGCACCAAAGGTCCACAAAGCCAGCAGGCGGAAGGACTGTGCTCAGGTCTGGAGACACAAGGGCATTCCACAGTGTGGCTGCCCGAAGGCAGCGTCTCCTGAGTACTGCTGCAAAGAGCAGAACGGGAAAGGGCGAGGGGCTGCAGGGTCCCCATGGGGCTTCTTGTACTCAAGTGTTACATGGTAACTCGGGGTACACTGGTCGCTACTCATTTCCTCGTTGGAGAACATCTTAAGCCAAAGTGATGAAAAATAGAAAACGATGCCATTACAGATACATCTGCACAGACAAGGGAAGAATCTCTGGTGATGCTCCAGCCTAGAAGACACCCTCCCTTTCCTCAGGACACTGTCTGATCTTTAGAGCCCAGTTCAACAAGTATCTCTGCTGGCTTTGTTCTTTCCCCATGTCGCCGCCTTTGTTGGCCCTGTCATACATTCACCCCTCTATGTAATATACCTTTGTCATTTGGTGCTCATCACAATTTTGATAAAACCCCCACTAACTTGACACATACTGCAGTGATTTTACTTGGAGTTCATCCTGTGTGGACTTCCATGAATTCCTTGGATATTCAGTTTATGGTTTTAATAAATTTGACAGTTTCAAGTTTGTCTTTTTAAATCATTTTGCCCCTAAGGCCTCAAAAGAATTTGCCTCTAGATGATAGTCAGGGGAGGATTCTAATAGTTTTAACTCCTCTGAACCAGAAAGCTAAGGCATTTATTTTGATGGGGTAAAGGGAAGAGGGGCAAAGAGAGAGAGGGGCTGGGAGTTTGACCTAGTGGTAGTGGTAGAATGCTTGCCTAGCATGCACGAAGATCTGGGTTTAATTCCTCCATACCACACACACAAAAAAAAACAGAAGCGGTGCTGTGGCTCAAGTGGTAGAGCTCTAGCCTTCAGAAAACCCAAGGACAGTGCTCAAGCCCTGGGTCCAAGTCCCAGGACTGGGAAAATAAATACATACATACATACATATATACATACATATATACATACATACATACAAACATACAAACAAACAGGCAAATAGTGATTATACTCAATGTACTTGTGTCAAATGGAGTTACCTAACTTCAGAGTGTGAGTGAAACTGGGAAAGGGGGACATTGATCAAGACATACAGAATCTGACTTGTTGAACTGAAACCCCTGTGTACAACTACTTAAAACTTAAAAACAGTAAAAATTGGAACGATGGACTTCTGCAGCAGTGCATGGCCAAGATCAGTTTCTGCTCCGTTGTGGTCATCAGGACAGAGCTGGTGGGCTAGGCGCCCCAACACTTACAACAGTCTAGTCACCAAGTACATGCCAGTAAGAAAGACCTTCTCAGAGTAGCCTACCTGACTTAACCGTCATTTTATTATAAACCCACCTGATGGTTGGGCTCTGCTTTGCACAAACCTCCCTCTACACACACACACACACACACACACACACACACACACACACACACACACACACACCAAACAACTTGTCCTAGGTCCCTAGGCCTGCTCGCCATGCACCTGTCTCGCTGTCATGGGAAACTTCCCCACCCCACTCCCAGAACTGACAGATCTATGCAATCAGCACCAGGAAAGACAGGCAGGGAAGCCAGGTGGACGATCATAGTCCTCACAAGCAAGGGCCCTCCAACAACCCCTCAGTCTGCGTCTCCTTATCTTCAAGCTTCCCTGGGCCACTGAAGAAACCTCCAGAGTCCACACCGCAGACACACTAGCAACAGCATCACCAGTAAGGGCAGGCCCACACTGTCTGCCTCCCAATATCCCCAGGTGGGAGGCCCACATCCTAACTGGACACAACCCTGTTGGCTACGAAGAATCACCACATTATTGAAAATCTGAACTGAAAAGATAACACTAAAATCACCAGTGGGTCTCAGCACACACCTGCAAAGGTGCCGGCGATCCAGGAAAGGCCCTCTCACAGCTCTGGGACCAGGCCTACCCACTCCACAGTGAACCTCCCGTGGACTGAGAGCATACCAGGTCACACGAGAACAGGAAGGGTCAAGACTGTGGGTGGGCAATGATAAACCTGCTCATGTTGGTAAGAAGAAGAAGAAAACAAACCTCGCCAAAGATTGCCAAACCAGGATGGAAGTGAAAAGAGAAGGCCAGACACGCTGGAGGTGCCTCTGCAGGCCCAGATGGTGGAGGCCTGAAAGAACTAGTCCTTAGCTCAATGAAGAATCAGAGATCCAGTCCCAGAATACTCTTGGAGCACCCGGACCTTTTCACTCTGGTTCTTTGTACCAAAATAAAATCAGCTCATCTGGATTCCTGTCCTTCCACCTCAGCAAGAGGTGTTCTGTCAAGTAGTGTCAACTTCTCAACCTACAGCCGACCAACCTACCACAGGGCTGCATTCTCCTGGAAGTTGGTAAAATTGTAAATCAAAATTATTCAATGTACCCATCCTACAGAGCAACAAGTACCTACAGCATCAACAACAATGCCCGCGGCATCAACAACAATAGCCACAGCATTAACAGGACTGGGTAGGAGCTGTGGCTCACTGCCACTGTCCAGCACCTCTCAAAATACTGTACTAGCACAGGAGTACAACAAAATTCAACATTTGGTATCTACACCAAATACATATCATTTCTGCATGCCTTGTTTTGAAAAATCCTAAATCAACCGCTGTAAGTCAGGGACTACATAATACAATTTACTGTCAGAAACATGGGGGGGGGGGGACACAAAAATCCATGCCAGTACTGTCACACCCAAAATTCTACTATTACTCTACGTGGCAAGGTGGCTGCTCAGTCCTCATGCTGCACAGCAGGCCCTACGTGGTGGCAAGCCAGAAGGGACCTACAAGCAGCAAGCAGGGCCCCACTGTGAATGAATCAAGCGTGGTGGGAACCAGGTCTAGACCAACACAGACTGCAGCCACTTACTTCACCAGCTACTACTCCTCCACGGGAAAGAGACATTCACAACTGAGGTACCAGACTCAAGGGATACTACGGGAGGTCCCATTCCTTAACTGTCCCTTCTCTTCCAAACCCGCCCTGGCCTGCTCCCATACCCACCCCCAAGAGGCAGCAAGGAGGACCAGGCGACAGCAAACCCCCTCAGGAGCACAGAAAGAAAGGACTGCTCTACTTGGCACACAACAAAATGCTATTTTTCCCCCCTGAGGAAAAAAAAGGGAATTCTTTTGACAATGAACTTTCCTTCTATTTTTCCCCAATTTGTAGTACACTGTCAATGATGAACTACCACACACAAGATGCTAAGACAAGCACAGAGCTGAACACCTGGACCAAGGCTCGAGGTGAGTCTGTGCACGGACACTGCAGTCAGTCCTAGAGAAGTGCAGCGGTAGATGACATACATGGCACAGCATTTTTAAGGACAACAGACAACCATTTACTAAACTGTATTTTTTTTCTTGCCAGTCCTTGGGCTTTCTTTAAGGCTAGCACTCTACCACTTGAGCCACAGTGCCATTTCTGGCTTTTTCTGTGTATGTGGTACCAAGGAATGGAACCCAGGGCTTCACGCATGCTAGGTGAGCACTCTACCATCGGGCCATGCTCCCGGCCCTCAACTTCCGTTTTCATATGAAGTCTACTGTGAAACACCAGCAGCCGAATCCACCCCATGCTGGCCACCACTTACATGTTTAGGTCTGTCAGTGCCCACAATGGTGGCACAAGGACAAAACCACCCAAGAGCACATTTCCTAGAATGCATCCTACGGTTAGGTAGCGCCTGAATGTAGACCCTTCCAAAGTGAGGAAGGGGAAAGCCTGAGGAGGAGCTCTCCTCCCAGGTAGCTGACCCAACCAGAAGGAAGCAGCCAGAGCATCAACTAGCAAGTGCAAGCCCCGAGGTCAAGAAAGCAAAGGCCTGGAGGCTGAGATACTCCCAGACAGAATCCTCAAGAAGCCTCCACAGATGCTCAGGGCAGAACACACCAGGTAGCTGCTAGCGAAGAGCTCCAGTGACAATTCCTTAATGGGTGAGTAAAGCCAGTAATATCCACATCTGATTTTCAGAGTGTGGCCTAAATCAGTGGAAGGCACAGGCTAAAGAATGTGTCTTAGGGTAGAGTGATTGCCTAGCATGTATGAAGCCCTGGGTTCCATTTCTCAGCACCACATATACAGAAAAAACCAGAAGTGGCACTGTGGCTCACGTGATGGCCTTGAGCAGAAGCTCAGGGTCAATGCCCAGGCCCTCAGCTCAAGCCCCAAGACTGGCAAGGAAAAAAAAAAAGCCAGTACCACAAAGAAAAGTAATGGTGATCTTTTTTTCCTACAATCTCCTAAACAACTGTGTGGATGGTCCCATGTCTTTCAGTGTGCTTCTGAGCTGGCCTGGAGTGTCATGTCTCCACTGCCTAGAGGCCAGAGTACACAGACACATAACAGCATACAGCAGCTCCTCCGAGAGGGTTAGAACCCACGCTAACAGGTAGCCACACCTGATGCTCTCTTCCAACAACAGGCCATCCTACCTGGCAGCAGTCTCCCATCCCAAACACCTGAACACCAGCACCACAGGACCTCCTCTCACCCGGAGCAGGGGAAGCATGAACCGTTCTGTAATAAACGTAGACCCTCTCTGTTTCTAGGCCTCTTAGCAGTAGCTCTCTATACCACGCCAGAGAGTCTGTGAGGTCAAGCTAACTACCCAACATGACATAACATGACGTGACGTGACACCCATACACCTTGGTCCACTCCCTGCAAGGGAAGGGTTAGTTAGGGCCCTTGCCGTGCCTTTTTTCCATGGGGAAAAAAAGCAAACTAAATTGACAAAAAAAGCATGTTTTGCTGCTGATACTTAGAGGGGCTTAAACTCAGGTCTTCACACTCGCTTAGCTTTTGTGTTCAAGGATGGCACTCTACCACTTGAGCTACAGCTCTGCTCTCCGCTGGTTAATTGGAGCTACGCATTACACGGACTTTCTGCTTGGGCTGGCTTCCCAGCAACCAACACTGCCTGGTGCTGGTGGGTCACACCTCCTCCACTGAAACCTGTCTTCACTCCCAACCTAGCTAAGTGAGCTCCAGCCACATAAACCTCTGACTCGGCAACATGCAACCCTACTGTGTATTCACAACATGCCACTAAGGGAGTAACTTCAAAGCACAGCTACACAGAAAAAAATAACCCAAGTAACGAATGTTGAACATGTTAGAGACCACTTCTGTCCTGTACTAACAGAAGGACCCATTCACAGGGTAGCAGTAATGTTGTTCACATGTGTGCCCCTTCTGAAACACAAAGTCCATGTCACACGCGCTGTGCTTCCTACTCTCCAAGTGTCTGTCTGCCACAGCTCATTACTCGGGCTTCTCTTACCTAAGAGGACTGTGCAAAAGCTCATATCCCACACAGAAGGGCCATTTCTTCAAGTGGGTCAAGAGGAGGTCCACCTAGAAAGGATCACCAATTCCACTCAAGGGGTCTGGTGTGAAAATTCACTGTCTCTTACCTCATATTCTTAAAGAGAATAGAATAAAAACCAGCAAATCAGTAGTAAAAGGGCATAGATCAACAAGACACAGGGCAGGGTGCCTGCTCCACAAGCACAAATTCAAAGCCCCAAGTTCAAACTCCAATGCCAGCGAGCAAGGCAAAGGGAGGGCATCTGCAGCAGCTCCTGAGCAGGCCACACAGGACCAGGGAGGGTCAAAAACTCTCCTGAAGACCAGGCAGTACGCACACTGCAGAAGAAAATCACCAGCAAAGTAAAGGCTAACAAAGCAGGGACTCAGCCCCCTCCTCCTGAGCACAGTCCCACCCTAACCTCTAGGGGCTGCCTTACAGACCACACACTTGGACTTTTCCAGCTATCAGGTCCCACACCCCGGTGACCAGAGCGCCATGTCTGACCCACGCACAAGCACTCAATCATCCCTAGTCAAAGTGGTTTACAGCATCTGTGCTCCTCCCAAAAAAATGCAGCTGGTGAAGAAATAGGGCCACACCCTGGGGCAGTGGTCCCATGTGACAGCCCTGTGGCAGGACTCCCTTGCCAGCCTGAGCGCCTGTCCCCTCAAAGACCTTCATGCCAGGCTCCTTCTCCAGCTGATGCCAAGATGTGCTTACCTCTGAGGGGGAATATATGGAGCACACACTGTCGGCAAGCCCGCACAGGGCTCTGCCACTGCTTTCTTGCCCTTCTTTGCTTTCTTCCTGACCTTGGATGTGGACCTGACTGCTTTGACTGAGCTCTCTTTTCTACAGACACCATTTTTCATCTCAACATCCCCATAAATGTTCAGAGGCCTCCGGGTGCACCCCGGAGGTGTGTGGACGTCACAGTACGCAGTCTTTCTGACGGAGAAGGTGGCGCTGCCGCCTGTCAGCTCCTTCACAGGCTCCATCTTCATGTACAGGCCGGCCTTTTGGGCACAGGTCACGTGGAATGCCGTGTAGCAGTTTGCTTTGTGGCACTGAATGCAAGCACCCACGCCCTTCTGCTTACAGAGGTAGCATGTCAGTTTCCAGCGGGCCGGGGGGATGTTCCTCACGCCATCAATGGGCTCGATGAACACCGTGTTGGCAAAGCCGACCTCCGGGATCCACAGGGCACACACCACGTGGCCCCAGCGGTCGTCATCGGTCTTTTTGAAGGCACCGCCCTTGTTGGGGCACAGCACACAGTCGGCAGGACGGGACCGGGACTGCAGGCAGTGGCGGCACAGCCACTGACCCTCGGGTATGTAGGGCACCCCATAGCACTCTTGGTGCACGGCCAGGTTGCACATGTCACAGAAGAGGATCACATTGCTGTTCTGACACTCCCCGTCCATGCAGATGCAGCACACGGCATCCTCATCAATCAGGGACTGCTGCTCACCCTGCTTCTGGTTCTCACAGTAAGACTCCTTCTCAAAGCGGTCCATCAGGAACTCAAACATGTTCTGTGACACTGCAGAGACGCAGTCGCTCTTCCTCTTCTCATTGATGATCTCTAGCCAGGCGTAGTCCTCCTCATCCATGTCATACTCCACCTCCTTGTCCAGCTCCTCAGCGGACTTCTCGATGAACTTATAGTACACGGGGGGCCTCCTGGGGGCCGAGGGGGGGCTGTATTCCACCACCCGCACCTTGGGCTCAGGAAGGGCACTGGCAGAGGCTGGTGTGCCATGGGAGCTTGGGAGGACTTCATTTTTCTTTTTGACCCTGTTGTTTTTGTGACGCTTAGTTCTTAAGCAAACAGGTGGCCTCTCACTATTTTCTTTATTGCTGTTGCATTCACTCATTTCTTGAGCAGTGAGGTCATCTTCTAATATGATCTCCAAGGGATCAAAAATACTGATGCGATGCAAGCGCCCTTCGATTTCTATCTCAACCATCCTTTGAGCCTGGGCGTATGTCAGTGTTTCTCGAGTGGGGGAGTGCTTAACACCAGGGGAGGAAGGATGCCTCGCTGTGGAGCCTCGATGACATCGTCCTTTCCTCCTCATTTGGCAATGATTACCTAAAACAAAGGAAAAAGGCAAAGACAATTTAAAGCAAGGCGATTGCAGGCGGGAGGAGGAAACCCGTGAGAATGCACTCGGGCAGTGCTACCTCCTCATCCACTTCACACCCCAAGATGCAACTTACAACTAACATGTTGCTGAAGCAAGCTACTCCTCCCGGGACTCCAGGAACCACCCCCACCACCCGGCCTGGGCCAGGCCAGACAGCGGGCAGGCAGGCCACAAAGGCGGGCAGGCAGGCCACAAAGGCGGCGGTGGAGCAGCAGCATGCAAAAACAGCACTCCGAGGCTCCTGCTGAGCAGCCAGGTTTCTGATGCCCATCCCTCGCTTGCCAGGGATGGCTGGCTCACCGTGGCCTTTATGGAGCCACCAACAAGTGCCTGGGAGGCACAGGCGTGCCACCAGAGCAGGGGCTGGCCGCTCAGCTCACGGGAGTAGCAATGCACAGACATACTGGGCGGTCGTTTCCAGACCTCCTATTGCCACGAGCAACACTCCCTGCTGGGGGCCGGAGGGGGTCCCGCGGAAGAGGGGGGGCTCGGGCTGCGCCACCGCTGCCCTCAGCCGCTACCCTCAGCCCCTCAGCCGCTGCCCTCAGCCCCTGCCCTCAGCCCCTCAGCCCCTGCCCTCAGCCCCTCAGCGCTGCCCTCAGCCCCTGCCCTCAGCCCCTGCCCTCAGCCCCTGCCCTCAGCCCCTCAGCCCCTGCCCTCAGCCCCTCAGCGCTGCCCTCAGCCCCTGCCCTCAGCCCCTGCCCTCAGCCGCTGCCCTCAGCCCCTGCCCTCAGCCCCTCGGCCGCTGCCCTCAGCCCCTCAGCCCCTCAGCGCTGCCCTCATGCCCTCAGCCCCTCAGCCCCTGCCCTCAGCCCCTCAGCCCCTGACCTCAGCCCCTCAGCGCTGCCCTCAGCCCCTCAGCCCCTGCCCTCAGCGCTGCCCTCAGCCCCTGCCCTCAGCCCCTCAGCCCCTGCCCTCAGCCCCTCAGCGCTGCCCTCAGCCCCTCAGCCGCTGCCCTCAGCCCCTGCCCTCAGCCCCTCAGCCGCTGCCCTCAGCCCCTGCCCTCAGCCCCTCAGCCCCTGCCCTCAGCCCCTCAGCCCCTGCCCTCAGCCCCTCAGCGCTGCCCTCAGCCCCTCAGCCCCTGCCCTCAGCCCCTCAGCCCCTGCCCTCAGCCCCTCAGCCCCTGCCCTCAGCCCCTCAGCGCTGCCCTCAGCCCCTCAGCCCCTGCCCTCAGCCCCTCAGCGCTGCCCTCAGCCCCTCAGCGCTGCCCTCAGCCCCTCAGCCCCTGCCCTCAGCCCCTCAGCCCCTGCCCTCAGCCCCTCAGCGCTGCCCTCAGCCCCTCAGCGCTGCCCTCAGCCCCTGCCCTCAGCCCCTCAGCGCTGCCCTCAGCCCCTCAGCCCCTGCCCTCAGCCCCTCAGCGCTGCCCTCAGCCCCTCAGCCCCTGCCCTCAGCCCCTCAGCCCCTGCCCTCAGCCCCTCAGCGCTGCCCTCAGCCCCTCAGCCCCTGCCCTCAGCCCCTCAGCGCTGCCCTCAGCCCCTCAGCCCCTGCCCTCAGCCCCTCAGCGCTGCCCTCAGCCCCTCAGCCCCTGCCCTCAGCCCCTCAGCGCTGCCCTCAGCCCCTCAGCCCCTGCCCTCAGCCCCTCAGCGCTGCCCTCAGCCCCTCAGCCCCTGCCCTCAGCCCCTCAGCCCCTGCCCTCAGCCCCTCAGCCCCTGCCCTCAGCCCCTCAGCGCTGCCCTCAGCCCCTCAGCCCCTGCCCTCAGCCCCTCAGCGCTGCCCTCAGCCCCTCAGCCCCTGCCCTCAGCCCCTCAGCGCTGCCCTCAGCCCCTGCCCTCAGCCCCTCAGCGCTGCCGTCAGCCCCTCAGCCCCTGCCCTCAGCCCCTCAGCGCTGCCCTCAGCCCCTCAGCCCCTGCCCTCAGCCCCTCAGCCGCTGCCCTCAGCCCCTCAGCCCCTGCCCTCAGCCCCTCAGCACTGCCCTCAGCCGCTGCCCTCAGCCCCTCAGCCCCTGCCCTCAGCCCCTCAGCCCCTGCCCTCAGCCGCTGCCCTCAGCCCCTCAGCCCCTGCCCTCAGCGCTGCCCTCAGCCCCTCAGCCCCTGCCCTCAGCCCCTCAGCCGCTGCCCTCAGCCCCTCAGCCCCTGCCCTCAGCCCCTCAGCACTGCCCTCAGCCGCTGCCCTCAGCCCCTCAGCCCCTCAGCACTGCCCTCAGCCCCTCAGCCCCTGCCCTCAGCCCCTCAGCCCCTGCCCTCAGCCCCTCAGCCGCTGCCCTCAGCCCCTCAGCCCCTGCCCTCAGCCCCTCAGCACTGCCCTCAGCCCCTGCCCTCAGCCCCTCAGCCCCTCAGCACTGCCCTCAGCCCCTCAGCCGCTGCCTTCAGCCCCTCAGCCCCTGCCCTCAGCCCCTCAGCACTGCCCTCAGCCGCTGCCCTCAGCCCCTCAGCCCCTGCCCTCAGCCCCTCAGCCCCTGCCCTCAGCCCCTCAGCACTGCCCTCAGCCCCTGCCCTCAGCCCCTCAGCCCCTGCCCTCAGCCCCTCAGCCCGGCGGCGGCGCGCAGGCTCCGTCTGCAGTAACTCCACGACGCGCGGCGGCCCGGGCTGTCTCCGCGCGTCCCCTGCCCGCTGGCTCCACCACCGGGCCCGGCTGCGGCTCCCGCACCGGCCTCCCCGCGGGGCCGCGGGGGAGGAGGCGGCGCCCGGCCTGCCCGGGAAACCGGCGCCGCCCGCCCGCCGCTGTCCGGGGCGGGGGCGGCCCGCGGAGCCGAGGCCGCCGGAGCCGCCGCTCACAAAGGCCCCGGAAGGCTGCGCTGCGCCGCGGCGTTTCCTGCGAACACCGGCCGGCGGGCGGCGGGCGGCGGGCTTCCTGCCCCGGCCGGCCGGTTACATAAGGCAGCCGCTCCTCACGGCGGGCCGGGCGGGGACGGGGCCCACGCGAGACCCCGGCCTCCCGCGGCCCTCGCCCCGGCCCCGCCGCCCGCCCCGGCCTCCTCCTCGGCCGCCCCGGCCTCCTCCTCGGCCGCCCCGGCCTCCTCCTCGGCCGCCCCGGCCCGGTCGCCCGCCGGCCTCTTCCTCAGCCGCCCCGACAGCCCGGCCTCCTCCTCAGCCGCCCCGACAGCCCGGCCTCCTCCTCGGCCGCCCCGACAGCCCGGCCTCCTCCTCGGCCGCCCCGACAGCCCGGCCTCCTCCTCGGCCGCCCCGGCAGCCCGGCCTCCTCCTCGGCCACCCCGGCAGCCCGGCCTCCTCCTCAGCCGCCCCGGCCCGGTCGCCCTCCCCGACCTCCTCAGCCGCCCCGGCAGCCCAGCCTCCTCCTCGGCCGCCCCGGCAGCCCGGCCTCCTCCTCGGCCGCCCCGACCCCGCCGCCCGCCCCGGCCTCCTCCTCGGCCGCCCCGGCAGCCCGGCCTCCTCCTCAGCCGCCCCGGCAGCCCGGCCTCCTCCTCGGCCGCCCCGGCAGCCCGGCCTCCTCCTCGGCCGCCCCGACCCCGCCGCCCGCCCCGGCCTCCTCCTCGGCCGCCCCGGCCCTGTCGCCCGCCCCGGCCTCCTCAGCCGCCCGGGCCCCGCCGGCCTCCCACCCGGCCCGGGTCCTGCGGGTCCTGCGGGTCCTCCGGGTCCTCCCGATCCTCCCGATACCCCGGTCCCCCCGGTCCCCCCGGTCCCCCCGGCCGCCCGCGGACAATGCCAGGCCGCGGCGCCGCAAACATGGCGCCGGAGCGGCGGCGGGAGCGGAGGCGCCTCACCTTCGGGGCGCCGCGGCCGCGGGAGCCCGGCGGCGGCGGGCGGGCGGGCGCGGAGCCGGCGCGGCCGGGGCGGCGCTAATGGCGCCGCGGCTCCTCCGCCAACGGCCGCGCAGCCGGGCCCCGCCGGGCTCCAGGCGCGCTCCGCGGCGGATCCGACCCGCAGGGCGCCGCGGCTCGGGCGGGGTCGGCGGCGCCGGCTCGGGGCCCGGCCGGGCGGCGGGCGCGGGCGAGGAGCAGCTCGGACGCCGGCGGGGCGCTGCTCGCTCCTCCGCCAAGCAAACAATGCGGCGGGCGCTCCGCCCCGCGCGCTGCGTGCAGACGCCCCGCCCGCCGCCGCCGCCGCCATGACGCGCGCAGGCCCGGGGAGGAGGGGGGGGAGAGGGAGGGGGAGGGGGAGGAGCGAGAGGAGGGAGGAGGAGGAGGACCTGAGGGTGAGTGTGATGAGGAGGGAGGGAGGCGGAGGTCCTGAGGGTGAGTGTGATGAGGAGGGAGGGAGGCGGAGGTCCTGAGGGTGAGTGTGATGAGGAGGGAGGGAGGTGGAGGACCTGAGGGTGAGTGTGATGAGGAGGGAGGGAGGCGGAGGACCTGAGGGTGAGTGTGATGAGGAGGGAGGGAGGGAGGTGGAGGACCTGAGGGTGAGTGTGATGAGGAGGGAGGGAGGTGGAGGTCCTGAGGGTGAGTGTGATGAGGAGGGAGGGAGGCGGAGGTCCTGAGGGTGAGTGTGATGAGGAGGGAGGGAGGCGAAGGACCTGAGGGTGAGTGTGATGAGGAGGGAGGGAGGCGGAGGACCTGAGGGTGAGTGTGATGAGGAGGGAGGGAGGCGGAGGTCCTGAGGGTGAGTGTGATGAGGAGGGAGGGAGGCGGAGGTCCTGAAGGTGAGTGTGATGAGGAGGGAGGGAGGCGGAGGACCTGAGGGTGAGTGTGATGAGGAGGGAGGGAGGTGGATGACCTGAGGGTGAGTGTGATGAGGAGGGAGGGAGGGAGGTGGAGGACCTGAGGGTGAGTGTGATGAGGAGGGAGGGAGGCGGAGGACCTGAGGGTGAGTGTGATGAGGAGGGAGGGAGGCGGAGGTCCTGAGGGTGAGTGTGATGAGGAGGGAGGGAGGCGGAGGTCCTGAGGGTGAGTGTGATGAGGAGGGAGGGAGGGAGGAGGAGGACCTGAGGGTGAGTGTGATGAGGAGGGAGGGAGGTGGAGGACCTGAGGGTGAGTGTGATGAGGAGGGAGGGAGGCGGAGGTCCTGAGGGTGAGTGTGATGAGGAGGGAGGGAGGCGGAGGACCTGAGGGTGAGTGTGATGAGGAGGGAGGGAGGCGGAGGACCTGAGGGTGAGTGTGATGAGGAGGGAGGGAGGCGGAGGACCTGAGGGTGAGTGTGATGAGGAGGGAGGGAGGCGGAGGTCCTGAGGGTGAGTGTGATGAGGAGGGAGGGAGGCGGAGGACCTGAGGGTGAGTGTGATGAGGAGGGAGGGAGGCGGAGGACCTGAGGGTGAGTGTGATGAGGAGGGAGGGAGGCGGAGGTCCTGAGGGTGAGTGTGATGAGGAGGGAGGGAGGCGGAGGACCTGAGGGTGAGTGTGATGAGGAGGGAGGGAGGCGGAGGTCCTGAGGGTGAGTGTGATGAGGAGGGAGGGAGGCGGAGGACCTGAGGGTGAGTGTGATGAGGAGGGAGGGAGGCGGAGGTCCTGAGGGTGAGTGTGATGAGGAGGGAGGGAGGCGGAGGACCTGAGGGTGAGTGTGATGAGGAGGGAGGGAGGCGGAGGTCCTGAGGGTGAGTGTGATGAGGAGGGAGGGAGGCGGAGGACCTGAGGGTGAGTGTGATGAGGAGGGAGGGAGGCGGAGGACCTGAGGGTGAGTGTGATGAGGAGGGAGGGAGGCGGAGGACCTGAGGGTGAGTGTGATGAGGAGGGAGGGAGGCGGAGGTCCTGAGGGTGAGTGTGATGAGGAGGGAGGGAGGCGGAGGACCTGAGGGTGAGTGTGATGAGGAGGGAGGGAGGCGGAGGACCTGAGGGTGAGTGTGATGAGGAGGGAGGGAGGCGGAGGTCCTGAGGGTGAGTGTGATGAGGAGGGAGGGAGGCGGAGGACCTGAGGGTGAGTGTGATGAGGAGGGAGGGAGGCGGAGGTCCTGAGGGTGAGTGTGATGAGGAGGGAGGGAGGGAGGTGGAGGACCTGAGGGTGAGTGTGATGAGGAGGGAGGGAGGGAGGCGGAGGTCCTGAGGGTGAGTGTGATGAGGAGGGAGGGAGGGAGGCGGAGGTCCTGAGGGTGAGTGTGATGAGGAGGGAGGGAGGCGGAGGACCTGAGGGTGAGTGTGATGAGGAGGGAGGGAGGCAGAGGACCTGAGGGTGAGTGTGATGAGGAGGGAGGGAGGCGGAGGACCTGAGGGTGAGTGTGATGAGGAGGGAGGGAGGCGGAGGTCCTGAGGGTGAGTGTGATGAGGAGGGAGGGAGGCGGAGGACCTGAGGGTGAGTGTGATGAGGAGGGAGGGAGGCGGAGGTCCTGAGGGTGAGTGTGATGAGGAGGGAGGGAGGTGGAGGTCCTGAGGGTGAGTGTGATGAGGAGGGAGGGAGGTGGAGGTCCTGAGGGTGAGTGTGATGAGGAGGGAGGGAGGGAGGTGGAGGACCTGAGGGTGAGTGTGATGAGGAGGGAGGGAGGTGGAGGACCTGAGGGTGAGTGTGATGAGGAGGGAGGGAGGCGGAGGTCCTGAGGGTGAGTGTGATGAGGAGGGAGGGAGGCGGAGGACCTGAGGGTGAGTGTGATGAGGAGGGAGGGAGGCGGAGGTCCTGAGGGTGAGTGTGATGAGGAGGGAGGGAGGCGGAGGACCTGAGGGTGAGTGTGATGAGGAGGGAGGGAGGCGGAGGTCCTGAGGGTGAGTGTGATGAGGAGGGAGGGAGGCGGAGGACCTGAGGGTGAGTGTGATGAGGAGGGAGGGAGGTGGAGGTCCTGAGGGTGAGTGTGATGAGGAGGGAGGGAGGTGGAGGTCCTGAGGGTGAGTGTGATGAGGAGGGAGGGAGGGAGGTGGAGGACCTGAGGGTGAGTGTGATGAGGAGGGAGGGAGGGAGGTGGAGCACCTGAGGGTGAGTGTGATGAGGAGGGAGGGAGGTGGAGGTCCTGAGGGTGAGTGTGATGAGGAGGGAGGGAGGTGGAGGACCTGAGGGTGAGTGTGATGAGGAGGGAGGGAGGAAGGGAGGTGGAGGTCCTGAGGGTGAGTGTGATGAGGAGGGAGGGAGGTGGAGGTTCTGAGGGTGAGTGTGATGAGGAGGGAGGGAGGTGGAGGTCCTGAGGGTGAGTGTGATGAGGAGGGAGGGAGGTGGAGCACCTGAGGGTGAGTGTGATGAGGAGGGAGGGAGGGAGTTGGAGGACCTGAGGGTGAGTGTGATGAGGAGGGAGGGAGGTGGAGGTCCTGAGGGTGAGTGTGATGAGGAGGGAGGGAGGGAGGTGGAGGACCTGAGAGTGAGTGTGATGAGGAGGGAGGGAAGGAGGTGGAGGTCCTGAGGGTGAGTGTGATGAGGAGGGAGGGAGGTGGAGGACCTGAGGGTGAGTGTGATGAGGAGGGAGGGAGGGAGGTGGAGGTCCTGAGGGTGAGTGTGATGAGGAGGGAGGGAGGTGGAGGACCTGAGGGTGAGTGTGATGAGGAGGGAGGGAGGTGGAGGTCCTGAGGGTGAGTGTGATGAGGAGGGAGGGAGGTGGAGGACCTGAGGGTGAGTGTGATGAGGAGGGAGGGAGGGAGGTGGAGGTCCTGAGGGTGAGTGTGATGAGGAGGGAGGGAGGTGGAGGACCTGAGGGTGAGTGTGATGAGGAGGGAGGGAGGGAGGTGGAGGTCCTGAGGGTGAGTGTGATGAGGAGGGAGGGAGGTGGAGGACCTGAGGGTGAGTGTGATGAGGAGGGAGGGAGGTGGAGGTCCTGAGGGTGAGTGTGATGAGGAGGGAGGGAGGTGGAGGTCCTGAGGGTGAGTGTGATGAGGAGGGAGGGAGGTGGAGGTCCTGAGGGTGAGTGTGATGAGGAGGGAGGGAGGTGGAGGTCCTGAGGGTGAGTGTGATGAGGAGGGAGGGAGGTGGAGGTCCTGAGGGTGAGTGTGATGAGGAGGGAGGGAGGTGGAGCACCTGAGGGTGAGTGTGATGAGGAGGGAGGGAGGGAGGTGGAGGACCTGAGGGTGAGTGTGATGAGGAGGGAGGGAGGCGGAGGTCCTGAGGGTGAGTGTGATGAGGAGGGAGGGAGGCGGAGGTCCTGAGGGTGAGTGTGATGAGGAGGGAGGGAGGCGGAGGTCCTGAGGGTGAGTGTGATGAGGAGGGAGGGAGGCGGAGGTCCTGAGGGTGAGTGTGATGAGGAGGGAGGGAGGTGGAGGTCCTGAGGGTGAGTGTGATGAGGAGGGAGGGAGGTGGAGGTCCTGAGGGTGAGTGTGATGAGGAGGGAGGGAGGTGGAGGACCTGAGGGTGAGTGTGATGAGGAGGGAGGGAGGTGGAGGTCCTGAGGGTGAGTGTGATGAGGAGGGAGGGAGGGATGTGGAGGTCCTGAGGGTGAGTGTGATGAGGAGGGAGGGAGGCGGAGGACCTGAGGGTGAGTGTGATGAGGAGGGAGGGAGGCGGAGGTCCTGAGGGTGAGTGTGATGAGGAGGGAGGGAGGCGGAGGTCCTGAGGGTGAGTGTGATGAGGAGGGAGGGAGGCGGAGGTCCTGAGGGTGAGTGTGATGAGGAGGGAGGGAGGCGGAGGACCTGAGGGTGAGTGTGATGAGGAGGGAGGGAGGTGGAGGACCTGAGGGTGAGTGTGATGAGGAGGGAGGGAGGTGGATGACCTGAGGGGGAGTGTGATGAGGAGGGAGGGAGGGAGGTGGAGGTCCTGAGGGTGAGTGTGATGAGGAGGGAGGGAGGTGGAGGTCCTGAGGGTGAGTGTGATGAGGAGGGAGGGAGGTGGAGGACCTGAGGGGGAGTGTGATGAGGAGGGAGGGAGGTGGAGGTCCTGAGGGTGAGTGTGATGAGGAGGGAGGGAGGGAGGTGGAGGACCTGAGGGTGAGTGTGATGAGGAAGGAGGGAGGTGGAGGACCTGAGGGTGAATGTGATGAGGAGGGAGGGAGGGAGGTGGAGGACCTGAGGGTGAGTGTGATGAGGAGGGAGGGAGGTGGAGGTCCTGAGGGTGAGTGTGATGAGGAGGGAGGGAGGGAGATGGAGGACCTGAGGGTGAGTGTGATGAGGAAGGAGGGAGGTGGAGGACCTGAGGGTGAGTGTGATGAGGAGGGAGGGAGGGAGGTGGAGGACCTGAGGGTGAGTGTGATGAGGAGGGAGGGAGGTGGAGGTCCTGAGGGTGAGTGTGATGAGGAGGGAGGGAGGTGGAGGACCTGAGGGTGAGTGTGATGAGGAGGGAGGGAGGTGGAGGACCTGAGGGTGAGTGTGATGAGGAGGGAGGGAGGTGGAGGACCTGAGGGTGAGTGTGATGAGGAGGGAGGGAGGTGGAGGTCCTGAGGGTGAGTGTGATGAGGAGGGAGGGAGGTGGAGGTCCTGAGGGTGAGTGTGATGAGGAGGGAGGGAGGGAGGTGGAGGTCCTGAGGGTGAGTGTGATGAGGAGGGAGGGAGGTGGAGGTCCTGAGGGTGAGTGTGATGAGGAGGGAGGGAGGGAGGTGGAGGTCCTGAGGGTGAGTGTGATGAGGAGGGAGGGAGGGAGGTGGAGGACCTGAGGGTGAGTGTGATGAGGAGGGAGGGAGGTGGAGGACCTGAGGGTGAGTGTGATGAGGACAGAGGGAGGTGGAAGTCCTGAGGGTGAGTGTGATGAGGAGGGAGGGAGGGAGGTGGAGGTCCTGAGGGTGAGTGTGATGGGGAGGAAGGGAGGGAGGGAGAGAGGGAGGTAGAGGTCCTGAGGGTGAGTGTGATGAGGAGGGAGGGAGGTGGAGGTCCTGAGGGTGAGTGTGATGAGGAGGGAGGGAGGTGGAGGTCCTGAGGGTGAGTGTGATGAGGAGGGAGGGAGGTGGAGTTCCTGAGGGTGAGTGTGATGAGGAGGGAGGGAGGGAGGTGGAGGACCTGAGGGTGAGTGTGATGAGGAGGGAGGGAGGGAGGTGGAGGACCTGAGGGTGAGTGTGATGAGGAGGGAGGGAGGTGGAGGTCCTGAGGGTGAGTGTGATGAGGAGGGAGGGAGGGAGGTGGAGGTCCTGAGGGTGAGTGTGATGAGGAGGGAGGGAGGGAGGTGGAGGACCTGAGGGTGAGTGTGATGAGGAGGGAGGGAGGGAGGTGGAGGACCTGAGGGTGAGTGTGATGAGGAGGGAGGGAGGGAGGTGGAGTACCTGAGGGTGAGTGTGATGAGGAGGGAGGGAGGTGGAGGTCCTGAGGGTGAGTGTGATGAGGAGGGAGGGAGGGAGGTGGAGGTCCTGAGGGTGAGTGTGATGAGGAGGGAGGGAGGGAGGTGGAGGTCCTGAGGGTGAGTGTGATGAGGAGGGAGGGAGGTGGAGGTCCTGAGGGTGAGTGTGATGAGGAGGGAGGGAGGGAGGTGGAGGTCCTGAGGGTGAGTGTGATGAGGAGGGAGGGAGGTGGAGGACCTGAGGGTGAGTGTGATGAGGAGGGAGGGAGGGAGGTGGAGGACCTGAGGGTGAGTGTGATGAGGAGGGAGGGAGGTGGAGGTCCTCAGGGTGAGTGTGATGAGGAGGGAGGGAGGGAGGTGGAGGTCCTGAGGGTGAGTGTGATGAGGAGGGAGGGAGGGAGGTGGAGGTCCTGAGGGTGAGTGTGATGAGGAGGGAGGGAGGGAGGTGGAGGTCCTGAGGGTGAGTGTGATGAGGAGGGAGGGAGGTGGAGGTCCTGAGGGTGAGTGTGATGAGGAGGGAGGGAGGTGGAGGACCTGAGGGTGAGTGTGATGAGGAGGGAGGGAGGTAGGTGGAGGTCCTGAGGGTGAGTGTGATGAGGAGGGAGGGAGGTGGAGGACCTGAGGGTGAGTGTGATGAGGAGGGAGGGAGGTGGAGGTCCTGAGGGTGAGTGTGATGAGGAGGGAGGGAGGTGGAGGTCCTGAGGGTGAGTGTGATGAGGAGGGAGGGAGGTGGAGGTCCTGAGGGTGAGTGTGATGAGGAGGGAGGGAGGTGGAGGTCCTGAGGGTGAGTGTGATGAGGAGGGAGGGAGGTGGAGCACCTGAGGGTGAGTGTGATGAGGAGGGAGGGAGGGAGGTGGAGGACCTGAGGGTGAGTGTGATGAGGAGGGAGGGAGGCGGAGGTCCTGAGGGTGAGTGTGATGAGGAGGGAGGGAGGCGGAGGTCCTGAGGGTGAGTGTGATGAGGAGGGAGGGAGGCGGAGGTCCTGAGGGTGAGTGTGATGAGGAGGGAGGGAGGCGGAGGTCCTGAGGGTGAGTGTGATGAGGAGGGAGGGAGGTGGAGGTCCTGAGGGTGAGTGTGATGAGGAGGGAGGGAGGTGGAGGTCCTGAGGGTGAGTGTGATGAGGAGGGAGGGAGGTGGAGGACCTGAGGGTGAGTGTGATGAGGAGGGAGGGAGGTGGAGGTCCTGAGGGTGAGTGTGATGAGGAGGGAGGGAGGGATGTGGAGGTCCTGAGGGTGAGTGTGATGAGGAGGGAGGGAGGCGGAGGACCTGAGGGTGAGTGTGATGAGGAGGGAGGGAGGCGGAGGTCCTGAGGGTGAGTGTGATGAGGAGGGAGGGAGGCGGAGGTCCTGAGGGTGAGTGTGATGAGGAGGGAGGGAGGCGGAGGTCCTGAGGGTGAGTGTGATGAGGAGGGAGGGAGGCGGAGGACCTGAGGGTGAGTGTGATGAGGAGGGAGGGAGGTGGAGGACCTGAGGGTGAGTGTGATGAGGAGGGAGGGAGGTGGATGACCTGAGGGTGAGTGTGATGAGGAGGGAGGGAGGGAGGTGGAGGTCCTGAGGGTGAGTGTGATGAGGAGGGAGGGAGGTGGAGGTCCTGAGGGTGAGTGTGATGAGGAGGGAGGGAGGTGGAGGACCTGAGGGGGAGTGTGATGAGGAGGGAGGGAGGTGGAGGTCCTGAGGGTGAGTGTGATGAGGAGGGAGGGAGGGAGGTGGAGGACCTGAGGGTGAGTGTGATGAGGAAGGAGGGAGGTGGAGGACCTGAGGGTGAATGTGATGAGGAGGGAGGGAGGGAGGTGGAGGACCTGAGGGTGAGTGTGATGAGGAGGGAGGGAGGTGGAGGTCCTGAGGGTGAGTGTGATGAGGAGGGAGGGAGGGAGATGGAGGACCTGAGGGTGAGTGTGATGAGGAAGGAGGGAGGTGGAGGACCTGAGGGTGAGTGTGATGAGGAGGGAGGGAGGGAGGTGGAGGACCTGAGGGTGAGTGTGATGAGGAGGGAGGGAGGTGGAGGTCCTGAGGGTGAGTGTGATGAGGAGGGAGGGAGGTGGAGGACCTGAGGGTGAGTGTGATGAGGAGGGAGGGAGGTGGAGGACCTGAGGGTGAGTGTGATGAGGAGGGAGGGAGGTG
Source organism: Megascapheus bottae (assembly GCA_024803745.1). NCBI lineage: Eukaryota > Metazoa > Chordata > Mammalia > Rodentia > Geomyidae > Megascapheus > Megascapheus bottae. Next base: position 736,384 of record JANJXV010000021.1, on the reverse strand, counting down.
GAGGACCTGAGGGTGAGTGTGATGAGGAGGGAGGGAGGTGGAGGTCCTGAGGGTGAGTGTGATGAGGAGGGAGGGAGGTGGAGGTCCTGAGGGTGAGTGTGATGAGGAGGGAGGGAGGGAGGTGGAGGTCCTGAGGGTGAGTGTGATGAGGAGGGAGGGAGGTGGAGGTCCTGAGGGTGAGTGTGATGAGGAGGGAGGGAGGGAGGTGGAGGTCCTGAGGGTGAGTGTGATGAGGAGGGAGGGAGGGAGGTGGAGGACCTGAGGGTGAGTGTGATGAGGAGGGAGGGAGGTGGAGGACCTGAGGGTGAGTGTGATGAGGACAGAGGGAGGTGGAAGTCCTGAGGGTGAGTGTGATGAGGAGGGAGGGAGGGAGGTGGAGGTCCTGAGGGTGAGTGTGATGGGGAGGAAGGGAGGGAGGGAGAGAGGGAGGTAGAGGTCCTGAGGGTGAGTGTGATGAGGAGGGAGGGAGGTGGAGGTCCTGAGGGTGAGTGTGATGAGGAGGGAGGGAGGTGGAGGTCCTGAGGGTGAGTGTGATGAGGAGGGAGGGAGGTGGAGTTCCTGAGGGTGAGTGTGATGAGGAGGGAGGGAGGGAGGTGGAGGACCTGAGGGTGAGTGTGATGAGGAGGGAGGGAGGGAGGTGGAGGACCTGAGGGTGAGTGTGATGAGGAGGGAGGGAGGTGGAGGTCCTGAGGGTGAGTGTGATGAGGAGGGAGGGAGGGAGGTGGAGGTCCTGAGGGTGAGTGTGATGAGGAGGGAGGGAGGGAGGTGGAGGACCTGAGGGTGAGTGTGATGAGGAGGGAGGGAGGGAGGTGGAGGACCTGAGGGTGAGTGTGATGAGGAGGGAGGGAGGGAGGTGGAGTACCTGAGGGTGAGTGTGATGAGGAGGGAGGGAGGTGGAGGTCCTGAGGGTGAGTGTGATGAGGAGGGAGGGAGGGAGGTGGAGGTCCTGAGGGTGAGTGTGATGAGGAGGGAGGGAGGGAGGTGGAGGTCCTGAGGGTGAGTGTGATGAGGAGGGAGGGAGGGAGGTGGAGGTCCTGAGGGTGAGTGTGATGAGGAGGGAGGGAGGTGGAGGTCCTGAGGGTGAGTGTGATGAGGAGGGAGGGAGGTGGAGGACCTGAGGGTGAGTGTGATGAGGAGGGAGGGAGGTAGGTGGAGGTCCTGAGGGTGAGTGTGATGAGGAGGGAGGGAGGTGGAGGTCCTGAGGGTGAGTGTGATGAGGAGGGAGGGAGGTGGAGGTCCTGAGGGTGAGTGTGATGAGGAGGGAGGGAGGCGGAGGACCTGAGGGTGAGTGTGATGAGGAGGGAGGGAGGTGGAGGTCCTGAGGGTGAGTGTGATGAGGAGGGAGGGAGGGAGGTGGAGGTCCTGAGGGTGAGTGTGATGAGGAGGGAGGGAGGTGGAGGTCCTGAGGGTGAGTGTGATGAGGAGGGAGGTAGGAGGAGGTCCTGAGGGTGAGTGTGATGAGGAGGGAGGGAGGGAGGTGGAGGTCCTGAGGGTGAGTGTGATGAGGAGGGAGGGAGGGAGTTGGAGGTCCTGAGGGTGAGTGTGATGGGGAGGAAGGGAGGGAGGGAGAGAGGGAGGTGGAGGTTCTGAGGGTGAGCATGGTGGACTAGGTGGCTGGGAATCCTGAGAGTGTGGGTGGTGGGATGCCAAGGGGTTCTGGGAGCTCCTAGGAGATTCCCAAGACTGGGAGTTCTGGGTAAGTAGTAATGGGCCCCACCCAAATGGCCTCCTTTGGGGGAGCAGGCTGGGAAAGGGGGTATCTGCACCCGAGTGGAAAGGACACTCACCTGGTCTAGCAAGGGTGAAGGAAAGACTGGTGTGCCCCTGACCAGGACAGAGGCCGCAGAGGACAGCCCGGCCTGGGCCAGAATCCCTGGTAACCACTGGTGCCCTAGTGAGGGGTAATTACGTCCGGTCCCCTGGCCTAGGATGCAGGAAACCCAGACACCCTTGAAGATTTCAAAAGCACAGCTTTGTAGGCAGGACCTTAGAAGTCTAAGCCTTTACTCCAACTTACTGCTTCCACTTTGGCTTAAGCCATAAAAATTCAGTGTCTTGACCATTTTTCCATTTGGAGATTAATTCCAAAGTGATTTAAGAGAGAAACCGCCATGTCCCTTTGGTTTTGTGTGGTTTCTTGTGGATGAAGGCTAGGGTGGTAGCCATGAGCTGAAGAGTTCAGGGACAGTGTCTGGGCCCAGAGTTCAAGCCCCACGACTGACCAAAAAAAAAAAAAGAAAAGAAAAGAAAAGAAAAGAAATATCAGGTAAGTGCCCTGGCCCATGCCTGTGATCCTCGCTACTCAGGGGCCTGAGGATCTGAGGATCTCAGTTCAGAGCCAGCCTGGCCACAGAAATCCCTGAGATTCTTACTCCAATTAACCACAGAAAATGGAAAGTGGCACTGTAGCTCAAATGGTAAAGCACTAGCCCTGAGCTGAAGAACTCAGGGATAGCACCGAGCCCATAGTTCAAGCCCCACGACTGACAGAAGAAGGAGGAGGAGGAGGAGGAGGAGGAGGAGGAGGAGTATATGAAGGGGCAGCAAGAGAGCAAAATGCACAGAAAGTTTGAGAGTCCACAGGAAACAAGGTTACAATATTAAAATATCAAAGTTTCAGTTAGAGAACTGAAAATATTATTTACTGTTTTCAAACTAAATGTGAGAAAAAGATGAAGAAAAGATAGCAGAAACAAGCAGCAGGTCTAAGGTAAAAGGCTGAGCACAACCAAGAAGAAGCACGACTGGGGCCGCCGAAATAAGTTTGAACACAGTAATTGGAGACCCGATTGAACTCGATTCTAGGCACAGTCCTTGAACTTCTTTTGCTCAAGGCCAGCACTCTACCCCTGGCTTTTTCTGCGGTATAGAACCCAGGGTTTCATGCATGCTAGGCAAACACTCTACCACTAGGACACATTCCCAGCTCCTCAATTTATTTTTAAAGAACAGCTTTATAAAGATTGTACACAGTGTTACAAATACTATTCCATCACCTACACCTGAGGAGTGTCACAAATCCTCAGGTTCTGGTCACTTCACTGTAAGCCCATTACTGGCCTCTGCTTCCATCCAAACTTGTCAAGGACTTAGAGCTCACTTGTTTGGGCAGGTGTGGTGCTTCGTAATCCGAGCACCTGGAAGGATGTGGCAACAGGTCTTAAGTACAAGAATACCTTTGGTTAGCACAACTTAGTTAAATATGAAAACAAAAAAATGAAAAACTCATTTTGTTCTTGAAACAATTTTATTTGTGAAAACAACACAACAAAAATGCGCTTGAAATAGGACAAAAAGTATGAATCCCTATCTTGTTTCTCATAAGGTGGGGTAGAACAAGTGTCGGTAGCTCATGCCTGTAACAGCTGTTTGAGAAGCTGAGGTGAGGAGGATTTGGTTCAAGTTGACCTCACTTCTCAGCCAGTGGCATTGTGGTGTATGTTTGGGAGGCTGAGATGAGGAAGATCAAGTTTCTAGACTAACCCCAGGAAAGAAAAGTTTGTGAGACTCCATACCAACAGACTCTGAGGTCAAACTGCAGTGTCCCCAAAGGCATGGAGGGAGGGGAAGGTATGAATAGAATGAAGAATGAAAACTAGAACATACTTGCAACTTAGCACACCTCGCAAATGACTGTTTTTAATCAGTCATGGGGCTTGAACTAAGGGCCTGGGCACTGTCCCTGTGCTCTTTTGCGCAAGGCTAGCACTCTACCACTTTGAGCCATAATGCCACTTTTGACTTTTGAGTGGTGAATTGGAGGAGATAAAGAGTCTCACAGACAGCAGCCAGGCCCCCAGAGTTCAAGTCTCATGACTGACAAGACAAAAAAAAAAAAGTCTCACAGTGATTTTTTTTCTACTTAGGCTGGTTTTGAATCACAATCCTCAGATGCAGCCTCTGGGTAGCTAGGATTTACAGGTGTGCCCAGCTACGTCCTGAATGTATAAAGAATACTTCCAAACCCATCAGAGACAAACTGGCCACGACAAGGGGGGGAAACCCCACAAAGAGCACAAATATCCAGGGCACAGTCAGTTTCCTTGCACAGAAGAGCATGAAAAGGCCAATGACCTAACAAGGAATTTGGACACACACTCAGGACAAATATTAAAGTGGGACAAGACTCCCTGGTGCACAGAGCAGAGCAGCTAAAAACACACATATCTTGCTGGCCCACGTACACAGTAGTCCCCATTCTCACCCAATACCATGGCATTACCTAGTGAAGTTGGACATATCTATTGCTGTACAACAAACCACTTCAAAGACTCTACAGCCTGAGACATCACCAAAATGGCATACTTGCACCACTGCTGGCCTGGCTCAAGCCATGGGCTCAGGGCCCTCAGAGGCTTCCTTGTGCTCCAGAAACAAGATAGTCCCAAGAAAACCAGATGGGACCCGACCCACATTCCTTCTCATACTAGCCTTGGAAGGCACAGCAATTGAGTCTGCGGCCCACACTCCCTTCCCTTAAATCTGGACACACTTCCCTAGGAAGCACGAGTGTGCGAGTCTATGTTTTCTAAAATACTATTTAATACTATTTTTCTTTCTTTCTTTTCTTTTTTTTTGCCAGTCCTGGGGTTTGAACTCAGGGCCTGGGCACTGCTCCTGAGCTTCTTTTGCTGAAGCAGGCACTCTACCACTTGAACCACCGAACCACTTCTGGCATTTTCTCTGTATGTGGTACTGAGGAATTGAACCTAGGGCTTCATGCATGCTAGATAAACATTCTACCACTAAGTTACATTTTCAGTCCTCTTAAAATACTAGTTTTCTTAATTTGGGGAAAAAATATGTTTTACCAACCTTTCCTCTTAATAGACATCAGACCTCATTTTCATAAGATTATTAAATTGTGTGACTAAGGCCCTAGGCAGATATCATATTTGAGAATAAATTTCAAGTGAGCCAGACCCACTCTGGCTAAATAAAGAACAATCCATTCTAGAGAATAAATTTCATATTATACTCACAGCGAGAGCCAGGATTGAAACACAGTCCCACACGGGCTAGGACTTACATTCTGATATACAGTATCTCAGTCCCACAAGTAGTAAGGAAGGTTCTTGCCTTGGTAAGCCAAGAACCCTGGCAGACACTGAGGCCCAAGAGAGGTTATGAATGAACTTACCTGAAGAGCCAGGTGCCAGTGGCTCATGCCTATAATTCTAGCTACTCAGGAAACTGAGATATAAGGATCCTGTCAGACTCTTAACTCCAATGAACCACTCAGAAAAAGCCAGAAGTGGCACTGTGGCATAACTGGTAGAGGGCTAGCCTTGAGCAAAAGCAGCTTGGGGACAGCACCCAGACCCAGAGATCTAGCCACAAGACCAGCAAAACAAACAAACAAACAAACAAAAAAACCTTACCTCCATACACAAGGCAGGCAGGCAAAAGGAGGGAGGTTAGTTTGGTTCCATTTCCTAAGTGAGGTGGAGCAGAGGAAATTAAGAGGTTCAGCCCTGCATTCCTCATAATGACACTTCTAGACTGAGTTGATTTTCTGGTCTTGGTCTTTCGTAACATACAGCTTAGATGTGCCACATAAGGAGAAGCTTCATCCACATTAATTACCACTTCTTACAGCACCCCTGTAGATGAATCAGATCAGCATACAAGAAAAGTGGCTTTCTGAAGCCAGCAGGAACAAAGAACTAAAACAGCCGGGCAGAAGGCAGTGTGTGTCCTCTCAGCAGTCTACTGAACGTGGTCCAGTAATCACACCAGCCAACCTGCTCTCGCACTACTGATTAGACAGTTTACAACTTTGGTTTGATGGCATAGAAAAGGAATTCTTCTCACTAGTGTGTCAGGAATTACTTTTGCCTGGAAGATACATTTAAAAAAAAGAATCACAGGGGGTTGTGGGGGGGGAGGGAAATGGGTACCAAGACATGTGAAAGGGTATCAATGTACGTGAATTAATGCACCTTCTACCTGGCAAATATCATGTAACCCTTTTACTAATTACAATTAAAAAAAAAGGAATCACAGTTTGAAGGCCCTCTAAAAACACTAATGTTGTTGTTCCTGTTTTCTGTTTTTGTGTCCTAGTCCTGGGCTTGAACTCATGGCCTGCGCTCTGTTCCTGAACTGTTTTGCCCAAGGCTAGTACTCTACCACCTGAGCCATATCTCCATTTCTGGCTTTGGGGGATTAGCTAGAGGTTAGAGTCTCAGAGACTTTCCTGCCTGGGCTGGTGATACACCACAATCCTCAGATCTCAGCCTCTTGAATAGCTAGAATTACAGGTATGAGCCACCAGCACCTGGGACATTTTATTTCTTTTTTAATATAGATTAGCAAGCTTCTTTAGGAAGCTTTTTTTTCCCAATATTTCCCTACCTAACCCAGCACAGTGGCTCACATCTGTAATCCTAGCTACTCAAGAGGCTGAGATCTGAGGATCAAGGTTCAAAACCAGCCCGGGCACAAAAGGACCAGAGACTCTTATCTCCAATTAACCCCTAGAAAATGAGAAGTGGGGCTTGGCTCAAGGGTAGGGCAGTAGTCTTGAGCTGAAGAGCTTGGGGACAGTGCCCAAGCCAAGTTTAAGCCCCATGACCCACCAAAAAGAAAAAAATGTCTCTGTCTGGTCTCTGAATCAGGCTGGCCATGGTGCTGACCTTCCTCATGGATGATTAAGTAAGCCTCTGAAGCAGGCTCACTCTGGAGTTGTATGAGTCATGCTCTTAACTTCTTGAAAATTATGCATTAACAGTTTCTGAATCCAGCTACATCCTCAGCACCTACTCTATGTCTAATAAGCCTCTCAGACTCTGTCCCCCCTGCTGTGAGCAGAACTGGGTCTCCTGGAATGTCTCCAAGTCCTCAGCCACGGATTTTTGAACCCCAACTTTGTTTGGAAACAGACTTTACACATCTAGTCAAGATCAGGTCACTGAGTCTTAACCCTGTGGCTAATGTCCCAGAAGTCAGCCAGGTAGGCACAGATTCTGGAGTAAGGAGCCACACGCCACAGACCAGGAGTTGAAAGAGGCAGGGAAATCAGATTTCAGGGGGCAGTCCTTCCGACATTCATTTCAGGCTTCTGGCCTCCAGAGGGCAGGGCAATCCACTTCTGTTGCTTTAAGAACACCTAGCCTGTGATGCTTCATCACAGCTGAAAGCATGAACGCACAGTGTCAGTGACATCTTCATGCTTTCCACTGAAAGGCAACCCCACTGCTCACAGGGAACCCACAGTGCCTCCTGAGCAGCCCTACATCATCTGTCCCCCTTTACCCTCTATCTCCACACAGCAGCCCAGGTGACCTGCCACTCCTGGGCTGGGAACTGCCCAACGATCATGCTCCTCAGAACGCAAATCAGAGCCTTCCCCCAACAATCCCATTAAAGACAGGCAACTTGGCCAGGCAGTGGTGGCTTAGGCTCATGCCTGTAACCCTAGCGACTCAAAAGGCTGAGCTCTGGGAATTAGTTCAAAACCAGCCCAGCCCAGGCAGGAAAGTCCAGAGGTTTTTATTTTTATTTTTATTTTTTTATTTATTTGCCAGTCTGGGCTCTGTCCTTGGGTTTTCTCAAGGCTAGCGCCCTACCCTTTGAGCACCACTTCCAGTTTGTTACTGGTTAATTGGAGATATGAGTCTCACAGATTTTTTGTGCCCAAGCTGGCTTTGAACCACAATCCTCCGATCTCAGCCTCCTGAGTAGCTGGGATTACAGGTGTGAGCTACAGGAACCAGCTCCAAGTACCCACCAAAAAGCTGGAAGTGGAGCTCAAGTGGTAAAGTGCCAGCCTCATTGAGTCCAAAAGCCCAGGGGCAGCACCCAGGACATTAAAGTTCAAGCCACAGGACCGCACGCACATCCATGGGGGTGTACGTGCAGGCACGTGCAGGTACATGCAGGTGCGTGCACACATGCCAGCACACGCACTCCCCCCCCCTCAACAACTTAAACAGACATTTCTCCAAAGGAGACATACAAAGGGGCAATGAGCAATAGAAAGATGGGCACATCATCAACCCCAAGGCACCCACAGTGCAATCCACAAAGATGCTGCTGCATGGCAGAAAGACAGGAGGCAAAACTCCAGGAACACACCAGGACCTTCACACAGCTTCTGTGCACCACAGGGAGCAGTCCTCAAAATGCTATGCATGAAGTGAATGCATGATGCTGCATTAAGAAATGGAAAGCCATGTCTTGTATGAGACAATTCTCATATATGTGGACATTATCAGCAGTACTAGTCACAGTAGCTGAAGTGTGAGAATGACTAACGAATAGAGAAATAAGACAGGGTGTATCCATGGATACATACTATATGACAATAAAAACAAATGCAGCCAGGTACCAGCTGTTCTGAATCACTACAAAATTACAGTTGCCTGTAATTCTTGCTACCAAGCTACTAAGGAGGCTGAGATCTGAGGAGCAAGGTTTGAAGCCAATCAAATCCAGGAGCTACTTATCTGGCAAAAAGCCTGAGGTGGAGATGTGGCTCTCCTAGTGTTACTAAGTTTCTCACCAGCCTGCCTTTCTGCAACAACTCAAATGGTGGCCCTCAACCTTGAGCAGAAGAGCCAAGTAAGAGAACAAGTCCTTGAGTTCAAGCCCGCACACAAAAGCCCAGAAACCCAAGTGTAATGGACTTGGAGAATGTCTCCAAAATAAAAATTAAAAACCCACCAAATAAAACAAAATAAAGTGGTGATGTGCCTTGAGCACAAAGGGGATCAGGCACAGCACCCAAACCCGGAGTTCAAGCCCACAAGCCCCCCCCCCCAAAAAAAATACTTTGTTTCAATTGGGCTAGGAATGTGGCTTAGCAGTAGAGTGCTTGCACAAAACCCTGTCCTCAACACCACATAAACAGAAAAGGCTAGAAGTGGTGCTGTGAATGAAGTGGTAGAGTGCTAGCCGTGAGCAAAAAGCAGCTCAGAGACAGTACCAAGGCCTTGAATTCAAGCCTCAGAACTGGAACAAATAAATAAACAAAACAAAACTGGCACATGCTCAAACATGGTTAAACTTGGAAATTTTGCTCAACAAGAGAAGACAAAAGGACACCTACTGTATGATTTCAGAATGGTCTGAATGGTCAAGTCCACAGACATAAACCAGGTTTGGCCAGGCACCAGTAGTCCATGCCTATAATCCTAGCTACTCAGAAATGTGATTATCTGGGGCAGGGAGTTTGCCCTAATGATAGAGTGCTTGCCTAGCATACACGAAGACCTGGGTTGGATTCCTTGGTACCACATACATAGAAAAAAGCTGCAAGTGTTGCTGTGGCTCGAGTGGTAGAGCTCTAGCCTCGAGAAAAATAAGTCCAAGGACAGTGCTCAGCTCCTGAGCTCAAGCCCAGGACTGGCAAAAAGAAAAAAGAAAGAAAGAAATATGATTATCTGATGATTATGGTTCAACGCCAGTGAGGACAGACAAATCCCTGTGAGACTCTTATCTACAATTACCTGGCAAAAAGGCAAAAGTGGAGCTTGAGCTCAAATGGCATAGCTGTCAGCCCTGGTAGAAAAAGCCAAGGGAGGGGGGGAGGGAGGTTAGCTGGTTTAGGTGCCAGAGACTCCAGAAAGAAATGGGAAATGACTGTGGGCAGCCAGGGGCTTCTTTTGTGGATGATGAAACTGCTCTAAACATGATTGTGGACAAGGTCACACAATCCTATAAGTACACGAAAACCATGACCTGGATGCTCTGAATGGGTGAGCTGGGTAGTGTGAAAGTTACAACTCCATGAAAAAGGTTAAAATAAAACTAGAGGCTGACAGTTCAGGATTAGATGATGAGGACTCAGTCCTCCCGCCTCATAGATGACCCAGCGGGCACTTACAGGATGCCGATCTGGGCTTGGGAAGCAGGCTGGCCAGACGGGAGCATGGCAACTCCCAGCCCAGGCCCCAGGCATCACTCCCAGGGAAGTCAGCGGGGACCAAAGCAGGGCTGAGGCAGTGTCTACCTCGCAGCAGCCTCTTCCCCCGGGTCAGCAGCTCTGGGAGAAGTGAGAAGCACCCCCATCCCTCAGGCAGTGCCTGCTAGGGCCCACGATGGGTACACCAGACCAGCACAGGGAGGGAGGGGCGCTTGGCCAATGACAGGGAGGCACAGACCCCCAGCACACATCCCCAATGTCTGCTCGACTGTGAAAGACGCCTACAGGGAGACGGGTCCACGTTGAAGTGTACAGCTGCAAAGCTGGCGAAGGAAAGCGTGCCGACCGTAACGAACGGTCCGGGCCGTCCTCCTCCCGCAGTACCGGGGTGGGACGCGGGCGGGCGCGGCGGCTGCCGCTGGCTTCCGGGCCGCTCCCGCGGGCCGGGTCCCTCCCACGGGTCGGCAAGGTCCGCGCCCCGGGCGGAGGGCCTGAAACAAACCCAGGGCGCCCAGCCGGCGGCGAGGAAGTGACTGCTGCGTGGGGCAGATCCCGCCGCAGAAAGCGGCGACCTGCAGGCTGGGGCGTACGAGCCACACGCCGCGCGAGCGACGCGGCCTGCGGGCCCGGGCCCCGCGCCGGCTGCCCGCCGACCCCCGGCCGGCCGCGCCCCGGCCCGGCGTCCGCCCTGGCCGGCGGGGCGGGGCCCGACGGGCGCCGGCAGCCCGCCCGCCCGACCCGCCCCGGAGGCCCGCGGCCGGCCGCGGGGTGGGCGCCGCGCCGCCGCCCAGCCGCCGGAGCTCGGGCGTGAAGCCGCGGCGTCGGGAGCGGCCCGCACGGCCGGCCCGCGCATCCGTACTGCGCTCGCCTAGTCCGGGCGACGACGTGAGGCCCGGAAGCGCGACAGCGCCTGCGTCGTCTCCCGGAGGCGCTCGGCGGGCGCCTGCGTGATGTGCCTGCCGGGCCGAGGGGCGGGGCGAGAGGGTGGGACTGCGCCTGCGCGGCCCCGCCCGGCCCCGCCCGGCCCCGCCCTACCCGGGTCCTAAGTGTGTTGGCGCACCCGGTCCACGCCGCGGACTCGGGGCGGGGCAGGTGCGCCAGACTGCGCCTGCGCGCGGCAGCCCCGCCCCGGCCCCGCCCCCGGGCCGCGCGGGGCCCTGGGAGGGGCGCGCAGCGTCCGGCGGCGTCGCGGGCGGCGGGGCCGGGGCGGCGGGAGGGGCGGCGGGGGCAGACAAAGCGGCTAATGAATGGGCGCGCCCTCCGCGGCGTCCGCCGCCTGCCGGCCCGCTTCGCGCCCCGCCGGCGCTTCAGGTGAGTGCGCGCGCGGGGCCCCGCCGCGATGCGCGTCCGCCGCGGGGCGGCCTCGCGGCCGGGCCGGGGTGGGGGGGGCGCGCCATTGTCCGCCGGGGCGCCGGGCCGGGCCGGAGCGGCCTCCCCGCCCCGCCGGCTGACAGCTGCGGCTCCCGGGCCGCCCGCGGGGCCCGTTCCCGCCACGCCGCGGCGCCCGCTCCGGCCAGGCTCGCCGGCCGCCGCGTCACGCGTGCGCCCGGCCCGGAGGACTGGGCGTCCGCCGCCGCCCCGGCTTCCCGCCCCGGCTTCCCGCCGCGCCCCCGGGCCCCCGCGCCCCTTTGTCCGGGGTCCGCGGGGAAAGGGGAAGTTACTTGTGCTGGGGCGAGGCGGGGTGGCCCGGGCGCACGGCTCCCCCGGACGGCCGCTCGTCCCGGCGCTCCACAAAGAAACGGAGGCAGGACCCGGAGGGCGATTTCCGTGTGCCAGCGCCTCCTCCTGATGACGAGGGCCCTGCGTCCGACGGGGTCTGTCCGGCTGAACCCCCCCGGGCACGGAGCCGAGCACCGCGGTCCAGGCGCCGCGCAGGTTCCGCGCAGGAGGCTTCCTGGGCGCTCTGCACACTTTGCCTTTCCTCCAGAAAGACCTTCCACAAGGAAGAGTTTGCGAGTCTCCACAAAGTGTCAACGAGCGAGTGCTTTCTTTAGGCGGGGCGGGGAGAGAAGCCGAGATTTCTGAGTCCACTGGACGGTACATTCACTCCAGGGGTCCTAGGCCGTGTTCCTGGAGGGGTGGTGGATGTTCACGCACTTGTCTTCTGACACCTTGGAGGAGAGTTTAGAGGAAAGGATGAGTACAGGTGTTGGGCGCAGTTTCTTTTGTGGCCCTTGGGTTTGCAAAGTGGGGAGAGCTGAGAAGTGAAGACAACTGTCCACAGCCAGTGCATTTACCTCTTCCTGTCACGGCTGCATTCCCTCCCTGTCTGCCTTCAGCCGCTTCAGCTTCTGCTGTCCTCCGTTACTGGAGAGTTGCTGTAGTTCAGAGTGAATTCAGGCAAGACCCAAACATAGTGAAAATGGTAGAAAGAAATACAGCAGAGAAAGGAGATGTGTGTGTGGCTTGATGTGCACTTGAGATCATCACATTCAGCCATCTCCAGGCCGAAGACATGAGCGTCAGGGTGAGCTAGAGGAAGATGGTGGGGCCGGGACACTCTGGAAGAGTTCTAGTACAGGTGTGACGGGGCGGTTATTATCTCTGTCCTGTTTCCCCCAAGTCTCAGAGAAGTTGTTATCACTGTCATCAGTTTCAGGGAGCAGTCTGGTTCTGTGAGATTCCTCCAGCTTTAGGGTGCAGCCTGGTCATTAGAGTAATCTTCCCTATTTTGAGGTGATCTTTCCTACAGGCTCTGCTGTTCTTTTAGGTTAGGTATAAAGATAGTTATCTTTTTTTTTTCTTCTTGAAGCCAAGGTGATTGCAAAGTGACTGTTAAAAGAATGGCCTAAAGGGGTGACATTATCCAAAAAGAATTGTAATCTTTACCTGACCATGTTAACTGTAACTCCTCTGTACATCATTTCTTTTTTTTTTTTTCTACCTGTCCTGGGGCTTGAACTCAGGACCTGGGCACTGTCCTTGGACACTTTGCTCAAGACTAGTGCTCTGCCACTTAAGCCACAGCAACACTTTTTCTAGGTATGTGGTACCGAGGAATTGAACCCAGAACTTCATGTATGCTAGGCAAGCACTCTACCACTAGGCCAAACTACCAGCCCCTTATTTTCTTTTTTTTAAATTGTTATTATAAAGGTGATGTACATGGACAAAAAAAAAAAAAAAGCTCAAGGACAGTGTCTGCACCCTGAGTTCAAGCCTCATGACTGGATAAAATAAGAAATAAAAAAGAATGACCTAGAGCAAAGACAAATGTAAAATAGAATCAGAGATGCCAGGCTTTTGTGACTACAGCAAAACAAAAGCCAGTTAAGTGTCCATTACAAATAGGCACTTAACTAGATTGACAGTGTGTCCTGTGAGTGAGAAGGATAGCATTCGCCTTTGGGGTTTGAGTACATATTTTAAGATTGCTTGTGAGAGCCAGCATGGTGGGTCACACCTGTAATCCTGGCTACTCAGGAGGCTGAGATCTGAGGATCCCGGTTCAAAGCCAGCCCAGGCACTAAAGACTCTTATCTCCATTTAACCACTAGAAAACCCGAAGTGCCACTGTGGCTCAAGGGGTAGGGTGGTAGCCTTGAGCTGAAGAGCTCAGGGACAATGCCCAGGCCCAGAGTTCAAGCCCCATGAGTGACCAAAAAAAAAAAAAAAGTTCAGTGGCTCACACCTGTAATCCTAGCTACCCTAGAGGCTGAGATCTGAGAATCATGGTTCAAAGCCTGCAAGGGGCACTGAAGAACATGAGACTCTTATCTCCAATTAACCTCTAGGAAATGGGAAGTGGGGCTGTGGCTCCAGGGGTAGGGCAGTAGCCTTGAGCTGAAGAGCTCAGGGACAGTGCCCAGGCCCAGAGTTAAAGTCCATGACACACACACACACAAAAAGATTACTTGTGAGAAATTCTCTCTTTTTTTTTTTTTTTTTTTTGCCAGTCCTGGGCTTGAGCTCAGGGCCTGAGCACTGTCCTTGGACTTTCTCAAGTCTAGAGCTCTACCACTTGAGCTTCAGCACCATTTCTGGCTTTTTTTTTTTTTTTTTTCTATGTACGTGATAACCGAGGAATTGAACCCGGGTCTTCATGCATGCTAGGCACACACTCTACCACTAGGCCAAATTCCTGGCCTACTTGTGAGACATTCTTTCCCCTGCATCCAGTCTGTAGAACCGAGGTCACCTGTGAGTTGGAAAGTTCATTACAGTATTGACTTTGAGACCGTGTGATCTCATGTTTTAAGTTTCCTTCTCATTTCCCCTTGGCTCATGACAAACTGCTCCCTGTTGGGGTGGTAGTGACTTGCTGAGAGGAGGGTGCAGGGGAGGGAGAGCTTGGTGGCTCGTGCTTAGCCCTGTGGTGGGGGCCACTGAAGTGTGAAGTCACACCTCTGACCCTTCTATCAGATTGTCTCCTCTGCACAGAAGAGTTCAGTTACCAGCTGTTCTTATGTCTTGAGCATTTCCAAGGCATGAAGACATGAAAGGCAGGGATTTGTGGTTCTGACATACAGAGGCTTGTATGTCATGCAGTTCTCCATAAGAGTCACAGTGTGTGCTTAAGCTGTTCTTCCTTTCTGAGCGCCTCCACTCCGGCCTTCATTGTGCGTCTGTTGGGTGTACCAGCATGCTCCCTCCAGGAGCTCTTGCTTTCTGTACTCCAGTCTTCTGTAGCCTACTTTTCAGTACCTAGGCTTTTCTTAAGTCATTTGTTTGCTAATTATTTCCTATATTGGGATTTGAGCTATGATCTTACACTTGCTAGACAGGTATTGTGCCACTTGAACCATGTCCTCAAGTCCTTTTTTGCTATAGTTATTTTTTGCTTAGACCAGACTTGGACCACAGTTCTCCTTCCTCGCGGACCTTGCAGGTACATGCCATCATTCCTAGCTTGCTTATTGAGATGGAGCCTTGGTAAGTTTTTTCCTGGGTTGACCTTGAACTAGATCATTGCTTTTTGAATAGCTGGTATTATATGTGTGTACAACCATACCTAGCCCTTCAGCTAGTTATTTGATATGTGCTGTTGGTAGTCTAAATAATGGAAGACATTTCTGAAATAAAATCTTCCCTGTTTCTGAGACAGAGGGTACCTGATGAGACAGAGACATTTGGTTCTGTGTACCATGTACATTCTACATCAGTGTTTTTTGTTTTTTTTTTTCCCCAGTCCTGGGGCTTGAACTCAGGACCTGGGCACTGTCCTTGGACACTTTTTCTCAAGGCTAGAGCTCTACCACTTGACCCACAGCACCACTTCTGGCTTTTTCCGTGTATGTGGTATCAAGGAATTGAACCCAGGGCTTTGTGCATACTAGATGAACACTCTACCTCTAGGCCATGCTCTCAGCCCCACCAGAGTGGTGGTAGGAATCCATGTAAGCCAGAGCAAAGGCCGTGTAGCTGGTGTGCCTACCGCCCTACCTACTCAGGAAATACACTTGAGCAGAAGAGTTCAAAGCCAGCTTCAGCAACATAGTGAGACCCTACCTTTAAAAAGAAAGGAAGGATGAAAGTTAATGAATGCTCCAAAGAGGAATACCAGCAGGTCAAGGCCAGAGTTGGAGCTGGGTCTGAGGAGTATGCTTTGAACACCTTTGCTAGGAGACAGAAGGCCGGGCCCCCTGAGAAGCATCAGAATGGGGCAATCAGCCCCACCCTGCTGCAGCCTACGCCTGGCTCCTTGGGCATACGTTTTGGGGATTTACTTGTAGCTTAAGTTACATGGGGTGAAAAGCTGGGCCACTGCCCAATAAGGTGTGAGCTTAGCTTCCAACCTCTGCAAGTAGAGGCCTCCCAGCAGACATGGCCCCTGTTTTATGAAGTCTATACAGTAGTGGCAGCTGAGGCAAGACTGTGGCTGTCTCCTCGGTCCTGTTCTCGTAATTGCTCAGCTGCCTGCCCACTGGTCCTGGGGGGGGGAGGCCCTTGACCAGGTGGCCCCACAGCTGCTAGACTGCTGTATCCTCCAGCTCCACCTCTACAGACAGATGTTGTCAATAGATGCCCATTGAGGCTCACTGTGGGCTCTGCTCCACCTGCCTAACTCAGAGAACAGGGTGGGGGCTGTGTCACAGAAGCCAGGTTCCACGGGGAGGGAAATGGGGACCAAGACATGAGAAAGAGTATCAATGTATGTGAAATGCACCTTCTATCTGGTAAATATAATGTAACCCTTCTATTAATTACAATAAAAATATATGAAAAAAAAGCTAGGTTCCTTAATCTGTAGTAAAAAAAAATAATAATAATGTTTAAGGATTTCCAGCAGCTTTCAGCCATAGCTTCAATTCCGGAGCTGTTAGTGGTGGAGCTGCTCAGGACCCAGAGGAAAGGGAAGGTGGTAAGGGTGCTGGTGTTGAGTTTAGGGCGCCCACAATCTGAGCAATCCATGTTCTGGTATGTGTCCTAGAACATTTCAGGAACCAGTGACCTTAATGTGTTGTTTGCTAGCTTTGGAATGTGCTTTGTTTCCAAGGTAGCCTTATCTGGGCTTCTCACGTGTTTCATGAAGTAGCTTTGGTTCTCAGAATCTGAAGTTTAACCCTTTGGAGAGGCCTGTGGCTTTTAGCTTTGGCTACTCCATCTCAGGTTGGCCCCAGGCAAGATGACAGATTTTCTGCGAGTAGGCACAAAATTCCAGTGGCAGAGCTGGTTTGGGCTCTTGATACTGTTGCTGACCCACAGATGTCCATGGTAGGTTAAGACTGTTCTCTGGTGACCTGTCCAGAATCCACATCCTTCTCCTGGTTGGAGTCAGGCGGGGGCAACCTCGAGGTCAAGAGTTCCTTGTGAAAGGTCAGTATGTCCCCAGTCGAAGGTGAATATGTAGTTAGGTTTTCCGAGATTGTGCAGTGAAGTCTCAGCGTGCCTTGATTTTTTTTTTTTTTTTCTTTTTCAGTACTGGGGATGGAACTCAGGATGTTGTACTTTGCCTCTGAGCTATGTCCCAGCCCATGCATGACCTTTTTGAAAGAAATTGTAGACATCAAGACACTTTACCTCCAAGGGTCCTTTCCTCCTGAAGAGCTAAAAAAGCGCCCCCATTCTGAAGCAGCAACTGTCTTATTGTTTATGTAAACTGTGAGTGACCCAAAAGTGCACCTAAATTAAAGAAACAGAATTGTGGTGCCATTAAGTCCCAGGAATTGACCTGTCTGTGTTAAAATTAACCAGAACGCGTGTAAATTCAAGGGATGGCATTTGTTTTCCAAAGCAGAACTCGCATGTAAATTCAAGGGATGGCATTTGTTTTCTAAAACCATAAAACTACCCTTAGACAGCTAATTAGGACTCTACTGGTATAGGAATCCCCCTTAGTTCCAACTGCCTTGAACTGTCCCTAACCCCTACCTTATCTCATTCCAATAGCTGATTGCTGTGTTGATGTAAATCTGTAGTCTTTGCCTTTAAAAGCCCTGTAGAAAAGCTGTTCGAGGCTTCCTCCTGGGCTCCTGCTGTATGGGAGTGTAGGACAGAGCCCGGAGCCAGCCCGCCTGAATAAAGCCTTGCTTTTGCATTTCGGAACGTCTGACTCTCGGTGGTCTCTTGGTGGTCGTCCTGAGACTTGGGCATAAAACTCCTAAAAAGGAGTCTCACAGTCTCATTGTGGGATGGGTGTCCTGTACATGGACACAGAGAGCCCTGGTTTCACACAGCTAGCCAGCCGCAGTCTCCTCCTCCTCCTCTTCTTCTTCTCCTTCTTCTCCTTCTTCTCCTCCTCCTCCTCCTCCTCCTCCTCCTCCTCCTCCTCCTCTTCCTCTTCCTCTTCCTCTTTCTCTTTCCAGGCCTGGAGCTTGAACTTACGGTCTGAGCACTGTTCTTGGGCTTTCTCAAGGCTAATGCTCTACCACTTGAGCAAGAGCACCACTTCCAGCTTTTTTTTCGTATGTGGTACTAAGGAATCAAACCTAGGGTTTTGTGCATGCTAGGCAAGCACTCTACCACTGAGCCACGCTCCCATCCCCCAGCCAGTCTTGATTTCCCAGTGTCCCCACATCTTGAGGAGCTGATTTTTTCTAATCTCAGCAGGGCGGGGCCTTCTGTTACTCTCCCTGTGTGTTCTCTGTGTCCGGACAGTGGCAGCCTGAGTGGATCTTGGTGGCCCGCAGCTGGTGGGTGATGTTGCGAAGATGAGATTGCCCTGTCCTGGTGGTCAACAGCCCGTGGACTGTGGCGTGCCGTCCTTCCCAGTGCCTTCTCTTGAGCTCTTTTCCCTCAGCCAACTCAGGAGACCCCACTCATTCTTTCTTGTGAGGACCAACTTTGAGGAGGCATTTGGTAACCATTACCTCTCGTGGCAAATGTTGTTTGTTCACAGCAAGGCAAGCTGGTGGGTCTTTACTCATTCACAGGGTCAGCCACTCACTGTCTTTTCCCTGCGCGTGAGCAGGGTGCTGCATCCTCTCTCACCTCACGTCTTCTGAGGCCTTCAACTAGCCGTTTATTATTGAAGAAAGGTAGCTGACAAATTGGTATGTTTTATTTATTTATGTTAATTTCATTTAGATTACTTTTTGTTGTGTTTTCAGTGCTGAGCATAGAAGCCAGAGCCTTTTACATGCTAGGCAAAGAGACTACCAAAGAGTTATACCCCAAACCTGAGTTTGTATATTGCTTGTAGCCCTTTAGATAAACAAAGCTAGAAAATACATTTTTAGGGGCTGGGAGTGGTAGAGTGCTTGCCTAGCATGCACAAAGACCAGGGTTTGATTCCTTGGGACCATGTACATAGAAAAAGCCAAAAGAAGTGGAGTGCGGTAGCTCACACCTGTAATGCTAGCTACTTGGGAGGCTGAGATCTGAGGATCCAGGTTCAAAGCCAGCTCCGGAACAAAAGAACCTAAGACTGTTATCTCCAATTAACTACTAGAAAAACGGGAAGTGAGGCTGTGGCTCTTTGAAAGTAGAGCAGTAGCCTTGAGCTGAAGAGCTCAGGGACAACACACAGGCCCAGGGGAGGGTGGTAGCCTTGAGTTGAAGAGCTCAGGGACAGCGCCCAGGACAAGTTCAAGCCCAATGAACCACAAAAAAAAGAAAAAAGCCAGAAGTGGAGCTGTGGCTCAAGTGGTAGAGAGATAGCCTTGAGCAAAAGAAGCTCAAGAATGGTGCCCAGGTCCTGAATTTAAGCCCCAGGACTGACTAAAGAAATAAATATCCTGAATTCAGGCTGGGATGTAGGAATGTTGATCCTCAGGTCTCAGTCTCCTGAAGAGCTAGAGTGACAGGCGCAAGCTACTGGTGTCCATTTGTGAACAGGAAATCTTGATCCTTGAAGGCTCAAGTGTCTCTCCACAGTCTTAGCGCAGCGGACACAGCCCCCATGCTGGGGTGTATGTGTGTGTGTGCAAAGCTCCAGAGTGCCTTCTTCACACTCATGTGACAGCAGTCTTAGGATCAGGGTCTATTTATGTGAAAACAAAAGCCAATGTGATTTTTTTCCCCCTTAGGAATTTGGCACCAGAGAGTAGAGAACATTTTTTTCTAGTAGTAAACATTAGAGCAGTTGACAAATATATAAATAATTTGCTATGTATAGTACAGAAGTAGTCAAGCAGTAGGAAAACATAAAGTAGAAAGCGAAGCCCTTTCTTAGTTTCCATAGTTAACTTGAACTTGACCTTCTAGATGCTGAGGTGCAGGCACCCTGTTGACCCCAGGAGCCCTGTGTAGCAGCGGGGCTGTGCAGCCCTCTGGCCAGCTGGTCTTGGGACTCGGGGAGCCAAGCTGTCTCCGCAGGATGTGGTACAGGATAAGAAAGTCTGTCAGCTTCAAGTGGACACAAAGGTGGCTCCTGGGGAACACACGTGCGTGTGCACACATGCACATTGGTGATGTGTGGGGGTCCAGGCCTCCCTTTCTAAACAGCCTTCTACGTAGGGCTAGCATTCTACCACTAGAGGCAGGGTGAGGCCTGACCTGCAAAGTAAAAGCAAAAAGGATTGGGGGTCATGGCTCGTGATAAAGAGTACTGCAGAGAGAGAGAGACTGAAGGGCAGTAAACCTCAGCATATGGCGCACAGCCACTACAATAGGAAGCCAATTAAGTATTCCAGCTACCTTCAGTGTACTAACCTGAGCTCTAGGTTTAAACAGAGACAGAATCGGGGCAGGAGTGAGAAGTGTACGTAATTAAGTGATCCTAGGCTGAGTGTGGCCTCAGATCTTTGCATCAGTTTTGGTTCCACATTCCCTTGAGAGGGTTATTCCTGCTCCAGGGTAGCCTATTATAAGTAATTGTCAGTTGGGGCCTGCCTGTCCCGTGAGGTTCTAATGTTGCTTGGAGGTAGTTTCCATCCTTGTTATAAAGATGTCATCCATCAGTTCTGTCCTTAGAACCCAGGGTGACTGTAGGAGAGAGAAGAGCAAAAGGGACCAAGTGCAAAATGGAGGCAGAGATGCATCAAAGCAGTTCTAAGCACCTCTTCTAAGAAGGTGTCATCTGTGAGCCAGGAAATGAGAAAACAGACTGAGGCACAGCGCACCTGTGCAGGGCAGTGTGTGCCTTGTTCTGTGCCAGAGGACGCAGCAAGCTGTTTGTGTTGTGGCATTGCCCAACCACAGAGCTTCACAAACATTTTTGCACTGTTGGGGGGTGTCTCATTTCAGTGTGCGTCTGTGTGGGTCTATGGTAGGCAGTATGTGACCATCTCATGAGTGTAAGAGCCCTAGCCACACTGGCTTTTATATCAGACCCAGGCAAGACAACCAGAAATCCAGTAAATTCATGAGTGGATTAACTCACTCACAAGGACAAGGCCCTGCTCACCTTCCAAAGGGGACACCTGGTTCCACCTCTTAATAGCTAACTGACAATGGGGATTTAATTTCAAGGTAAGTATCCATGGGCACCAAGCTGGATTCAAACAGCATTCACCTAGCACCCAGCACCACTGTCCCTCCGCAGCCCTGAGCTAGCAGCCTCACTGTTGTGAAATGTTTTGTATTTTTTGGTCTGTTGGCTGGTTTGGTGGGCCTTGCTGTTATCTCTAAGTGCAGTGCAGTGGTGACACTGAGTAAGTAGGAATGGCTCCTTCACGCCCAGGCTCTGACCTCCCAGGGCTGGTGGGGCTGTTTCTTCGAGTTTGGCCTGGTTTTTAGTTGTTTTCATTTGCGTATGTTCATTGCACAAGGGAGTATACACACTACCCCACCCCTCCCTCCTCTCCCTGCCCCCTTCAGACAGTCTCCACAGCTTTCTATCCCCCACACTGCATCCCCTCCTAGCTCTCCCTGCTCCCAGTCCTGCCCATGCCAAGCCCATCTTACTTTACTGGTTTTGGTTTTTTTGTTTGTTCATTTGTTTCTTTGGTCCTGGGTCTGGAACATTGAGCCTGAGCACTGTCCTTGGGCTTTTCCCAAGGCTAGAGCTGTACCACTTGAGCCACAGCACCATTTCTGGCTTTTTCTGTGTATGTGGTACCAAGGAATGGAATCCAGGGCTTTATGCATGCTAGCAAGCACTCTACCACTAGGTCACACTTCTGGCTCTGGCCCTAGCTATTCAGGAGGCTGAAGTTGGGCTGTGGCTCAAGGGGTAGGGCAATAGCCTTGAGGTGAAGAGCTGGGACAATGCCCAGGCCCAGAGTTCAAGTCCTACAACCAGAAAAAAAAAATACTGAACGCTGGTGGCTTATCTTGTAATCCTACATATTGGGGAGGCTGAGATCTGAGGATCAAGATTCAAAGCCAGCCAGGGCAAACAATTCCTTAAGACTCTCATCTCCAATTTACCAAAACAAAAACAGAAGTAGAGCTGTGGTACAAAATGGTAAGACACAAGCCTACAGGGGAAAAAAAAAGGTTCAGAGACCTTGAGCCACCAGTAGCTCACGTCTGTAATCCTGGCTTCTCAGGAAGTTGAGATCTGAAGAGTCTCCCATGTGACAAAAAGCCACAAGTGAAGGTGTGTCTCACGTTCCAGTCTTGAGCAAAAAGCTAAGCAAGAATGGGGGCCCTGCACTCAAGCACCACTATCAGCACACACTCACACACACACACACACACACACACACACACCACTATTGATTTTGAGATGACACTCTTGAGCATATTTATGAAGAAACAAGTCAGTATACAGTTTATTGAAGCTGTGGAATTACACAAGGTGGCTATCAACTGATGAGCTCCACTTCTCCTTTGTGTGTATGTGTGTTCAAGCCGTGGGGTTTGAACTCTGGGCCTGGGCATTGCCTAGTAGAGATAAGAGTCTCACAGTCATTAGTGCCCGGGCTGG
Organism: Megascapheus bottae; assembly: GCA_024803745.1. NCBI lineage: Eukaryota > Metazoa > Chordata > Mammalia > Rodentia > Geomyidae > Megascapheus > Megascapheus bottae. The sequence goes on along the minus strand of JANJXV010000021.1, from coordinate 714,323 downwards.
CTTTGAACCACCATTCTCAGATCTCACCTTCCTGTGTAGCTAAGATTACAGCTGTGAGCCACTGCTCCCTGCTCCAGTTTTTGGGTTTTGTTTTGTTTTTTGCTTTTTATGGGGGGTTTTTGTGGTTTGGGTTTTCCTTTTTTTTTTTTGGTAGTATATTAGAGTTAAGAGTTTCACAGACTTTCTTGTCCAGGCTGGCTTCAAACGGCTATCCTGATATCTCAGCCTCCTGAGTAGCTAGGATTACAGGCGTGAGCCACCGTGCCTGGCTAAGGATTTTTAATATACTACATAGGACATGGGAGCATGAGACAGCTATGTAGAAGAATGGAATTGTTTGTGGGAAAATGGAGCAACAGAGTCAAGCTTAGAAAAACATCAGTTTTTCTCTTACATACAGAATCTAGACCTAGAAAACTTAAGACATCCTGAGGCCAGCCTAGGAGCACAGTGGCAGACCCTGTCATTTGGAAGGTTATAGCCCAGGCATAAAGCAAGATCCAACCTGGAAAGAATGTAGAAGGGTACTACAGGCATGGCTCAAGTGGTAGAGCGCCTGCCTGGTAAGTACAAGGCCTTACTTAATAAAGGCCAGAGGGTGAAATGTATCCAGGCATTTCACCCAAGAAAAGAGAAACAGTAAGTGAGTCATGGTGCCAGTTCTGGGGCCTGACTCAGGGCCACATGCCTCACTTGGCTTTTTCACTCGAGGCTAGCACTCTACCACTTGGCAGTCTACCCCCACTTCTGCTGTAAAGATGGAGATAGACTGAGGATTTGTCTGCCCCAGCTGGCTTTGAACCAAGATCCTCATCTCCCCAACACGAGTCTTTCTCACTACTATTTAGATGACTCCACTCTCTAGCTTTTTGGTAATATTAATTGGAGGTAGGAGTCTTATGAACTTCCCTTCCTGGGCTGGCTTCTGACCACAATCCTCAGATCTTAGTTTCCTGGGTAGGTAGGATTACAGGTGTGAGCAACCAGCACCCAGCTTTAATTAGTTCTCTGAGTTAGCTATTAAATACTTCTATGAGGTACCTCTGGCATACTGAAGGGTGAGGGTGTAAATCTACTTAATGTCAGAATAACTTTTTGTTGTTGTCAATTGTGGGGCTTAAACTCTGGGGCTGGGCGCTATCCTGGGCTGTAGCTCAAGGTTGTTACTGTACCACTTTGAGGCACAGCATCACTTCCCATTTTCTGGTGGTTAATTGGAGATAAGAGTCTCACAGACTTTAGTGCCTGAGCTGGCTTTGACCCGAGACCTTCAGATCTCAGCCTCCTGAGTAGCTCGGTTTATAGGCGTGAGCCACCGCACCCAGCTAAGCATAGTTTTTTATTCCTTTGCATCAGTCTTTTTAACAAGGGCCCATTTGATTTTGAGTTTAACATCTACTTTTCGCTGGTTTATTACAAAGTAAACTTTGTATTGCAAAAAGAAAAAAGCCAGAATGTCAGGAAAGGAGTTTTTCCTCCTACACATACTCAGGTGTATAAGTCCTTGACAGTATTGATTTGAATTGCATGCTTTAATTCTGGGATTAATTTGGTATTTTCTTTTATAGGAAATCCAGAGGGATGGAGTGTGTCTTGTCAAGATTTGGGGGATCCTGTCTTTAAGAGTAGAAGCAGGTCTCCCCCCCACTGCATCCGTCCTATCCACACAAGAGCAGTCAGTAGCAGTGGCGGCGGAGGGCAGCGCTCTGTGCCCTGAAGATGGTCTCTGCTGCACACTCTGTGTCCACATGGAGGACATGTTGGGTAGGAGCATGCGCAGAGGGCAGTGTGCTCCCCTGAGCTTGGAGCTCGGCCTCCCCGGGCCAGTCCTGAGAAACACTCAGGAGGGCAGAGCTGCTATGAAAAGGTGAAGAAATCTGCATTTGGGGACACGAGGAATTTAGACCCTTTTTTTTCTATAAGCCTAAGATACTCCTTGATGAAGCAGCCCGGCTAGTGATGGTTGGACATGGAGAAGAAGCAGGAAACTTGTCCCCCAGGGGACAGGGATTTTATTTCTGATAGAGGAGACTTTAAATCAGAAGAGGAAGATGACAACCAAACCCCTGCTTGTGATGTGGGAAGAGTGGAGGTTAAATGTGAACCGGAGCGCGCAAGGCAGGCAGCCTGTGGGCCCCGGGTGGACTGCGCCTGCCAGCCCCCTGCCGAGAGCGAGGACGACTACGGCTCCCTCTTCTCCCAGTACAGCAGCACGCTGTACAGTGTGGCCATGGAGGCCGTGACCCAGAGCCTTCTCTCTGGCCGCCACATGAGCTCCAGGAAGAAGTCTCCCGCATGGAAGCATTTCTTCATCTCTCCTCGAGACAGCACCAAGGCAATCTGCACGTACTGCATGAAGGAGTTCAGCCGGGGCAAAAACGAGAAAGACCTGAGCACCAGCTGTCTCATGAGGCACGTGAGGCGGGCCCACCCCACCAAGCTCCTGCAGGAGGATGGAAGTCTGTCATCAGGGGTCACCTGCCCCTCCCCGTCGGCCCCTCCCTCATCGGCTGACATTGGGGACCTCAGCACCACGCCATCGCCCATCAGGCTTGTCCAGAAGATGGCTGCAAAGATCCCATCCCCTGACCGAGTGATGGAGGAGTCAGTGTCTGTGATCTCTTCTGAGGAGATGTCCTCTGATGTGTCCATCGCTGAGAAGTATGGCCGAGATGAGGCCCTGGTGGGGTCCTTTCCCCCCCTTCCCACACTCCATTACGACGACGCTACAGAGAACGTGGTGGAGAGGAGCTTGGTCCTTCCCAAGGGCTCGTCGGGGTCCAGGCGGCGGTCCGCTGTCTGGAAGCACTTCTACCTGTCTCCACTGGATAGCTCCAAAGCAGTGTGTGTGCACTGCATGAACGAGTTCAGCCGAGGGAAGAATGGCAAGGATCTGGGCACCAGCTGCCTCATCAGGCACATGTGGAGGGCACACCGCTCCATTGTGCTGCAGGAGAATGGGGGCGGCCCCAGCATTCCGCCCCTGTGCCCCACACCCCCCACCCTCCTGCCCACCTTGCTGCCTCCTGAGGCGGATCCAAACCCAGGGACACCACCATCGCCAGGGAAGCTGGTCAGAGGGTGCCCCTCTCTCTCCTCCTCCCCCGACAAGCTGGGTGAAGACCCTGGGGACGTGTCCATGCTGTCTTCCTCGGACGAGCTGGCCGAAGCCTCCCTGGCGTCCTCTCCGGAGAAACTGCCGCCAGGCCCAGTGAGTCCCCAGCAGGAGTCAGGGGCAGTCTTCCAGCAGAACAAGAAGGTCATGCGGAGGCTCAAGTCAGAGGTGTGGCACCACTTTTCACTGGCCCCTACAGACAGCCTGAAAGCCGTGTGTCGGTACTGCGGCTGCGTCATCAGCCGGGGGAGAAAGGGGGGTGTGGGCACCAGCTGTCTGATGCGGCATCTGTACCGACGCCACCCAGACGTGGTCGGGAACCAGAAGGACTTCCTGGGTGCCAGCTTGGCGAACTCTCCCTATGCCACATTGGCTTCCTCAGAAAGAGCCTCCAAACGGACAGACATGCCGACAGTGGCCAGAAAAAATCACCAGGTTATCTTCCCTGTAAGCAGCAAGAAGACTTCAAAGCTGTGGAACCACTTTTCTGTTTGTTCTGCGGACTCCACCAAGGTGGTGTGTCTCCACTGCGGCCGGACCATCAGCAGGGGCAAGAAGCCCACCAACCTGGGCACCAGCTGCCTCCTGCGCCACCTGCAGCGGTTCCACAGCCACGTGCTCAAGGCAGATGCTCCCGAGGCCGCAGGGCCCCGTCCTCCAGGCGCCCCGGCGCGCCTGAGCGTGGAGCCCTCGGGGCCTTCCTTCAGGGACCCTGCGGAGAAGTTTTACGACTCTCATCCAGTTGCCAAAAAAATCACAAGTCTCATAGCGGAAATGATTGCACTTGACCTCCAGCCATACTCTTTTGTGGACAACGTTGGCTTCAACAGGCTGCTCGAGTTCTTGGAACCCCAGTACACGCTACCCTCCCCCTCCTACTTCTCCAGGACCGCCATCCCAGGCATGTACGACAGCGTGAAGCAGGTCATCCTGTCGCAGCTGAAGGAAGCCGAGAGTGGTGTGGTCCACTTCACCTCTGGAATCTGGATGAGTAGCCAGACCCGCGAGTACCTGACCCTGACGGCTCACTGGGTCACCTTCGCGCCCTCCGCCCGTCCGCACTGCGAGGACCACCACTGTTCGGCGCTTCTGGACGTGTCCCAGATTGACTGTGACTACAGCGGCGGCAGCATCCGGCGGCAGCTGCAGTGCTGGTGGGAAGCCTGGGTGACCTCCATCGGCCTCCAGGTCGGCATCACCGTCACTGACAACCCCAGTATCGGCAAGACGCTGAGTGAGGGCGAGCTCTCTAGCGTGCCGTGCTTCAGCCACACGGTGAACCTGATGGTGACCGAGGCCATCAAGAGTCAGAGGATGGTGCAGAATTTGCTGAGCACCGCCCGGAAGCTGTGCGAGCGGGTGCAGCGCTCGCCCCGGGCGCGCGAGAAGCTGGCAGAGCTGCAGAGGGAGTACGAGCTGCCGCCGCACCCGCTGCTCCAGGACACGCCGTCCAGGTGGAGCACGTCCTTCCACATGCTGGAGCGGCTCCTGGAGCAGAAGCGGGCCGTCAACGCCATGTCCGCCGAGTGTGACGTCCGAGAGCTCATCAGCGGTGACCAGTGGGAGGTGATGCGGTCTGTGTGCCACGCCCTGCGGCCCTTCGAGGCGGCCAGCCGGGAGATGCGTGCCCACGTGTCCACCCTGAGCCAGGTGATCCCCATGATCCACGTCCTCAGCAGGAAGGTGGACATGCTCTCTGGGGAGACGATGGGCATCGACACCATGCTGAGGTCGCTGAAGGAGGCTGTGGCCAGCCGCCTGTCCGCCACCCTCCACGACCCCAGGTACGTCTTCGCCACGCTGCTGGACCCTCGCTACAAAGCCTCCCTCTTCACCGAGGAGGAGGCGGAGCAGTACAGGCAAGACTTAGTCAGGGAGCTAGAGATACTGAATTCTACCTCAGAGGACACAGCTGCCTCCAACGGCTGTGGCTCAGGGTCCCCGTTGAAAGACGGTGGTGCAGAGGAGAGCCTGTGGTCGCTCGTGGCCAAGGTGAAGAGGAGGGATGAGAGGGAGAAGCTTCCTGAAGACATGGTGCTGGCATACTTGGAGGAGGAGGTGCTGGACCACAGCTGCGACCCGCTCACTTACTGGAGCCTGAAGCGCGCCTCCTGGCCTGGACTGTCCACCTTGGCTGTCAGGTTTTTGGGCTGTCCACCAAGCACCGTCCCTTCGGAGAAACTGTTCAGCACACCGGCAGGGGCCGGCAGCTGCGGCCAGCCCAGGCTCTTGACGGAGCATTTTGAAAAACTCATCTTCTTGAAAGTGAATCTCCCCTTGATATACTTCCAGTATTGAACTCGAGACGGAGCCTCCAACTAGAGATGCTCTCAGTAGCACTAGCTGTTTTCCGGGGGCTGTGACTCCCCCCAGCAGGGCCCTGAAGGACGCAACTCCAGGCATCCGGGCCACTCGCTGGCACCCCCTCCCCCGTTTCCTTGCCATCCTGTCTGCGCCATCCTGCCCACACGTGCCTTACTCCTCCTGCGGGCGGGTGTCACGGTGGTTCCAGACATCCACTAGACACAGCCTGTCTTGTCTCTTACAAAATAGGATGATCAGGTTTTAATTCACAACTGTAAAATGTTTAAAAATTAAGGAATAGTCGTTTGTTTTCTAGAATGCAGAGAAGATGTAAACAATTTTATTCTATAGGCTTTTTATTCAGTTGTGTAAAGAAAACCCCCCACAAATCAGGTGCTGTATTTTAGTTAAATGTTGCTATATTTGCAACAAGGCAGCTTTTGTGCTGTCGGACAAACCCTGTGAGCAGGAGGTGGCGGTGAAGCATCCTGACTGAGCGGTTCCTCGCTGCTGGCCCCAAGTACGTGGTGGGTGGAGAGCTAACCCTGTCCGTGTGCGGCAGCCCTGACACGGCGTTTGAACTCAAAGCTGAGCTTAGACGTGCAGCGTCAGTGGTGTGGTCACTTGGTCACAGCACGTCCCCATCACAGGTGTTTACTTTCAGGTTTTACAGGTAACTCAGAGATAACCCAACTATTTATCATGAGCTCCTTGAAATTGGATCCACGTCAGTAGCTTCCTCCCTAGGAGTTAGCCAGTGCGTGGCACATTACGTTTACAGCAGACGGCCTGTGGATCAAATCTCCATGCCTCTGACGGCGTCTGTGCGCTGTCACATAGCCGTGTGTGCACTGACCCCAGTGTGCTCAGATCCAGCCCCCGTCCCCCTGGAGGCGATGGCTGCTTAGCAGGGAAGGAGTGCGCTGAGCACAGCCCAAGGCGCTTGGACTTCCCTGTGACCGGAAGAGCAGCCGTCACTGGGGAATCTAGAGTCCACTGGGATAGCATCTGTCAGGTTCTCTTAGCGTTGTCTTTATTTTCTCATTTCAGATCAGTTACATAGTCCAAGCGAGATACTTCACTCGCCTGCCATGACTTTCTAAAGTCATTTGGTTAAAATACTGTACCTCTGCTCAATGAAATTTGCCTGGACTATGCTTTTGTGTATTTATAAATGGTGGACTCAGTTTCTGAAATTAAACTTTTTATTTGCAATTTTCTACTGCTGATGAACACTTGAGCTTTGTTTTGTTTTTCTCGGTCGAGGGACTTGAATTCTGGGCCTGGGTGTTGTCCCTGAGCTCTTCAGCTCAAGGCTACTGCCCTCCCCCTGGAGCCACACCACTTCTGGTTTTCTGGTAGTTAATTGGAGATTAGAGTCTCAGGCCTTTTGCCGCGCGCAGGGGGCGGGCGGTAGGTTGGGGTAGCTCGCGCTTGTAATCCTAGCAACTTAGGAAGCCAAGATTACAGGTGTGAGCCACTGCACCCAGCCTTTTTTCACTTATTTTTGAGATGAGGTCTTGCTTTCTTCCACTCTGCACCCAGACCCTGATCTTCCTACTCAAAGGGAGCTGGACCACAGGTGTGCCTAAAACACACACCTCAACCTTGCCACCCGAAACAGCCGAGGCTGCGCATCCCAGAAGCCCAGAGGGACACCGCAGTTCCGAAACTCAGGAAGGAGTCACGGCGCAGGGCAGCCTGACAGGCAAGTTTCCTACCACATAAGACACCAGGAGTTAGGGATGGTGCAGGTCACAATCCACATGTGCATACCAGGGATACAAACCTGGACAAATAGTACCAGATGGGTATGCCCACATGGATGTCTTAGACAGGCACACAAACATGGGTTGAGAGCACCTACGATGGTAAGAGGGTGGGGTTTACCATCTGTGTGTGGTGTCAGGGGCTGGAGGTGGGGTCTGGCCGCCCAAACCCTCTAGCCCTCGTGTGGAGCTGTGGGTGGAAGCCTCTGAGATGCAGAAGGAAAGCTGTAATAGCTGGGAAAAGCACCTGAGGTGCTCAGGAGTCAAGGCCCTCTGAACGCAACATGCTCCCAGAGGCTCAGAAAAACATGTGCAATGTGGGGTGCACACATCGCCTGTGTCCATGTATGTGGCATACATATTCACGTATGCGTGTGCGTACCCACGGCCTGCATGGTATGTGCGTATACCAAGCAGCCCGTCCTTGGCACCACACTGCTGGACATGCTGCACAGAGAATGTGCACTCGGTGAAGGTAGTGGTGCTAGCTGCCTCACCACGACACCCAGGCAGAGGCAGAGGCCATCCCCAGACACCACCTAAGGAAATATTTTATTCATTCCTTTTTGGACACCTTTGTCCCCAAACATGGCATGTACTGGAGGTGGAATGCTGCTCTAGAGAGCCTGCAGTCACAGCCTGGCCTACTTTCCTGTCTCAGTTACAAGGGACTAGTCTGGCCCTAACTGACCTTGCTCCCCACCCAGCCACATTCAAGCCAAGGTCACCCTTGATGGCTCCCGGGAAGCCCTCGAGACCCAGGCCTTGCAGTCATGCGCCAAGTGTGGCTGAGGCAGGGCCAGGTCTGCCCCGTGGGTGCCGCTATCCAGAGAACAGCGTGTGCATGGCGCCGCAGAGGTCGGGATGCCACGGGCTGCTCTCACCCCATCAGGACGGCCTGTCGAGCCTCTCTAAGAGCACCAGCTTGGTCTGCAGGTTTATGTCAAAGGGAGGCAGTCTGGTGAGGTTCAGACTCACACCAGCAACGCCCGCAATGCTGGCCAGGACCCGGTGCGAGTGCCTGTAGAGAGCGAGGTGCCCAGGGGCTGCTTCCATGAGGATGTGGGTGTAGGCCAGCATGCCAACAGCTCCCGGCTGCACGTCTTCCCTCTTGTCATACCTGGGGGAGAAGAGCCAGTGTCCCGCCCCGTCCAACCATGCAGTGCTGCAGAGGAAGTCACGGGTATCAGCCATGGAGCAGGCCCACCTGCAGCAACACGCATGTACCCACAACACACACCTATCCACAGCAACGTGTGTACCTGCAGTGCCACGTGTATACCTATGACACTCAAGCACCCACAACATGTGTATACCCACAGCAATACCCATGTCCCTGCAACGACAGGTGGGCTCCCGCGGCAGCACGGGTGCAGACACACCTCCAGGCACCGTTGACTTGGAGAAACCGTGACACGCCAGTCTGGGCGGCTGCCACATCGATGTGCAGGTGGACACCTAGAAACACGGTGCCTGGTCAGAGCACAGCTCCACACCGGGTCCCCAGCGGCATGGCTGGTCCCAGCAGCACCTGTCACTGACCTGTCCAGGCTGGCACCAGCTGGTGCAGGCGCTGCATTGCAACGCCGCCGGGGTAGTTGAAGTGGGACACGTAGAGGGATGTGGCCGTGTAGGCAGCGTTCACCACGAGGTGACCCAGCACCAACACAGCCCCTGCCCTGTACAGCCAAGACTTGGTACAGTTGTTCAGCCTGAAGGGAAAACAGAATGAGGACAGCAAAATTAAAAATGCCTAGTGAGAGCCCAAGCCTGCCCACTTCTCTTCAAGATACTCGTGAACGACTGGCCACAGTGCCCACCATGCCACCCTAGAACTCAGCCAAGCCCACCCAGGACTTGTTTCGTCACAGCTCACATGGGCTCTTAGGTACACACGCCAGTCAGAGGCCACCAGGCAAGCCCAGCTCACTGCCCACTCCTGCAGTGGAATAACCAGCCCAAGTAGAGCAGGTCAGGGAACCACAATGCATCTCTTCCCTTTCTTTTCCTGGCCCAGGCATGGCAGCCTGGGGCCAGCACTGCTGGGGCTGCTGAGGACAGCCTGATGGGGCGGTGTCTTCTCCCACTCTCAGACTGGCTTAGTGTGCTGTCATCCCGCTCCGTCTCAGGGTCAGCATCTTCACGCCTGCACCGCCCAGAGGCCATCCCAGCCCCACCTGAGGTGCTGGCCAAGACCTGTCTGTAAGACCGCAGCACCCATGTCATATCTCTGGGCTGTGGGTCAGGTCAGGTAGTGTACGCCTCAGTTTCTTGAAGGGCCATAAAGCTTTGATGGGGCACGGTGCCCCCTGGCTGACTGCAGCGTGGCATGTGGAGGGCCAGGCTCCCGTTCACCCCGTCAAGCCTGCTCCCAGCACCCTGGGGCCGCGTGGAGGCCTGGCACAAAGGTGCCCTTGCCCACCATGCTCAAGGCCTGGAATTGACCCCGCCAGCGTAAGGCAGACGAGGCTGGGATGGAGGCTGCAGGCAGGGAGGGAACCCTCACAGGTATGCGCAGCCCCTGGCGGCCACCACGTTGAGGGCGGGGAAGGCGTAGATGATGAAGCGCAACTCCTTGTGTGGAAGCAGAGAATACACAGCTACGAAGCCCAGCGAAGACAGGGTCAGCGCGTGAGTCCTTCTGTCCACCATGCCCAGGGGAACGAAGACAAGACTGCAGCCCAGGCCACGGGGCAGGGCTGAGTAGAAGTACCACAAGAGCGGGGAAGTCTGGATCGGAGGTTAAGGAGGCGACTCTAAGGGCTGGGATATGGAACCACAGCATGACGGGACGGGGGCTGGAGCAGCCCTGAGGACAGCCGCGCCAGGAGACGGCGGCGGCCTCTGCAGGGAACACAGGGACAATGGACAGCTCAGGTGACCGGCAAGGAGGCCTGGACTTCAGCGGGGCTGGGAGCCCTTTGGTATTCACCATCTTCTTCCCCGAAAAACACGACCGTGGTGCCACTTCCAGCAGGGAGCCGTGATAACGCTGTCCCTTCTGTCCTGTCTGCATCCAAAACACTCCATGAGGAGCGTGCGTGAAAAGCAGATTACAGCAAGGACCAAAGGCAAGCTCCCACAGGGAGGGGCAGAAGGCGGGGCACTCCAGGCCACTGGGCTTCCCACAAGAGAGAGGGGCCCCACCTCCCAGAGAACCACAGAGGATACACCCCAGTTGGAACTTTTGTTCAGGACAGTGTTGTACCAAAGCACCTCACCCTCTGGCCACACAAGGTGTCGCCAGAAATAGGAGTCCACAGCAACTGTCAGTCCTACAAAACAGCAAAGCTTCCGGGTAGTGTACACGGGCCCCACACACGTGGCACAAGATACTCGAAGGCACGGAGCCCCACTGTGAGGGCACTGCCTCTTCCCTCTCAGCCCAGCTGGCCGTCGGCTCCTGGACCCCTGCCAGCCAAGCTGACCCAGGACAGCGGGGCAGAGGGAGGTTCCCAGCCCTCTCTAGAGATGCTCTACTGTTGAACATACCCCCAGCCCTTTTACGTCTTAGATTTTTTTTGTTGGTTCTGCAGCTTGAACTCAAGTCCTGAGCAAGCCCTGTCGCTGAGCTCTTCGGCTCAAGCACAGCACCACGTCTGGTTTTCTGGTGATTATTTTCCCACCTGGGCTGGCTTTGAACCATGATCCTCAGATTTCCGCTTCCTAAGGAGCGAGGATTACAGGTGTGAGCCCTCAGCATCTGGCCTAGTTATTTTTTTCAGATAGGGTTTCCTGCTTTTTTTGCTTGTGGAAGCCTTGCACTGCAGATCTTTCCACATGGTAGTATATAAGTCTGCTCCACTCCACCTGGCTTTTTCTTGAAATGAACTCTTGCAAACGTGCTGCCCTCGATGGCCTCAGACCTGCATCTTCCTAGTCTCTACCTCCCACATAAGCAGAATTGCGGGTATGAACTGCTGGCACTAGAGCTTAAACTCGGAGGCTCAATCGTCACTTGTCTTTTTTTTCTTTTGCTTAAGGCTGGCACTCTACCACCTGAACCACAGCTCTACATTTTAAGACTGTGCCAAAAGTTCAGGTGATTTCACTTGATTTCTTATGGGAAGAATGCCCAGCGAGGGTGACTTGCCTAGACAGAGCAGCCCGGCGGGCACAGCGTGCTGCAGAAGCCGGGCCATGGGTATCCTCCGGTAGTACAGTGCCAGCAGCAGCATGAGGCCCAGGAGCACGCAGAGCTCGGCCCTGAAGACGATGATGGCGAAGGCCGAGAGCCAGATGAAGCGGGCCCACTTGTGCTGCAGCCAGGCTGCGAGGGCTGGCAGCACTGCAAGACACAGGCACCATCAGTCACTGCCCGCAAACACACCCCTCACACCACGTGACTCCAGGAGCCAGAGAACCGGTCCTATCACGGGTAGCCAGAGAGGCGTGTCTGAGGAGCCAGGCAGGCAGAGGTGCGGGGTGCGGCACAGCCCAGGTACTTACCCACAGTCAGGGCCAGGACATTGGGCAGGGTCCGCGTGCAGTAAAACATCAGGTGGAACTGCGTGGCCGTCACCCAGCAGAACATGGTGGCCACGGTGGCTCCAAACTGTCTCCTCACTTCCTTTTGCAATGTCCACAGTCCAAAGATCACACCAAGCCCCAGAACTCCTCTCACTACAGAAATAACGGCAGTCGGCGAGCAGGGCCGGGGCGCAGGCCGGGTGGCTCCAGCAGCTGCCTGCTCTGCTCCATTACAGCCAGTGCTGACAAGGGCCAGCTTTCCTCAGTGCCAGGCCGGCCAGCCTGGACCTGGGTTTGTGCAAGGTGTCCATCATCCAACCCTGGCTTTACCCCTGGCTCTAGGGCTTGTGTCAGAACTGAGGGCAGTCCTTGAAAGACTCTGACCAGGAGTCCTGCCACAGGGCCAGGCCAGTCCTGGCGGAACAGCAACTAAGTGCCAGGCCCCTGGGAGACGCAAGGCAGTCCACTCAGACAGCCATGGCCCATGACCCCATGGTGGCACATGTGAGCTCCCCCTCTCTTGAAGCCTCTCCATCTCCACAAGCCTGGGCCCAGCTCAACCTCTCCCAGTGCCTCTCCATCCCCACGTGAGCCTGGCCTGTGGCACTGGAGAAGGAGGCACAGAAGATGCTGCCCAGTAAGCTGGAGACCCACCCTGCAGCTCCTCCCCAAACCAAACCCCCAGCCTTTCCCACTTGGGGCTCAGTTTGCTATCTTACTCTGCCCCTCAAGAAGCCAAATTGTGTATTTTTGTGTGACAGTTCAGGGGTGTGCGCTTGGAGCTTTGAACTCAGAGGCAGGTGATCTACCACTTGAGTTCCACCCAGATCTTTTTTTTTTTTTTTTTTTTTTTGGTGGGTATGGGGCTTAAAGTCAACCTGGGCGCTGTCCCAGAGCTCTTCAGCTCAAGGCTGAGCCAAGCCCCACTTCCCATTTTCCTGAGGTTAATTGGAGATAAAGAGTCTCAGGTCCTTCTGTGCTCGGGCTGACGTTGACCCTAGATCCTCAGATCTCTGCCTCCAGAGTAGCTAGGGTTACAGGTGTGAGCCACCGCACCGGCTTTGTGGTTTTGTTGTTGTGGGGCTTGAACTCAGGGTCTGGGTAGTGTCACTGAGCTTTTTGCTGAAGGCTAACACTCTACCACTTTGACCACAGTACCACTTCCAGTTTCCTAGGGGTTAAATGAAGATAAGAGTCATGGACTTTCCAACCTGGTCTGACTTTGAACTGCTGTCCTCAGCTCTCAGCCTCCTGAGTAGCCAGGATTACAGGCGTGAGCCACCGACACCTGGCCAAATTACATGTTCTTAAAAGCTTTTGTGTAGCCCTGCATAGTGGCTCATGCTGGAGGCTCACGCCTGTAATCCTAGCTACTCGGGAGGCTGAGATCTGAGGATTGAGGTTCAAAGCCAGCCCAGGCACTAAAGAACAAGAGACTACTAAAGAAAGAGAGAGTCTTATCTCCAATTAACCACCAGAAAACTGGAAGTGGTGCTGCGGCTCAAGGGGCAGGGTGGTAGCCTTGAGCTGAAGAACTCAGGGACAGCGCCCAGGCCCAGAGATCAAGCCCCACTACAGCAAAATAAAACAGTTCTCATGGAAGCTGGATAACCTGGCTGCAGGAATGCAAAGAAATTAGAATAAGATCTGCATTAGACCCAATAAGAATTTATATCAAAGGAAAAGTGGTTGTTGACTAAAAAGTCAAGCTATAGAACAACATGCATAAAATGTTCTCAACTTTTTTTTGTTTGGCTTAGTTTTAAAGTGTAAGTCTGGTGTCTACAGTATGATAAAGTCAATAGTTTACAATATGAAAATAACCAGAATTTCCAGTAATTCTAGTACTTGTGAGGCTGAGGCAAGAGGAGCTCAAGTTCTAGGCCAGATGGGACTACCCTGCAAGCCTCTATGTCAAAATACATAAATAAATAAAATTCCAGTAAGTCAAATAAGTTTCCCAATGCCTAGAAATGCTCAGATGAGACATTACACATCTGATACACATGTCAAATAACCAAGCAGGAATAAGCACGGTACCACGTTCTAATTGGGCCCTGTAAACAGCCCTCATGGTGGTATGGAGATGCCTAGAAGGATCTGTACTCAGGCCGATGCAGGGAGCTTGGAGATAGGAGTATGCCGGCTCAAGGGGGCCACACAGGTTAAAGGGCTCTGTGGTTAGCCGTGGGCTCTGTAGCACCTGCTCTCCCACTGTCCCCGCTGGAAGGCTCTGTCACCCTGACGCCCGTGGAGTGCAGAGACTGGGAAGCCAAGGGGAGGAGGGCCGGCAGAGCGTAATCTGGACCTCCAAATGAGGAGGCCGTGCAGCTGTCCCATCCCGAAGGCTCCTTACCTATCAGCTGAGAATAGAACTTGGACAGCTCCAGCAGCGAAAGCACACAGACCACAGGGCAGGAGAAGGCAGCAATCACCAGGGGCCCAAGGAACGTCCTGGGGACGACTCCAGGAAACTCATGGTGGTCGTACTGAGTGGAGAATGAGCGGTCAGCGCAGAGGCCTAGGGCCAAACCAAGATTTACATTCACAGGCAGCAGGGCCCTTACCTTGTCCACATCCAGCCGGTGGTAGAGCAAGTCATGTGTGGCCTGCAGGTTAAAGCTCTCCTCCACCTTGGTGTACGGACAGGTGACCAAGTGGACAGAGGCCACCATGACCAGCAACCCCAGCAACAGCAGTGGCCGTCGGCCCCATGACCTCCTGCCAGCCATCAAGAGCTTTAAACCTCAGCTCCTTCCTGGAACTAAGGTGAGAAGAGCCCCCCATTAGCAATGACACGTGAGAACCTGCATCCTACGCGTGTTCCAGAGATCACCAGGGAAGAGGAAACAGAAATCCTAGGAGCTGCCCTCCTAGCTCCTGCACGTGCCAAACAGGAAGTTCAGAGAAAAGTCAGCCCGAGAAGCGTTCCTGTGCCAACAGCTCCCTCCAGAACCCTGAGGTCTGGTGGGAGCCACTGGCTTTGTGCAGATGTGGGCACCCAGGGCCGTGGAGGCAACAAGCCGGGCCAGTCCTCGGGTCACTTCTGCTAAAGGGCGGGACAAAAGCTGGGCTCAGAGACAGACGGAGCTCGGGAGGCCCACTGGAGGTCCACCAAGGGATGGGCAACAGGCCTGCATGCTGGCAGTGACATGGAGCTTGGGGCAGCCGCAAGCCTGGGTCCCCAAGGACACCTGCTGCCCTCTGAACTGAACCCCAGGACTCGGAGGACGGGAGCTGAACCAGGCTCAGGACTGGCACTAAGGAATGGTGGTCAGAATCTTGGCACAAAGGTTCTCTTGTTCCTGTCAACTCAAAAGGCTGCTACCAAAAATCACTGCTTCAAAATGACCGCTGGCAGTTGTCCACTGGGGAGGGGTCCAGGGGGAGGGGTCCAGGGGGAGGGGTCCACGGGGAGGGTCTATGGGGAGGCTCCACTGGGGAGGGGTCCAAGGGGAGGGGTCCACAGGGAGGGTCCACTGGGGAGGGGTCCAGGGGGAGAGGTCCACGGGGAGGGTCTGTGGGGAGGGTCCACTGGGGAGGGGTCCACGGGGAGGGTCTATGGGGAGGGGCCCCGCGGGGGGCCCACGGGGAGGGGTCCATGGGGAGGGGCCCCGCGGGGGGTCCACGGGGAGGGTCTATGGGGAGGGGTCCACTGGGGAAGGTCCACGGGGAGGGTCCACGGGGAGGGGTCCACTGGGGAGGGTCCACGGGGAGGGTCTATGGGGAGGGGTCCACGGGGAGGGTCTATGGGGAGGGGTCCACGGGGAGGGTCCACGGGGAGGGTCTATGGGGAGGGGTCCACGGGGAGGGTCTATGGGGAGGGGTCCACGGGGAGGGTCCACGGGGAGGGTCTATGGGGAGGGGTCCACGGGGAGGGTCTATGGGGAGGGGTCCACGGGGAGGGTCTATGGGGAGGGGCCCCGCAGGGGGTCCACGGGGAGGGTCCACTGGGGAAGGTCCACGGGGAGGGGTCCACGGGGAGGGGTCCACGGGGAGGGGCCCCGCGGCGGGTCTCCGGGCCCAGCCTCCAGCTGAGGCCCAGCCCCGGGTTTGAGGCCGATCCCCAGCCCCGACGCCCGAGCACGGATCTTGGGTGGGCCTTGCTCACCCGGCGTCCACCGCTGGGCCGGGCGCCCGCCCCCCGCCCTCGGGCAGCACAGTCCCCGCGGAGAGCGCTCACCAATCCCGCCCAGCCGCGGCCACGCGGGACGCGGACGCGGAGCCCTGGCCAGGGCGTGGTACGGCCTCAGATTCCGGCGGCGGGGCGGCGGGGCGGCGGGGAGGCGGGGAGGCCCCGCTGCCCTGAGTAAAGATGTCCGCCGGAGGGGCGGGGCCAGCGGAGCGGGGGCGGGGCCTGGGCGGCAGGGAGGCCCTCCTGCCCTGAGTAAAGATGTCCGCCGGCGGGGCGGGGCCTGAGCGGCGGGGGCGGGGCCTGGGCGGCGGGGGCGGGGCCGGCGGGGCGGGGCCGAGGCGGCGGGCGGCGCGCGCAGCCGGGCGCCCGGCCCGCCTCCTCCTCGCGGGCGCTGACCCGGGGCCTCCCCATTGGTCGCCTCTCGTGGCGAGCTCGCATTGGGCCACATCCAGCCGGAACGGGCGGACCAGCCAGTAACGGCCGCGGCCGCCGGCTGGGCGGGGCCCCGGCGAGGCTGTCTAGTAGCCGGGGGAACGGCCGGCGTGCTGGCCCGGGGGGCGGAGGCCGAACGGTCGGCCGCGCTTCGCCGGCTACAGTCCGCCCGCCCGCCCGCCCGCCATGCGCCTGCCGCCCCGGGCCTCGCTCGGGCTGCTGCTGCTGCTGCTGTCGCTGTCGTCGCCCGCCACCGGCACCACCCGGAAGCCGACTCCCTGCCAGCAGTGCCGGGACCTGGTGGACAAGTTCCTGCAGGTGGGTGGCCGGCGAGGCTGGGGGCCGGGGGCCGGGGGCGGGTGGCGGGGCCGGGGGCCGGGCCGTGGGTCGGGGCCGGGGGCCGGGTGGCGGGGCCGTGGGCCGGGGCCGTGGGCCGGGGCCGGGGCCCAGGCCGGGTGTTGGGCTCACGTCTCCGCGGGTGGCCGAGCCGCCTCCACCTTCTCCGCAGGGGATGGCCAACACGGCCAAAAAGAACTTCGGCGGCGGCAACACCGCCTGGGAGGAGAAGACGCTGTCCAAATACGAGTTCAGGTGAGCGCCCGCCGCGCTCTGGCCGCAGGGCAGCAGACCCGAGGGGACCCCAGGCATCGTGGATCCCCCCCTGTCCATCCAGACCCCTGCCCTCCTGAAGGCACCGACCGCCTTGTGACCCAGCCTCCCCGGGTTAACCCCACACAGACTTTGTCTTTTTTCTTTTGGTCAGTTGTGGGCTTGCACAGTCCCTGAGCTCTTCAGCTCAAGGCTATCACCCCACCCCTTGAGCCACAGCACCACTTCCGATTTTCTAGTGGCTAATTAGAAAGAAGAGTCTCATGGTCTTTAGTGTCTGGGCTGGCTGTGAACCACGATCCTCAGATCTCAGCCTCCTGAGTAGCTAGGATGACAGGCGTGAGCCACCAGCCCGGCTCCACACAGACTCCTGGTGCTGGGATGGTTCAGGGTGTGTCTTCAGTAAGTGAGCCTTGTTCCACACCTGCCCCAAGCTGGCCTGTAAAGAAAGCAGACTGAGCTGGGCACTGGTGCCTCACACCTGTAATCCTAGCTACTCAGGAAGCTGAGATATGAGAGTCAAGGTTCAAAGCCAGCCTGGACAGTGCCCAGGGTTCACATTCAAGCTCAGAGGAGGGGAGGGGATGATCAAGAGCCTGCCCAGACTGATTTTGGGGTGCTGAGCTCCACCTGGAGGTACCCGGGTGTGTTTCAGTGAGGTCCGCCTCCTCGAGATCCTGGAGGGCCTGTGTGAGAGCAGTGACTTCGAGTGTAACCAGATGCTGGAGCAGCATGAGGAGCAGCTGGAGGACTGGTGGCTGCAGCTGTAAGTCCCCTCCCACTCCTCCATCCCTCTTCACGCAGGGTCACTTCACACTGGAGAGGCTCAGCCTCCCGGCTCACTCACTTTGAGAGCACACTGGTCTGCAGAAGACATTCGGTAGTACCCCTGCGCAGTGCTGCTGCCTGAGTTTTGTCATGGGAAAGCCAAGGATAGGTAATTCATGAGTGTTATTATAGCGTACCACTCAATCTGTTGTATTTGGTTGTTAACGTTCATCTAGTTTGTAAGCCAGACTTCCTCGTACATGCACATGATTCTACCCAACAGCTTCTGTGGGGTCTGGTTCCGCTCCTGGGTCCAGGCACAGACCTGGACAACGCAGCCCGTAGGTGTGAGAGGGATATCTGTGTTCTTTGGAGCTGGGGATTATACTTGGGTACCTTAACAAGTGCTTGGCCACCCAGCCATCAGTTTTATTTGAAAGAAATCAGTTACTTGAAGCTGGGCACCAATGATCCATATCTGAATCTTTACTCAGAAAGCTGAGACCTAGAGGATCAAGATTCAAAGCTAGTGTGGACAGAGAAGTCATTGCATCTCCATATCTGATTAACCAGCAGAATACCACCAGATTAGAGGCAGGGTTCAGTGGTATAACATCAGCTGAGCAAGAAATCCAAGCAAGAGTATAAGGCACATATGCACGCACACACGCGCATGCACAGAGTGGCTTAAGAGTTAATCAGTGTTTGTAAATCCTTAGGAAGAAGGCACAGCCTGACCTATTTGAGTGGTTCTGCGTGGAGACGCTGAAAACATGCTGTGTTCAGGGTACCTATGGGCCAGACTGCCAAGGTACACTCTTCCCCAGTGCTCCTCCCCTCCTCTGAGTCCCCCATGTTTCAAGGCTCACAGGGGACCTGGGCTGTATTTGCTCCTGGCTTCTTCCCTGAGACAGCAATGGCCACTCTCCTCTGAGGCTCTGGACGCTTCTGGGGCTTTGGGAATTTTCACTTGGTATGGAGACCCCTTCAGTCCTCAGAGCCATGTGGCTCCTCGTGAAGGGATTGTAGACTGGGTTGCCAGTGTGCAGAGAGTGTCCCAGACCTGTATTGGAGGGTGAGAGGTAGTGGTATGTTAGCCCGTCCCTGCCTGCAGCCAGTCTAGTTTTCAGTTGGACTGCAGAAGCTTGTTGTGCAGGCGGGGTGGGCTAGACTAGGCAGCTGCCTGTTTCTGTTTTTGCTTTTGTTTTTGTTTTGGCTAGTCCTGGGCTTGACCTCAGGGACTGGGCACTGTCCCTGGGAGTTTCTGTGCTCAAGGCTAGTGCTCTACCATTTGAGCCACAGTGCCACTTCCAGCTTTTTCTGAGTAGTTTATTGGAGGTAAGACTTTTCTTCTTGGGCTGGCTTTGAACCACGATCCTCAGATCTCAGCCTCTGAGTAGCTAGGATTACAAGAATGAACCACCAGTGTCCTTTTGTTTTTTTGTTTCTTAATGTGGGGCCTGAGCACTGTCCCTCAAACCTAGCACTCTACCACTTGAGCCGCAGCTTTGCTTATGGCTTTTTGGTGGTTAGTTGGAGATGAGAGTGTTACAGATTTTCCTGCCAGGCTGGCTTTGAACCTTGACCCTCACATCTCTGCCTCCTGTGGCTGGGATTACAGATGGTTGGCACTGGGCCCTGTATGCTCGCACAGCAACCCCTCCCTCGCTCACGCAGCACCCCCACCCCTACCCCTATCCCCTTGTCCCTTTCCAGTGAGGCTGTCCACAGCCATGCCCGGTCACACAGCCACTCCCGTGCCAGCGGCCCTGTGTTCTCCCCAGTGACAGTGCCCCTGGCATGCTGAGTGTGCGTTTGTGTTCTCCAAGCCTGCCAGGGCGGAGCCCAGAGGCCCTGCAGCGGGAACGGCCACTGCAGGGGAGATGGCACCAGGCACGGGGACGGGTCTTGCCAGTGCCACATGGGCTACAAGGGCCCGCTGTGCTTGGACTGCGCAGATGGCTATTTCAGCCTGCTGAAGAACGAGACACACAGCATCTGCAAAGGTAGGCCCTGGGGACTCAGCCTACCCTCCGGGTGCAGCTGTGGGGAGCAGTCCTGTCAGAGCTGCATACCTGGGTACTGCGGGCCCAGCTCCAGGGGTCGGGGGATTAGACCTGAAGATGGGCCCTTGGGCAGCCCCTAAAGGGAAGCTTCCCTAGGCCCTTAGGAAGGACTCAAGGTTAGCTGTGTGGGAAACAGGTCTGTCCTCTGTGATGCATGCCTTAGGCTTTCTGTGGGAGCTGGAGGTGGGGGTTTGAGCTCTGGTATGGCTTTCTCGCTCCTGGCTAGTGCTTTCCCTACCACTTGAGGCGTTCTAGCCTGGAATTCTCCCCCTGTATGTCTGTAAGCAACATTACTTTGTATGTGGTAGTACTGGGCTTGAACTCAGGACGTCATGCTCCCCTTGCCTTCTTAGTTAGCTGGAACTTTGCCGTCTGAGCCTCTAGTACAGTCCTTGGCTCCTTGACCTGGCTCCTGGTGTTGGGCCACACACCTAGAACCTTACCTAGAACCTTCTGGCAAAAGCCTTGCTCCCCTGGCTAATGGACAGATTCTCGGACGTGGGGAGCAGGAGCCAGGGTGGGAGAGCCGCTGCTGAGAGGCCCGCGGGAGAGCCCTGCACACACAGTTCCCTTAGCAAGCACACCAGCTTACCCAAGGACGGTCCTTGCTCAGCGCCAGGGCCAGCGTCGGCACCATAGCCACAGCCACCTCTTGGTGCCACCCAAGCGGTGTGAGCCTGCGAGACAGTGTCGCCAGCAAAAAGCCTGCCCGTGTCCGTGGGGGACAGCAGGCAGCATCTGGTATGGTGTGGCTCTTCCTGCCACTGACAAGAACCACACTCACAATGAAGGGCTGCTCTGCGGCGGAGGGAGGTGGCAAAGAGACCAGAGGCAGGCAGCAGGGTCCCTCGCTGACACCTCCCCCACCAGGACAGCTGGTGAGAAGATAGATGGCCTCCGAGCCCAGAGTGGGCACTGTGGTCCCCACTGTGTCCCCTGCCACTGTCCCCTGACAGTATCAATATCTTAGAATCGCAGCATGGGGTTTTGGGTTCTTTTGTGTTATTATTTTTGTCCATCCTGGGACTTGAACTCTGGGCCTAGGCTTTGTCTCTGAGCTCTTTAGCTCAAGGCTATCACCCTGTTCCTGGAAACACAGAACCACGTCCCCTTTTCTGGTGATTAAGTAGAGATAAGAGTCTCATGGTCTTTAGTGCCAGGGCTGGCTTTGAGCCTCCGTCCTCAGATCTCAGCCTCCTGAGTAGCTGGGATCACAGGTGTGAGCCATGGGCACCTGGCTCCTGTTTTGTTTTAGGTTTTTTTTTTTTTTTTTTTTTGTGCTGGTGTTTGACTCAGGGCCTTGTGTCATTAAGCAAGAGTTTGAACTCTTAAGCCATGATTCCAGTCCCAGAAGCTCGTGGGGTTTTTCTGCTAGGAATGTCTTGTTGGTTGTTTACTGTGTGTCCACTGTTCTGAGCTCCTCACTCCTAACGTGAGAGCGCGCCTCTGGGGTCAGGTGAGCCCTGCTAAGTCAGCCGCCTGTGCCTGCCCGCAGCCTGTGATGAATCCTGCAAGACATGCTCAGGCCCGACCAGCCGAGACTGCCACAAGTGTGAAGTCGGCTGGCTGCAAGTGGATGGCAACTGCACAGGTGAGGTTGCTGCATGCATGCCTGTGTGTGTGTGTGTGTGTGTGTGTGTGTGTGTGTGCGTGTGTGTGTGTGGAGGACTCCCTGCACACGTGAGGATGCTGCATGTGTGTGGAGGACTCCCTGCATGTGTGAGGATGGAGGGCTGCTCTTTACCATTCTCCTCATTGCTCTCCATCTCTGCCCATGGCCCGGCAGCTGGGCTGTGTTCCTGTGGGTTCCCACCATAACTGCCCGTGTTGGTAGTTGCTCGGAGCTGCTGATCTGTGCTGCCCCGGAAAAGCTGACTGCACAAAAAAAAAAAAAAACACTCTGCCTCTGACCCTGTAAGGAGACGTCAGGCATGAACCCAGCCCTGTCTGGAGCATAAAGGGAAACTGAGGCACTTCTTCCCCAGGGAACTGTGAGCCAGCAGGTGGTTAAGTTCTGAAGGTGCCAGCATGCAGACTCTGAGCCACTTGAGGCTGGCTCCAGGCCTGGCCAGGGACACCCAGGTCTGTTCCACTGCACTCCACCAGCCGGGGTGGTGGGGAGGGAGGGGGGAGGAGTCCCAGCTCTATCCTGGCACTGTTCGCTGGGCACCTGCCTGTCCTTCTACCCTGCCTCTTCGGGGCATCTCTTTTTGCCACCTGCCACCCTCTGCTTAGAAGGGTTGCCATCACCCTCAGGGGGCTGGCACTAGCCTAGCATGGCCTCTCTTCAAACCAGGTGCCCAGTGGCCGCTCTGGTGCTGGTTTTAGTTTCCACCTCAGCAGCCGTGGGGCCCTAGGCAAATGAGGGGCCAGCTGGGAACTGGTTTCATACTTTGGGCAGGGCAGGCAGGCCTAGATATGGCAGCAGCACGTGCTGGCATGCCTTCTGTGGACAGCATGAGGAGCAGGCTCCTGCAGTGGGCAGGGCTGGCCAGGGGAAGGCGCGTCCTCCCGCAGAGTCGAGCCCTCCCTCCCATCCTCAGTGCTCCTCACGCCCTCACACACAGCCCCGCTGTCCTCTTCCAGACGTGGATGAGTGTGCGGCAGAGACCCCTCCCTGCAGCAACACGCAGTACTGCGAGAACCTCAGTGGCTCGTACACGTGTGAAGGTGCGTGTCTTCTTAGCAGAGCCGCTAGCATGCCATCGCTGGCGCGCACGCCTGCTGTCAGCCGAGCTTCTCAGGAGGCCCAGAGTCCATGAGACTCTTATCTCCAGTTAACCTCCAGGAAACTGGTGCTGTGGCTCCAGGGGTAGGGTGGTAGCCTTGAGCTGAAGAGCTCAGGGACAACGCCCAGGCCCAGAGTTCAAGTCCCACGACCACCACCACCAACAACAACAAAAAGTGTGGCTCTCCCCAGCTCCCTACTGTGGAAGGTGTTCTGATACCTGTCCCTGTCTTTCTAGCATGTGACCCCACCTGTGTGGGTTGCACAGGAAAAGGCCCGGCCAAGTGTAAAGAATGTGTCACCGGCTACACAAAGGAGAGTGGAGAGTGTACAGGTGAGTACATGAGAAAGTGGGACCCCACCAAGGACCCCCTATGGGGGCCTGGGATAGCCCTGGAGCGGGGGCCACCCCACCCCTGTGTGGATGTAGAGCCTCACAGCCCTGCAGGAGGTCAAGGCTCTGTTGAGCTCAGGTAGCCCTGTGCAGGACTCAGCGCCGGCTCAGCCACCTGCACCTGCTGCCTGGGCTGTCTGCTCTGCCGCTGCGTAGCCCGGCCTCTGAGGACCGAAATCCCTGCCTCAGAGAGAGCTGCCCTCTCTGCTCCTCCTTCTGAGGCAAGCCTGGTCTCAGGGCTTCAGTGGATGAACGCTGAATGAATTTGTAATCTGCGATGAGCTTGCTTGCCAAATGAAGCAGTTTATTGAAGTGGAGTATTTGTTTCAGATATAGACGAGTGCTCGCTAGCAGAAAAAGCATGTAGGAGGGAAAATGAAAACTGCTACAATACTCCAGGGAGTTTTGTCTGCGTGTGTCCTGAAGGGTTTGAAGAGACCAAAGATGCATGTGTGCGCACAGCAGAGAGCGGTGAGTGGCGCAGCCCCGGGGCTGCAGCTGGCCTCCCAGGGCCAGGCTGCCCAGGTCAGAAAATGCCAGGTGAAGCCAGCGGAGACTGAGCACCCAGAAACCAAGAAGCTGATACCCTCCTGTGGGGTGTGGCAGGTGTGGCCAGGGAGCCCTCCCCTCTGGCGAGGACACCCTGTCACCCTGATGTGGCCGCCTCACCCGCAGACATCCCATTTCCAAACAAGGCCATGCACACAGTTGCCGGGCCGGGACTGATCTCCCTGGTCTCACAGAAGTTCCAGTCTGAGTGGGGGGCAGGGGCGGGCCCATAGAAAGAATGGCAAGGTTTCCAAACGAGTCAGAGGAGCGGGGCGCCGGTGGCTCACGCCTGTGATTCCAGCTACTCAGGAGGCTGAGAGCTCAGGATTGTGGTTCAAAGCCAGCCCGGGCAGGAAAGTGTGTGAGACACTTGCCTCCAATGAGCCAACAAACAAATAAATGGAAGTAGAGCTCTGGCTCTGAGGGACACTACCCAGGCCCTGAGTTCAGGCCCCATGACTGACAGAAAACAAGGAAAGTAAGATGGAGAGGAGACGAATGTCCAGCTTCTGGCAGCCACATTCTACCTGGGCGAACCAAAGTGGGTCTGTGCCCAGGAGAGCTGCAGAACGGAGACCCCGCGGCCAGGGGAGAGGCTGGCTGCCTTGTACCCTGCCCTCTGCCTCCGTTTCCCACTGTGTCCTCCCCCACTGCCCAGCCTCTGATGTGGCACAGGCCGTGGGAGTGCCAGGTGCTAGAGCTTGTCCCGAGCTGTCCAGAGGCCCCTGTGTCAGGAGGAAGCCACGGTGCAGTCCTGTGGGCCCGTCCACCAGTGTCAGGACGTGAGCACCGCCCCGGCCCACCATGTCCCTGCAAGGCCCTCCCTTTGGCCTCAGTGCTGTCACTCAGTGGCCCCTGTGTATCTTCTGACAGAAGTCACAGAGGAACACCCCACACAGCCACCTTCCCGAGAGGACTTGTGACATGCACCAGGCTCCCCCGCCAGACGGCGCCCTGAGAGAACAGTGCTGTGGCCATCTCAGGAGAGGCTCCCGGCTCCGGAACAACTGATGCCCATTGGCCCTTCGAAAAGCTGCATTCCCTGGTTGTTGAACAGATTCGTATATTTTGCTACTGTTCTTTATAATAAAATGGACCGTTGAAGGTAGTCAGGAACAAGATTGCGAATCTGCCTCCTTGAAAACTCACCATTTGCTTTGCACCTGTCCTGCTGTGCCTGGGAGACAGACAGACAGACAGACCGACAGGACCCACGTCTGCAGGAGCTCGGCGAACGCTCCACTCAGAGCAGGGTCTGCCTGCTGTGAGGCAGGGGGCCTCCGGCCTCTCCTGCCCTTGGCAGCTACCTCAGGCCAGCCACAAGTGGTGGGGTAGCTGGCCGGCTTCAGGGCCAAAGGCCTGGCCTAGCCTGGGCGCCAGCCAAGGTGCTGAGAGAGGCAGAGCCCTGTCCTCCTGCATGCCGCTGCTGCCGCAGCCACATCCGACCCTGGCCCCTTCTCTTTCCCTCTTCCTCTCCTTGTAGCCATGAGGTGAGCCCCTGGCTCTCCCACGTGCTACCACAGGCCCCAAGCAGCCAGGCCAAGCAGCCAGGCACAGATGCTTCTGAAACACCCACAGTGACCAGAAGTGGTTCAGGAACAGCTGCTGGGCGGGCGGGCACTGTCGTGGCCCGGGCCCGCTGTATTGGGTCTCTAGCCTAACCGCGGACAGCAGACAGGCTGCCACTCTGGGCACCCCCGGGCTGCAGTTCCAGCCCTCCCTGGCCCTGTCCTGCTCATCCTCCAGAGCTCTTAGGGCCCACATGGCCACCCTAACCCCACTCCCCTGCCTTGGCACCCACCCCCATGACCTCTCAGTGCCTGGGAGGTGCCACTTGCTGAGCCTTCCCCTGTGCTGTCCTGGCACTGCCACACAGTCTGCTCTTGTGGTCATTCTCTCCTGGACACTGGTCATGAGACCTGGGCGGGCAAGGAGGCCGCCGCACTAATGGGCCCAGCCGGCTTGACCACACAACTCCACATAGGCAGGAGGCCGGTGTGTCCGCCTGGCTTCCTGTGTGCCTGCAGGCTCTATTGCTCGGAGCAGAGCGCAGGAGGGGTGGCCGCTCACACGGGAATGCAGTGTCACCAAGCCATCTCTTCCCCAGGCAGGCCGGCAAACACCCCCACGTCCTAAGGGTGGGACTCCTGAACACATTGCACCTGTGAGCACATGGTGACCCGGGGGGGGGGGGGGCATGCATCAGCAGCTCTCTAGTCCTGCTCCAGGATGGCATCACCGCCCCACACCACTTCCTCTCCAGGTTAGTTGTCAGTGGACCAGCAAGGACACCAGTCAGGGTTCTGGCCGCAGGGCTGGGTGGCCAGCAGGGGGCGCTGCAGGCCGCCGGGTTACTCCTGCCCAGCTCTTGTGGCAGCACCCGCTCTGCTCAGCTCCCTGGGCCTCTCTCTGTCTTCAAGGACAGGGTGCCCGCTGGGAGGCTGTCGTCCAGCACAGCAGGCGGAGTGCCCCTGTCCTTCCCTGGTGACCGAGTACCAGTCCTGGCTCTTCCCAGCCAACCCCACTGGGATTCCTGCCCCGCTCAAATCAGGACAGCCCGGTGGCAAGTGTCAGGGCATAAGCCCGTTGCCCCAGGAGACAGGTGCCCTTGCTGGGGACACTATGTCTGTCTCCCCATCCCAGAGGGTGAAGAGCGTAGCCACCTCCAGGAGCACCCATGGCTCTCACGCTGCCCAGCTGGCCGCCCAGGCTCTCTACCTCCACCTGCTCTGGGGCCAGCCCTCGAGGGTCCCTTGGAAGGATCCTGAGCCGTGGCGGAGCTCTGACACCTTCACTGGCCACTCATGAGAACGAGGAGCTGGCCCTCTTCAGCGGAGGCCATCTCCTCAGGGCTCGTTAGATCCAACCGCACTGAGTCCCGGCTAGGCCGCTGCTCAGCTCCTGTCCATTCACGTCCCCTGCCGACAGCCAGCACAGCCCACAGCCTTGGCCTGCCCCGCTTGGCTTCCACCAGCCAACTCCTGCCTGTTCCCGCGGTGCCATGGCCCCAGCCCCACCAGCCTCAGAGACTGAAGAGAGCCAGACAAGTATCCTGATGCTTCCTGAACTGCCTGGACACAAAGGCGCGCCACTCGCCAGGCACACTTTATCCTTGCTACTCAGCAGACTGAGATTGGAGGACCTCATCAAAGCCAGGCAGACAAATCTGAGGCGTCCTGGGGCTTGAACTCGGGCCTGGGCATTGTCCTTGGACACGTTTTGCTGAAGGATAGCACTCTGCCAGGGAATCAAACCCAGGTCTTCGTGCATGCTAGGCAAACACACTACCACTAGGCCACACTACCGGCCAAAACCTGACACTTATCTCCAACAAACATGCAAAAAGCCAAAGAGAGGGAGCATCTCGGTGGTAGAGCACTGGCTTTGACCACCTAAAAGAAAGGAAGGAGGTGAGATCCTGGATTCAAGTCCAGTCCTGGCTGTGCAAACACAAGTCTGCACGCAAGCACGAACACTCACGTGCACACATGCATTCACATGCATACGTGCACAGATTCACTGATGCATGCAAGCACACACAGTCCATACATCCACCCAGGGCCTCACTGCAGCCCAAATGCTGGGGCGGGGAAGGTAGCTGGCCTCCTGGCCAGATGGGTGCACTGTCCACAGACCCTAACCCACATCTCCTGGTCCAGTGGAGGAGGAGGTGGACTGTCCACAGACCCCAACCCACATCTCCTGGTCCTGTGGAGGAGGAGGTGGACTGTCCACAGACCCAGCCCAGGTCTCCTGGTCCAGTGGAAGGAGAGGGGGACTGTCCACAGACCCCAGCCTGGTCTCCTGGTCCAGTGGAGATGGAGGTGGACTGTCCACAGACCCCAGCCTGGTCTCCTGGTCCAGTGGAGATGGAGGTGGACTGTCCACAGACCCCAGCCTGGTCTCCTGGTCCAGTGGAGATGGAGGTGGACTGTCCACAGACCCCAGCCTGGTCTCCTGGTCCAGTGGAGATGGAGGTGGACTGTCCACAGACCCCAGCCTGGTCTCCTGGTCCAGTGGAGGGGGAGGTGGACTGTCCACAGACCCCAGCCTGGTCTTCTGGTCCAGTGGAGATGGAGGTGGACTATCCACAGACCCCAGCCTGGTCTCCTGGTCCAGTGGAGATGGAGGTGGACTGTCCACAGACCCGGCCTGGTCTCCTGGTCCAGTGGAGGGGGAGGTGGACTGTCCACAGACCCGGCCTGGTCTCCTGGTCCAGTGGAGATGGAGGTGAACTGTCCACAGACCCCAGCCCAGGTCTCCTGGTCCAGTGGAGGGGGAGGTGGACTGTCCACAGACCCGGCCTGGTCTCCTGGTCCAGTGGAGATGGAGGTGGACTGTCCACAGACCCCAGCCTGGTCTCCTGGTCCAGTGGAGATGGAGGTGGACTGTCCACAGACCCGGCCTGGTCTCCTGGTCCAGTGGAGGGGGAGGTGGACTGTCCACAGACCCGGCCTGGTCTCCTGGTCCAGTGGAGATGGAGGTGGACTGTCCACAGACTCCAGCCCAGGTCTCCTGGTCCAGTGGAGATGGAGGTGGACTGTCCACAGACCCGGCCTGGTCTCCTGGTCCAGTGGAGGGGGAGGTGGACTGTCCACAGACCCCAGCCTGGTCTCCTGGTCCAGTGGAGATGGAGGTGGACTGTCCACAGACCCCAGCCCAGGTCTCCTGGTCCAGTGGAGGGGGAGGTGGACTGTCCACAGACCCGGCCTGGTCTCCTGGTCCAGTGGAGGGGGAGGTGGACTGTCCACAGACCCAGCCCAGGTCTCCTGGTCCAGTGGAGGGGGAGGTGGACTGTCCACAGACCCCAGCCTGGTCTCCTGGTCCAGTGGAGGGGGAGGTGGACTGTCCACAGACCCGGCCCAGGTCTCCTGGTCCAGTGGAGATGGAGGTGGACTGTCCACAGACCCGGCCTGGTCTCCTGGTCCAGTGGAGATGGAGGTGGACTGTCCACAGACCCCAGCCTGGTCTCCTGGTCCAGTGGAGATGGAGGTGGACTGTCCACAGACCCCAGCCTGGTCTCCTGGTCCAGTGGAGGGGGAGGTGGACTGTCCACAGACCCCAGCCTGGTCTCCTGGTCCAGTGGAGGGGGAGGTGGACTGTCCACAGACCCGGCCCAGGTCTCCTGGTCCAGTGGAGATGGAGGTGGACTGTCCACAGACCCCAGCCTGGTCTCCTGGTCCAGTGGAGGGGGAGGTGGACTGTCCACAGACCCCAGCCTGGTCTCCTGGTCCAGTGGAGGGGGAGGTGGACTGTCCACAGACCCGGCCCAGGTCTCCTGGTCCAGTGGAGATGGAGGTGGACTGTCCACAGACCCCAGCCTGGTCTCCTGGTCCAGTGGAGGGGGAGGTGGACTGTCCACAGACCCGGCCTGGTCTCCTGGTCCAGTGGAGATGGAGGTGGACTGTCCACAGACCCCAGCCTGGTCTCCTGGTCCAGTGGAGATGGAGGTGGACTGTCCACAGACCCCAGCCTGGTCTCCTGGTCCAGTGGAGATGGAGGTGGACTGTCCACAGACCCCAGCCTGGTCTCCTGGTCCAGTGGAGATGGAGGTGGACTGTCCACAGACCCCAGCCTTGTCTCCTGGTCCAGTGGAGGGGGAGGTGGACTGTCCACAGACCCCAGCCTGGTCTTCTGGTCCAGTGGAGATGGAGGTGGACTATCCACAGACCCCAGCCTGGTCTCCTGGTCCAGTGGAGATGGAGGTGGACTGTCCACAGACCCGGCCTGGTCTCCTGGTCCAGTGGAGGGGGAGGTGGACTGTCCACAGACCCGGCCCAGGTCTGCTGGTCCAGTGGAGATGGAGGTGAACTGTCCACAGACCCCAGCCCAGGTCTCCTGGTCCAGTGGAGGGGGAGGTGGACAGTCCACAGACCCGGCCTGGTCTCCTGGTCCAGTGGAGATGGAGGTGGACTGTCCACAGACCCCAGCCTGGTCTCCTGGTCCAGTGGAGATGGAGGTGGACTGTCCACAGACCCCAGCCTGGTCTCCTGGTCCAGTGGAGGGGGAGGTGGACTGTCCACAGACCCGGCCTGGTCTCCTGGTCCAGTGGAGATGGAGGTGGACTGTCCACAGACCCCAGCCCAGGTCTCCTGGTCCAGTGGAGATGGAGGTGGACTGTCCACAGACCCGGCCTGGTCTCCTGGTCCAGTGGAGGGGGAGGTGGACTGTCCACAGACCCCAGCCTGGTCTCCTGGTCCAGTGGAGATGGAGGTGGACTGTCCACAGACCCCAGCCTGGTCTCCTGGTCCAGTGGAGATGGAGGTGGACTGTCCACAGACCCCAGCCTGGTCTCCTGGTCCAGTGGAGATGGAGGTGGACTGTCCACAGACCCCAGCCTGGTCTCCTGGTCCAGTGGAGATGGAGGTGGACTGTCCACAGACCCCAGCCTGGTCTCCTGGTCCAGTGGAGATGGAGGTGGACTGTCCACAGACCCCAGCCTGGTCTCCTGGTCCAGTGGAGGGGGAGGTGGACTGTCCACAGACCCCAGCCTGGTCTTCTGGTCCAGTGGAGATGGAGGTGGACTATCCACAGACCCCAGCCTGGTCTCCTGGTCCAGTGGAGATGGAGGTGGACTGTCCACAGACCCGGCCTGGTCTCCTGGTCCAGTGGAGGGGGAGGTGGACTGTCCACAGACCCGGCCCAGGTCTGCTGGTCCAGTGGAGATGGAGGTGAACTGTCCACAGACCCTAGCCCAGGTCTCCTGGTCCAGTGGAGGGGGAGGTGGACTGTCCACAGACCCGGCCTGGTCTCCTGGTCCAGTGGAGATGGAGGTGGACTGTCCACAGACCCGGCCTGGTCTCCTGGTCCAGTGGAGGGGGAGGTGGACTGTCCACAGACCCGGCCTGGTCTCCTGGTCCAGTGGAGATGGAGGTGGACTGTCCACAGACCCCAGCCCAGGTCTCCTGGTCCAGTGGAGATGGAGGTGGACTGTCCACAGACCCGGCCTGGTCTCCTGGTCCAGTGGAGGGGGAGGTGGACTGTCCACAGACCCCAGCCTGGTCTCCTGGTCCAGTGGAGATGGAGGTGGACTGTCCACAGACCCCAGCCTGGTCTCCTGGTCCAGTGGAGGGGGAGGTGGACTGTCCACAGACCCGGCCTGGTCTCCTGGTCCAGTGGAGATGGAGGTGGACTGTCCACAGACCCAGCCCAGGTCTCCTGGTCCAGTGGAGATGGAGGTGGACTGTCCACAGACCCCAGCCCAGGTCTCCTGGTCCAGTGGAGGGGGAGGTGGACTGTCCACAGACCCGGCCTGGTCTCCTGGTCCAGTGGAGGGGGAGGTGGACTGTCCACAGACCCGGCCTGGTCTCCTGGTCCAGTGGAGATGGAGGTGGACTGTCCACAGACCCAGCCCAGGTCTCCTGGTCCAGTGGAGGGGGAGGTGGACTGTCCACAGACCCCAGCCCAGGTCTCCTGGTCCAGTGGAGGGGGAGGTGGACTGTCCACAGACCCGGCCTGGTCTCCTGGTCCAGTGGAGGGGGAGGTGGACTGTCCACAGACCCGGCGTGGTCTCCTGGTCCAGTGGAGATGGAGGTGGACTGTCCACAGACCCGGCCTGGTCTCCTGGTCCAGTGGAGGGGGAGGTGGACTGTCCACAGACCCAGCCCAGGTCTCCTGGTCCAGTGGAGGGGGAGGTGGACTGTCCACAGACCCCAGCCTGGTCTCCTGTTCCAGTGGAGATGGAGGTAGACTGTCCACAGACCCGGCCTGGTATCCTGGTCCAGTGGAGATGGAGGTGGACTGTCCACAGACCCGGCCTGGTCTCCTGGTCCAGTGGAGATGGAGGTGGACTGTCCACAGACCCCAGCCTGGTCTCCTGGTCCAGTGGAGATGGAGGTGGACTGTCCACAGACCCCAGCCTGGTCTCCTGGTCCAGTGGAGGGGGAGGTGGACTGTCCACAGACCCCAGCCTGGTCTTCTGGTCCAGTGGAGGGGGAGGTGGACTATCCACAGACCCCAGCCTGGTCTCCTGGTCCAGTGGAGATGGAGGTGGACTGTCCACAGACCCGGCCTGGTCTCCTGGTCCAGTGGAGATGGAGGTGGACTGTCCACAGACCCCAGCCCAGGTCTCCTGGTCCAGTGGAGGGGGAGGTGGACTGTCCACAGACCCGGCCCAGGTCTCCTGGTCCAGTGGAGATGGAGGTGGACTGTCCACAGACCCGGCCTGGTCTCCTGGTCCAGTGGAGGGGGAGGTGGACTGTCCACAGACCCGGCCCAGGTCTCCTGGTCCAGTGGAGATGGAGGTGAACTGTCCACAGACCCCAGCCCAGGTCTCCTGGTCCAGTGGAGGGGGAGGTGGACTCTCCACAGACCCGGCCTGGTCTCCTGGTCCAGTGGAGATGGAGGTGGACTGTCCACAGACCCCAGCCTGGTCTCCTGGTCCAGTGGAGATGGAGGTGGACTGTCCACAGACCCCAGCCTGGTCTCCTGGTCCAGTGGAAGGGGAGGTGGACTGTCCACAGACCCGGCCTGGTCTCCTGGTCCAGTGGAGATGGAGGTGGACTGTCCACAGACCCGGCCTGGTCTCCTGGTCCAGTGGAGATGGAGGTGGACTGTCCACAGACCCCAGCCTGGTCTCCTGGTCCAGTGGAGATGGAGGTGGACTGTCCACAGACCCCAGCCTGGTCTCCTGGTCCAGTGGAAGGGGAGGTGGACTGTCCACAGACCCGGCCTGGTCTCCTGGTCCAGTGGAGATGGAGGTGGACTGTCCACAGACCCGGCCTGGTCTCCTGGTCCAGTGGAGGGGGAGGTGGACTGTCCACAGACCCCAGCCTGGTCTCCTGGTCCAGTGGAAGGGGAGGTGGACTGTCCACAGACCCGGCCTGGTCTCCTGGTCCAGTGGAGATGGAGGTGGACTGTCCACAGACCCCAGCCTGGTCTCCTGGTCCAGTGGAGGGGGAGGTGGACTGTCCACAGACCCGGCCCAGGTCTCCTGGTCCAGTGGAGGGGGAGGTGGACTGTCCACAGACCCGGCCTGGTCTCCTGGTCCAGTGGAGGGGGAGGTGGACTGTCCACAGACCCGGCCCAGGTCTCCTGGTCCAGTGGAGGGGGAGGTGGACTGTCCACAGACCCGGCCTGGTCTCCTGGTCCAGTGGAAATGGAGGTGGACTGTCCACAGACCCCAGCCTGGTCTCCTGGTTCAGTGGAGGGGGAGGTGGACTGTCCACAGACCCGGCCTGGTCTCCTGGTCCAGTGGAGATGGAGGTGGACTGTCCACAGACCCGGCCTGGTCTCCTGGTCCAGTGGAAGGGGAGGTGGACTGTCCACAGACCCGGCCTGGTCTCCTGGTCCAGTGGAGATGGAGGTGGGCTTTCCACAGACCCAACCCAGGTCTCCTGGTCCAGTGGAGATGGAGGTGGACTGTCCACAGACCCCAGCCTGGTCTCCCTGGGCAGGAACCACACAGAGCTGCCTGGAAGTGGCTGTCCCAGGCCCATGTGGCAGGCTTCCTGCAGAGGAATGCAGATAGGTACCGGGCCTGGGTGAGGGAAGATGGCAGGGTGGGTGGCTCTGGAAGGGTTTGGATGGAGTGTGGGTGCTCTGCGGGGTGTTTAGGTGGGTAGAGGTGGGGACCTGTGGGGACCTCTGCCTGGGCCCCTGCACCCTTCCTCGAGGCTCCCCCAAGGGCGCCCCACAGCCCTGGAAAGCACTTGGCTGCCAGCGGCTGACGGCTCGGGGTCCACCCTGGACAGATCCAGACCGGCTGCCAGGACTATGTGTGGAGACACAGGGTGGCCCCCTCCGTCCTCAAGGCCAAGGCCCAGGGTCACAGCCGTGGTTGTTGCTGTCCCTTGCTGGGGCCCTGGCCACAGGGCTGCCACCTTCTTCTTGGTGGGCTGGCTGCGGTCTGACCATTCACTATCTGAGTGTTGGCTGACATTTCTGGTATTTGAGGGATGAGCTGCAGTCAGAGCAGTTGCAGGCTGAGGGCCAAGGGCTGAGGGTGAGGGGCTGGGGGCTGAGAGACTGTGGGCTGAGAGCTGAGGGCCTAGGGGGCTGAAGGGCTGAAGGTTGAGAGGCTGTGGGGTGAGGGCTGAGAGGCTGGGGGCTGAGATTCTGTGGGCTGAGGGCTGAAGGCTAAGGGCTGAGAGGCTGAGGGCTGAGAAGCTGTGGGCTGAGCGGCTGGGGTGCTCAAGGGCTGAGGGTTGAGGGCTAAAGGGCTGAAGGCTGAGGGATTGTGGCTGCACTTCCAGCCACATTCATCTCTGATTCCCCGCCGCCACCGCCGCCATGACTCAGGCTCAAGGTGACTTCGTCCTAGGGTCTCCTGGCTGTCTTGAATCCAATGCAGACTCCACTGGACCCCTCATGGAAACCACGACAGCAAACAGCCAAGCTTGCTTCCTGGAGAGCCCTCAGGTGTAAGTGACAGTGCCACGGCAGTCCCTCGCCTCTGGGGAGGTGGCACCAGCGCCCTGCTGCATCCAGGGCTCCAGCTACCCTGCCCCCTGCCGGCCCTGCGCCTGCCAGCAGGCTCCCCTGGGGCAGGGGGCCTGGGTAGCTGGTGTATCACCCGCCTGCTGCCCCCAGTGAACCCCGCCGCCCACACAACGGTCACCCTTGTCTGGGCAGCTGGGCAGGCTGGTACCAGCCCCCAGTGTCCCCAGCAGAGCCCGCCCCCCAGGCTCAGGCACGTTGTCCTTTCCCCTCGCACTGCCCTGGCTATGAATAGCTCTCCCCTGCAGGAGCTGCTATAAATACTCAGCCCCCCCCGCACCCCCCCCACCCTGCACACAGGCCCATTCAGGCCCCGCTGTGCGCACAGAGTCACCACACAGGCGGCGCCTGCAGGCGCCGTGCCGGCTTTGCCCCTCTGGAGCCAGGCACACGGAGGCCGAGTGCCCTCCCCTCTGCCTAACGGACAGATGGACTCTGTCCCCTGCAGGGTCCTCCCGCAGCAGGGGCGGGGCTGTCGTCCCCCCAGCCAGCTGCGCAGGCCAGAGGGCGGGACCTCCCTGCTGAGGCTGCTCTGCCTGACTTCCTCCAAGCCTAGTCCAAGGCTGGGGTCCCCGCAGGAATGTGGACGTGGTGGGGTACCCCAGTGCTCAGCACTGAAGCAGTGCACCCAGAGAGTCCTGAACCCCCAGGGGTTCTAGTCCAGGCGCTTCCAGATTAGGCCACCAGGACATGGTCCTACCAGGTGGGGAGTGGTACAGAATTCTGTCCCCACCCACCTGGCTCTTGGGCTCAGAGATCCCAAAGATGTCCCTTGCTCCCCGACCCTCTGGTGACAGCTTTGACTCCCCATTCCCGGCTTCAAGGTGGCCGTCTGGCCGGGGAGAACCTGCCTGCTGCAGTCTGCTCCGCTCAGACGCTCAGACGGCGTGGTCCCCGGGGTGAGGGGCTGCAGCCACAGGACAGAACAGAGGCCCATGTTATTGTGTAGAGAGGAAAAAAAGAAAACAACCCTGTTTACGGAAAAGGCGCTTCCGTAGCCAGCAGCCAGCAGCCTTCCTGGGGGGACAGAGGTCCTTTGTTGGAAAAACAGGGGTTGAGGATTTCCAGGATCCACCAGGCCACCCGCCCGCCACCCACCCAAGCTTCCGCCCATTCTCAGCTGCCTCAGCCAGCCCTCGGCCCCCATCCATTCACTCCTCTCCGGGCCTCTAGACTGTGGTGCCCAGGCTCCCGGCTTTTGGTCCCACATCCCCCGTGGGGTCCAGGACCACTTGGATGCAGAGGAGAGTGGACTGGTCTGACCCTTCTGGTCCCTGCCCTCCCTCCATCCATGCCCAGCCCCTGACAGCAGGGCCCTGGCCCTGGGGCCTGCAGCTCCTGCAGGGAAGGGTCACTGCAGGGACGGGCCAGCCAGGCTGACAGCTCACCTGCACCCTCACATTTCAGTTCTGTAGCCTTTGTAGACAAAGATGTGGAGACACACCTCTACAGCAAGGACAAAGCTGGGAGATGAGAAAGCTGGGACAGGAGCAGGGGAGGGCCCTGGTGCCTCTCAGAAAGCAGGACTTCTGCCTGCAGCGAGCGTACGGGCTCATGGTCGGGGGCCAGCGTCTACAGTCCCAGCTCTTGGGTCCAGCCCTCTTGGGTATGCGGCGTCTGCAGCCTGTCCCCCTTATGAAGGGCCAGGCACGTTGTTGGTGATGGGGGGACGGGGGACATGGCACATGTCAGGGTCAGTGCTTCAGGGCCCCCTGAACCCATGGGTCTGTGTTCTGAGGAGGGAGGCAGAGCCAGTGTGCCTGGCACCTATTTGATGAGAAGGAACCAAACCAGCCACTTGCCTCTGTCCCTGCACCAAGGCCCCGCTGGAGTCATCCGTCCCAGGACAGCAGTACTCACCGAGCCCCAAAAGAGTGAATGAATGAGGGAGAAGCGGCTGCTTGAATGGTGAGTGAGTGAGTGAAGGAGTGGGTAAGCAAAGAGCGGAGGAGTGAATGGATGAATAAATGAGTTATGAATACGGGAATAAATAAAGGAGTGGAATGATTAAACGGATGAATGTGTGTGTGTGTGTGTGTGTGTGTGTGTGTGTGTGTGTGTGTGCGCGCGCGCACGCGTGCGTGCACAGGCTTTTGGCCCCCATGCCGCTCACTGTGGACAGAGCCCAGACAGAGCCACTGAGCCACCCTTCCAGCCAGACCTGGGTGTGGAGACACAGCGAACTCACTGCATCTCCTTGAGCCACAGGCACTGCCTGGGTGTCTGGGGCGGCCATGGCTACAGCTTCCGGCGGCTGCAGACAAAGCCAGAGCTGTTCCCGCTGCCTGAGCCCCGAGCAGGACGGCTCAGCTAGGGCTGCAGAGTGCAGGCCCCAGGCACAGGCAGCATGGGGTGGGTAAGGACCCCAGCTAGCTGTGTGTCCTAGGAGAATCGGCCCCCGCACGGCTGCTGAGCCAGGCTTCCCCAAGGAGCCCCTGGAGGGTGTGTGCCTGCTCACAGACCCCAGACAGTCTCATGGGCATCAACTCCTGAAACCCATTCTCCAGAGTCACCCTCGGCTGACCGGCTGGCAGGGGCCATGAGCAGGGGTGGAGGGGGACATCAGCCTCATTGCCTCTCTCCATCCCACCCGAGCACTCTGGACTGACGCCCACCAGGGCCGGGCAGCCTTTGCCACAGCTCCCATGGGCACTCCCCTGCCCAGTGGGCGAGCACGGACAGGAGCCCAGAACCCCAGGCCCTGGGTCTCTGGGGAAGGACCCTGGGCCCGTCAAGAAGGAGAGTTAGCCAGGTGCTGGGCTCATGTGTGTTATACTAGCTCCTTGGAAGGCAGATCTCTGAAGACTGAAATAAATCAGCCTCAGCAGAAAAGTCTATGAGACTTCACGTCCAATTGACCAGCAAGGTGCCAGACTGGAGGCGTGGCTCAGATGGTAGAGAGCCAGCCATGTGCAAGAAAACCAAGCAAGGGGAATGCAAGGTACTGAGTGTGAGTCCTGGTATGGCGTGCACACACACACACACACACACACACACACACACACACACACACACACAAAGGAGGGAGGGTTTTCTCCTTGTTTTTTTTTTTTTGGTCGGTTGTGGGGCTTGAACTCTCAGCCTGGACAGCCTGGACGCTGTTCCTGAGCTCTTCATCTCAAGGCTACTGCCCTACCCCTGGAGCCAGGGCACCCCTGCCCCTTTTCTAGTGATTAATTGGAGTTAAGAGTCTCATGGACTTTAAGTGCCCGGACTGGCTTTGAACCGCAATCCTCAGCTCTCAGCCTCCGAGCAGCTAGGCTCAGGCGTGAGCCACCGCGCCCAGTGGGTTTTCTCCTAATTAAATCTCTGCCCTGCCTTTGGGGCGTCCTGGCTTGTGATCTAGTGAACAGCATCAGTCCTTGCCAGGTGGGCACGGCCAGGCTCCTCCCGTCAGAAGTGAGCAGTCCACCGAGAGCCAGGGCCAAGAGCACGGCCAGGCCCGCGGCAGGGAAGCCAGCAGGGGAAGGCTGAGCGGTGGGGGCAGCAAACCCCTCCTGGGCAGGGCTCCAGAGAGTCCGGAGGTTGTGAGGTGGCCCCTGGGGAGCGTCCAGGACAAGTGTGCCCCCTGAGATGCCTCACGGGGGCTCCTTGGAGACCACAGGCGCCAGGACTGCCCAGCACGTGTCCTGGCCAGGCTGTCTTCCCTGCTGGCCCCCAGCCACGGCCGGCTGGGGACACGGTGTGCAGCGGGAACAGGGTGTGTGTTTGCACAGGGTGCTTGGAGGCCAGCAGCATGGGACAAGGGCCCATTGTGTCCCCGGCCACCCCTCCCCGTTGGCCTGTCACAGTGCCTGCCCCCTACCTGCTCCTCTAGCCTTGTCTTGGCCCCTGTGCTCTCTCCCCACGCCCATGTGGACTCGGGTACCAGGCCTGAGGCTTTCTTTATGTTCTCCCCCTTGAGAGCATGCAGCTGCTGCGGCTCAGCCGGGCTGCCCTCTACAGGACCGGCTCTTCCCAGCCGCCCATCCTGTGGGTCACTGCTCACTGTGCCTGGCCACACAAGAATCCACGTGACCTCCCAGCAGGCAGGGCAGCCCCGGGGCAAGCGCCTGTCCACTGAACACGGGCCAGGCCCCCAGGACCACGCCAAGGCCAAGGGTGCCCCATCCGGGAGTGGGGGATCCAGCAGCTGAGGGGCCAGGCTGCGCCCACAGAGGCACATTGGGCTGGTGACTGGACCCTAAGACCGCAAAGTCCCAGCTGAGGAGGCAAACGTGGACTTCAGGGGGCGGCTGGGGGGCTCCCTGGAGGGGGGCATGTCACAGCATGCATGCACACCACCCCCGGGGGCCTTCCCCAGGGACTGAGCTCAGGGGAGGAGGGCCCGGCTGGAGTCCCCTGAGCCCAGAAGGGCTCCTGAAGGTGGGAGTAGAGGGGGCACTATGATGAGTGGGCATACACAGCTTCATACCCACCCTGCTATACCTGGACCCCACAGCCCCAGGCCTGGGCTCTGCCTCCCTTCCCCCCCCAGCCCAGAGACTCACAGAGGTCTCAGGTGAGCAGTAAGTGAGGCTGGAGGCCACAGGACAGGAGCCGGGACAGGGACAGAGAACATGAGCCCTGCGCAGGCCCAGAGCTAACTGTGTACAGATAGACTGGGCAGAGTGTGGGGTGTGTGTGTGTGCGTATGTGCGTGTATGTGTGTATGTGCGCACACGCACGCGTGTGTGTGCACTCGTGTGAGTGTGCGTGCACGTGTGTGTGCGCGCGCGTGTGTGTGCGTGTGTGTGTGTGTGTGTGTGTGTGTGTGTGTGTGTGTGTGCATACGCGCGCCTCTCACGTGGACAGCATGGCCCAGGGCCAGCCAGGAGGCGGGTGGAACAGGCCTGGACCTGCGTCACAGGCATCGCCTGCGACAGCAAGGGTGGGCAGGCAGCCACCTGCTGGAGGCGCTGGCTCAGCTGGAGGTGGCTGGGCAGGGACAGGAGCGGGGGGCAGTGCCCAGCCACTCCACCCGCATTCCCAGGCCTGAGATGCCAAGATGGAGCAAGGCCAGAGTGAGGCACCAGGCCCGAGTGGGAGAACCCTGAATCTGCCTGAGCCCTGGGTGGGCCAGGGCCTGGCCCACGGCAGACAGCCAGTGCCTTCCAGAGCCCTGGATCTGGGTGACAGCAGGGCTGGCTGACTGGCACACCCAGGAGCCAGCGGCCAGGCTAGCCCATGCCAGGTCTGACCATCACCCAGACAGGCAGGGCCACCCCACGGAGTGTGGGTCCCCCCACAGGGGACATCACGAGCCTGGCAGGGGCCCCGGCTCCCCACCAGCCTTCCCCAGTGCTCCTGGCTGCCTATGTGGAGAGTAGGTGTGGCCACCACCCCAGCACCCTACCTCCAGCCCCAGTTTCCCCACATGTAAATAAGGACCAAAAGGAGGATGACCCTGGGGCATGGAGGGTGGGTAGGTCCTGCCCCTCACCGGCTGGCTTCTCCTTCGACAGGAAGCCAGGGTTGGGGGGAGCCTCCGCCCCAGGCCTGAGCTCCTGCAGCCCCCATGCCATCCAGCCATTCCTGGAGCCCCACATTGTGTCCTGCAAGTGAAAGGTGGATGGGGTCTGGGAGGCAGGGAGGCAGCTGCCAGGGCTGGCTCATTTCTCCTGAAGTCCTACCAGGTCAGGAGTGCCTCCCGCGGACCCAGTCCACAGCTGAGAACGGAGGCCCGCAGGCTCTGCAGTGAAACCACCCGTCAGCAGCTCCCTCCCTTCCCGCTCCCCACCCGGCGAAGCCACTGGCAAATGCCAGGCAGGGGCTGTGGCTGAGAGGAGGGTGGGCATGGGGCCTGGCTTCTGCCTCCTGCTCTCTGGGCAGCCCCTAGGTCCAGGCGTCCTTGGTGGGTCCCGCTGGGAAAGTCAGTTGCTCAGAGAACACGAAGCCTCGTGTCACTCCAGACCGGGAACCCCCTCACCATCACCTGGTGTCCACGGGGCCAAGGGGGGCAGCCCTGCAGCCCTGACAAGGTGTTCTCCCTCCTCCTCCCTCCTTCCCGCACTGCCCATTCCTGAGCCTGACTGGAAGTAGGGCCAGGGGAGCCGTGGCCCAGCCTCACAGCTCTCCGTGGGGCTGGACCAGAGCTGTCCACGCGGCACCCAGCCTCCAGCCTTGCAGCCATCTGCCCTGGCTCATCTGCCTGCAGCTCAGCTTCTCAACCCCACCCACGCCCCCAGTGGCCTGGTGGACCTCAGGCCACTCTGGGTGAGGCCCCAGTCAGGAGCGGCAGGAGGTGCTGCTGAGATGGGCGGCAGGCAGGCAGCATGGGCAGGCAGGAGAACCAGCCCTCCAGCCTAGCCCGGGACGCCCTTCTGTGGCTGCCGTCCAGGATGCATCGTGCAGCCGTCCCCAGTTCAGGTACCGCATACGCCCGGAGGCGGTGGTCGGGTGGGACTCTCACACTCGCCGGGGTTGGGGGGCCGTGGGAGCTGTGGGGAGGCGGGGGAGGGAGCGCCTCCATCCCAAAGGCTGGGGGGAGGACAGGGCAGCTGGAGCGGGGATTTCCTGGGGGTGGGAAGCCCGCCCACCTCAAAAGCACAGGCTTCCTCCCATTCGCCTGCACTGGCTCAGCCGCAGGGCTTCCTGGGACACTGGCCGACCGAGCCCGGCAGGACTGTGTCTGTGAAAGCCCCCGTGCCCACCCGACTCCGCTGAGCCTGGCTGTCCCTCCAGCTCTCGACCGGAGCCTCTGAAGTGAGCTAGGCCCTGTCCCCACCACCCCAAGCTCAATGATCCTACTGGGCGTCAGACGGACAGGCGGCGGCTCCTGAGCCTCCCGGCACCCCATCTGGACAGTGGTAAGTCCCAAGTGTCCAGCCATGGCCACCAAAGGTGAAGACCACCCACCTGAGGTCAGTGGCTGTGTCACCTGGCCTAGAGGGCCGCTGAGGTGAGTCTGAGTCTTTACAGCCCGGGGATTCGAGTGGAAAGCAAGGTGTGGAGTGTACATGCAGTGAGAGGCAAGGTGACCACCTGCGGGTGGTGTGTGTGTGTGTGTGTGTGTGTGTGTACTCCACACACTGCCTGCCCTCCAGGCTCCGACCTCAGCTGCTCAGCCACTGCCACACTTTGGGGTGTCTTCCAGGCCAGATGGGGTCCTTCGGAGAGCCAGGCCACAGTGCCTTCTCCAGGAAGTTCCTGCCCAGTCTGCGCAGGGGGAGGAGGCAGCAGGAGCAGCACGCGGGGTTCAGGCTGAGCTGTCAACACTTGGGGCGTGCACAGCCTGGGCACTGGCCTGGCGTGCCCCACCTGTCACGGCCCAGGAACAGGGAAGTAGCCCCGCACTTGGCACGGAGCCCAGCCGCTCCTCAACGGTGCCCCACCCAAGCCACCTCACTGCCCAGGGTGAGCGAGGGCGGGAAGGCTTCCTGCCCGAGCCTCCTCCAGCCCCTGCAGCTCTCCTTGAGGCTGGGGCCGGCTCTGGAGCCCTGGACACTGTTCCCTCTCCACTCACGCTCCAGCCCCTCCCCCAGAACAACACAGGAGCCCAAAGAGGACCCAGGCTCTCGTGAGGGCCAGGCCACAGTTCTGCATGGCTATACCACCCCGCCCAGGACCAGATCAGCAGATCTGGACCTGAATGTCTCCAGGGGGCTGGGGGGCGGGGTGTCCTTCTTAGACTAGGGTCCCTGGATCCAGGGTGTCCTGGGGCAGGGCCCAGTCTGAGGAGAGTGCAGACCTGCCCCAGCCTGGCCCAGCTCCAGGCCACGCGGTGGCTGCCAGGTTCAGCCTCTTCCTGAAGGTTTGGCCTACTCCCAGCAGGCCTGAAAGAAGCAAGGGGCAAGGGCTGGGCCCTGGCAGCCTCCTATGCCAGCATGCCCCTCCGATCCTGACACAGGGCCCTTTCCAGTCCTTTCTCTGTAGGCAGAACACATTCCTTCTTCCCCAGAATCACGGACTATGCCCACATGCCCAGGCATGGGGACCTGCCCCTCACTCCCCAGGTACGCTGCCTAGGCTGTTGGGAGCAAGTGGAATCAAACTGTACCTTGATTTGTATCAGACAATTGCTTTATTGTCTTATTGTTTCCTGGCCTTATTCTGTTTAAATGACCTGAGATTCACCATATGAATGTAACACCTGGAAGTTCCCTGGTTTCAAGAAGGGATATAAGCCTTGAGTTGAGAATAAACAGGACTGCAGTCTTTACCTGGGCTGCAGACCTCCCGGACCCCATGCGTTTGTCTCTCTTCTATTTTTTCCAGTCCCTGCCCCCTATTTCAGGAACCCCAATTTGCTGCTGGTAGGCCCTGGCACTAGGCCATCTGGAGTTGTGTGGGAGCCACTCAGGGCTGTCAGGGAGGGGCTGGATCAAGCCTGACCTGAAGCCTGTCTTCTGCTCTGCCCTGCTTCTGTCCAAGCGTGACCTGTTCTTGGACACAGTTCACCTTCTGGCAGCAACGCTCCTGCTGGAGAACTTGGCAGGGCTAGGTGCCACCCCTATGTTTGTCTTTCCCCTAAAGCCCCCACTCCTGTGAAGGTCACTGCTCTCTCTGCACAGGCACACACACACAAGCACGGGATAGCAGTGTATCTCTAAGCTGACGTGCCAGGCCCAGCAGACAGCCGGAAGTGCGTGTGAAAGACCATCTCTAGGCCACCATCGTCCCCAAGTCCCTGTCCCTAGTCTGGGGGGCTGTGCCGCTTGAGGAGGCCAGGAGGGAGCTCCTGCAGAAGGGGCCTCCATACCCCACAGGGGATCCACGCAGGACACGGGGGCGGGGAGGGAACTCCCCCCTCGCTCTCCACACCCTTGGCCTGCTTGGCCTGAAGGTCTTCCTAGAGGTGGAAACGCAGCTGCTGGGACCCGTGTTGGTCCTCTCCCCCAGGCCAGCTCACCCTAGCGAGCCCCGAGAGTGTGGGGGTGAAATCACCTGCTGTACGGCTGGGGGACACGTCCCATGTGAGTTCTGGCCACAGAGGCCCCATGCCGCCCACAGGGCAGGGGCCGAGGTGGGGGGGGGGCTGGAGCCCTGACATTTGAGGTGGAGACAGCAGCAGAGGCAGGCCTTGGCCGTGGGTGGGGGGAGTCCGGGCTGGCACCCAGGCCAGGCCCTTGGCATGGAGGGACCAGCAAGGTGCTGCTGGCGGAGCCAGCCGCGACCACAGGCCGGTGCTGGATGAGGAGGGGACCTTCAGCCCAGCTGGCTGCCCCGCCAGCCACAGTTCCAGCTCAGGCCGGCCTGGGTGTGGAGACAGCAAGGTAGCCTGGCTCCCCTGGCTCCCGGCTGCCCTGCCTGAGGTCCACTAGCGGAGAAAGCTGGAGGCTGCCTGCAGGGGCCCCTGGGATTCCCAACCCATCACTCCGAGGCCAGCCCGGCAGCCTCGTCGCCTTTTCAGGGTCTTTTCTGCCGAGGCCCAGGGGCCTTGTTTGCGTGTGGCAAGTCCTCCTCCATGGCGGGAGGGGCCTGGTGGAGGCCCTGGGACAGGACGGGGCCTTGGGCAGGGAGGCGCTGTCCATGAGCCTCACACCGCTGGCGTCCCTCCGCTCTGGGACGCCTTTAGTGAAGCACTGCTAAACCCTGGCTGGCTTTGCCGGCTTTGCTCCCCACTGGGGAGAGGCCACACCCCAGAGTTTGGGGCAGGAAAGGGCGTCACCCGGGAGCTGTGGCTCAGGACAGGCAGGGGCACCTGTCACCACTGGTCCAATTGGCCAGGCCCGGCCTCAGCCCAGGGCCAGGGGTCAGGGTGTGAACAGGAGCCCTGTGCGGTGCCAGCTGTGTCCATCTGTTGACTGTCCAGCTGAGCTCAAGGACTGGTAAAGGACCAACCCGGGCGTGGCCAGTAGCTTCTGTAGTGGACTTGAGGTTAGACTGGTCAGGACACACGTGGACTGCCCACTGCTGGGACTGCTCCGATGGCTCCAGGACAAGGCCAAGAGCAGAAGACAGTGGAGCAGTAGGGAAAGGGTGATGGAGCGTGAACAGAGCCACGGGCCTTGGTGAGGGATGAGGGGCAGGGGAAGAGACCCCAGGCATGGCCCAGTCAGGAGGAAGGATGAAAGATGGCCAGGACAGAGTCAGGAAGTCCCGCAGCCACCCAGGGACCCTCTGGACACAGGCTGATTGAAGTGGTCTTGTCACTGCCATAGGCACTGGCAGTGGACAAGATGGCCAGGGAAGGAGAGCGTGGCTGGGAGCCAGCTCCGTGGGCATGTCTCA
Organism: Megascapheus bottae; assembly: GCA_024803745.1. NCBI lineage: Eukaryota > Metazoa > Chordata > Mammalia > Rodentia > Geomyidae > Megascapheus > Megascapheus bottae. The sequence continues at coordinate 670,395 of JANJXV010000021.1, read as the reverse complement.
AGTGGGTATGAGCAGATGCATGAGTGTGCAAGCGCACTTGCAGGCTGTTCTGAGCACGAACACCTGTGTGTGCGTAGGTTTTTGCAGGCTGGTGAAGGAGGGGAGACTGAGATGCAGCCCTGTCTCACTCTGCCTGGCTCAGGGAGGTTGGCTTGGGTGGGGTCACCCCCGCCACAGCACAGCCCCCCACTGGGCGGACGGGGGACCTGGCCAAGATCGCTTCACATGGCGTCCACTGCGTGCAGGGCTCACTGTCATGAGCAAAGGAGGGCAGGGTGGCTGGCTCAGGGCTGGGGAGGGTCGGGGGTCTGCCCTGCTCACCTGCTGCGAGAGGGACAGGCAGGTGAGACCCCTGCCCTAGGCTGAAGTCCCACTCAGCAGGTGGTTCACTGGTCGCAGTTTCTGTGCTTCACTGGCCTGGACCTTGTGGTCCAGGGTCTGGGCCCCTAGACACACTTCAGCCCAGCCCTCTCTCCTGGCCCCTCCCTCCAGGCTGGCCCTCTTGCTGCTAATGGTGGGCTGGTGGACTCTTAAGGCTCAGAGACATTTTCAGGTCCTCCAGCTGGCCTCCAGGAGCCTCCAAAACAGGGGCAGAGGATTTCTTTTGCGGGACCTGCAGGGCGAGGATGGCAGAAAGGCCAAAAGCCCTCAGGCCTCCCAAATCTGGCCTGGCCATCCTGTGGTGAGGAGGGGGCCATCTCACTGCAGGGACCTTCCAGGTAGTGTGAGGGTTTGGGTCTCCCCCCTGGGACTTGGCCTGAGGAGGGAGAGTCTGTGCCAGGCCCTGCCTCAGGCCTGCACTGCAGCAGAGCGCCAGACACCGCTCCAACAACCGAAGGCCCTTTCTTTCCCTTACAACAGGCCAGAATGACCAGGCCCACAGGGCAAGAGGGGTAGGAGAAACGAGAGAGGAGCACCTCAAGTTCAGCCCGGCCCGGGCACCGGGGGTTTCAAAGCAGGCGGGGAAAGCGGTGGAGAGACGGTGAGGGGTGAAAGGCCAGGCAGGCTGAGGCAGGCGTGGGGTGGCCGCCCCACGGGCCGCTCAAGCCCTGCGTGTGTGTAACTCCACGTGCACACAAGTCCCCGGCCGCCCAGCCGTCGGCCCCGAGTGGGTCATCCCATGGCACAGGTCCAGGGCCAGGGCAGGGCACTCGGGCTGGGGGTCCCGACAGCGGCGGCGGAGCGGTGGGCAGGCAGGCGCGAGGGCCCTCAGGACAGCACGGGGTCCAGAGGGCAGGGCCGGCCCGGGCCCGGAGGGGGGGGCGAGGGCGGCGCCGCGGTGCCAAGCCCGGGCCAGCCCGGCGCGAGCTCCGGGGGGCACCGGGCTCTCCCTGCCAGGCCGCGGTGACGCTCGCGCGCGGTGTCCCCGCCGGCCCCGGCGTCCCCACCGCGTCCCGGAACCCCGCTCCTCGCGGCTGGCGGCCGCCCACTCGGGGGTGCGGGGAGCGGCGCGCGCAGGCCGCGGAGCCGCGGTGACCTTCGAGCGCCCCGCCCGGGGCGGAGCCCGGCCGGCCACGCCCCCGCCCCGGGCTGCGCCGCGCTCCTCCGCGTCCTCCCCACACCCCGGCTCCCATTGGCTCCCGCGGCCCCACCCGCGCCGGCCCCGCCTCCGCCGCCCCCCTCCGCCCGCCCGCGAGCCGCGCCTGCGCACGGCGAGCGCGCACGGCGAGGACGCAGCGCGCCGTGCGCCTCCGCGACTCTACTACGGGGAGCTAGTCCCGGGGAGTCGCCGCCTGCGCCTCGCCGCCGCCGGCTCGCCGGGCCCCACGGCCCACGCCGGGGATCCGCGGCGTCCGGTTGGCCGGCTCCGAGCCGCCGCACGTCGGGGCCGCGGAGGCGGAGGGCGGGGTCGCGCCAGGCCCCGCCCCCGCGGAGGGATCCGGGCCACCGCGGCCCAAAACCCCGGGGCGAGGCGGCCGGGGCGTCGGAGCCGCTCGGCCCGTGCGCCTCTCCGCCCTCCGCGTCCGCGCCGGCCGGGTGAGAGGCGGCGCCCGGCGCGAGGCCGCCCGCGATGCTGCTCTCCAAGTTCGGCTCCCTGGCGCACCTCTGCGGGCCGGGCGGCGTGGACCACCTTCCGGTGAAGATCCTGCAGCCGGGTACGCGGGCGGCCGCGGGCGGGGGGAGCGGGCGGCCGGGCGGGCCGGCGGGGTGGGCGGCGCGCGGTGCCAACCCGCCCGCCTGTGCCCACAGCCAAGGCGGACAAGGAGAGCTTCGAGAAGCTGTACCAGGTGGGCGCCGTCCTGGGCAGCGGGGGCTTCGGCACCGTCTACGCGGGCAGCCGAATCGCCGACGGGCTCCCGGTGAGTCGGGCCGCCGGGCGGACCGGGGCTGCGGCGCGGGGCGAGGGCGTCGCCGGGACGACGCCTGACCGCCCGCCCGCCCGCCTTCCCCCCGCAGGTGGCGGTGAAGCACGTGGTGAAGGAGCGGGTGACCGAGTGGGGCAGCCTCGTAAGTCGGGGGCGCGGGGGCCGGGGCGCGGGGCCGGGCGGCCGGGGCCGGAGCCCCGCGCTGACCGCCGCTCCCGCGTTCCCAGGGCGGCGCGGCGGTGCCCCTGGAGGTGGTGCTGCTGCGCAAGGTGGGCGCGGCGGGCGGCGCGCGCGGCGTCATCCGCCTGCTGGACTGGTTCGAGCGGCCCGACGGCTTCCTGCTGGTGCTGGAGCGGCCCGAGCCCGCGCAGGACCTCTTCGACTTCATCACCGAGCGCGGCGCCCTGGACGAGCCGCTGGCGCGCCGCTTCTTCGCGCAGGTGCTGGCCGCCGTGCGCCACTGCCACGGCTGCGGGGTGGTGCACCGCGACATCAAGGACGAGAACCTGCTGGTGGACCTGCGCTCGGGCGAGCTGAAGCTCATCGACTTCGGCTCGGGCGCGCTGCTCAAGGACACGGTCTACACCGACTTCGACGGTGAGCCGCGCGCGCGCCCTTCCCCCGGGCGGGGGCCGCGGGGAGCCCCGGGGTGCGCGCGTGACGCGGGCGCCCCCCCTTTCCGGGCGGGCCTTCCCGGCGTGCGTGCGTGCGCAGCGCGGGGGCGCCGCCGCAGAAATCCCCGCATTGCGGAGCGCGGGGAAGCCGGGGCTTCCCGCTCCTCCCCCTCCCGCGCCTCGGCCCGCCCCTTCCCGCTCGCCTCCCCGCCTCCCCGCGCCCGGCCGCTGGCAGGGGCGGGGCCGTGCGCCGGGGCGGGGCTGGCTGGGCGACCTCCCGGCTCCTGTTTGTTGTGAAACCGGAGCCGAGGGCCCCGTGACGGCCCCGTGACGCGCTCCTCCCGCGGCGGGGCGGCCGGGTCGGGCTGGCACCGCGCCTGCCCCGCGCCTCCCGCCCCTGCCCCGCGCCTGCCCGGCGCCTGCCCCGGGATTTCCCACGATTGGCAGGGTCTGGAGTGAATTCCCCAGAACGCACAGCGAGCGCCCCGGTCCTGACTCCCCGCTCCTCCCTCCGTGTCCCCAGGCACCCGCGTGTACAGCCCCCCCGAGTGGATCCGCTACCACCGGTACCACGGCCGCTCGGCCACCGTGTGGTCCCTGGGCGTGCTGCTGTACGACATGGTCTGCGGCGATGTCCCCTTCGAACAGGATGAGGAGATCCTGCGCGGCCGCCTGCTCTTCCGAAGGAGGGTCTCCCCAGGTGCGCCTGGGGCCGGGCCGGGCCGGGCCGGGCCGGGGTCGCCGGGGTCGCCGAGGCCACCTTCTTCCTGACCCTCGCCTCTCTTCCTCACAGAGTGCCAGCAGCTCATCGAGTGGTGTCTTTCCCTGCGGCCCTCGGAGAGGCCCTCGCTGGACCAGATCGCTGCCCACCCCTGGATGCTGGGGGCAGATGGAGGGGTCTCCCAGGGCTGTGACCTCGGGCTCTGCGCCCTGGACGCTGACGATGGGGCCAGCACCACATCCAGCAGTGAGAGCTTGTGAGCGGGGCCTGACTTCCCGGTTTGTGATGCCTCCTGCACAAGCAGTGACCCTCGACCCATGGTGACCTTCGCCCTTGGCACCGGGCCTGTTTCCTCAGCTTTGAGTGCCTTTTGAACGCTGCTCCATGGGGCTGGGTCTCCTTGAGCTCTTCTGTCCAAAGATGGCCAGGCCGACGGGAGGTCCCGCCTGCTCTGGGTGGATACTTGAGCCAGAGCCCTCTCCCTCCCTGCTGCTCCAGCCTGGGGCAGCCAGCCCTCCTGTCAGACCCCGAGCTGGCCCAGGGTCCTCCTGACCACCCACCGCCCTCCAGTCTCCTGGTGTCCATCTGGGCTGTCCATGCACAAGCAATGCAACAGCGGGGCGGGGCTGCCCTCCCGTCTCCCTCCCTGCGGTGGCGTGACCCCTACCCCGCGGGGCACCCAGTCCTGCCCGGGCTATTTATTGCTTAATTTATTTGTTGAGGTTACTTCCTCTGAGCGGGGTGGCTGGGAGGGGGAGCTTGTGCAGGGACCGAGGGGGGGCGCCTGCCGTCCCGTGGCACTCTGCACGGGGTGGGGTTTAAGTTATTGACCTGTACAGTCTGCTTGCTGGCTCTGAAAGCTGGGTGGGACAGAGTCTCAAGCCCTTAATTTATTTTAGCAGCTGTTTCTGACCCTGGTGTGATTAGCACCAGGTGGGGTTCTTTCAGTTCAGAAGCGTGAGATGTCTGGAGATCCTATTTTTTATACAAGTATTTCAATACATTTCTTTCTTTTTTTTTTTTTTGTACATTATGAGTGTTGTGTGATTTGCTCTGGTGATCTTTCATATCTCCCCTGGGCCCTGCCTTGGTCCCAGATATCCCCTGCTTGCCTTGAGTGAGCCCTGGCGCCTGTGCAGGTGGCAGCCCACGGCTGCTGTGCCCCTGCTCCTTCCTCTGGGGGGGGGGGGTCCTGGCTCCCCACACTCCCAGCTTTCATCCCCTGCCCTCGTCAGGACTTCCAGTCCCTACGAAGGCAGCCCACAGCAGTCCACGCGGGGGAATTTCCAGTCTGACATGGGCGCCCACCCATCCGTCCACCCCCCTCCCCACATAGCTAGCCATCCTGTTCAGTGTGTTCCCAGCCCCTGGAGGAATGTGCTGACGTGTGAGCCAGCGCAGGGTGAGGTTCAAGCCCCCCCTGAGGACCCTGGTGGAAGAGGGAGGGCAGGTTGTGGAGTTAGGATCCCAGCCACTCAGGTAGAAATGACTGGTTGAAGGCCGGTCCCAGCAGAAGTTAGAGAACAGCCAGGAACACGCTTGCCTGCACTGTAGCACCTACCTCACCCCGCCCAAGGCCCCAGCTGAGGCCCCTCAGCTACAGGCGTAGACTACAGCTGCGATGGGCAGAAGTCCAGGATGTGGGGCCCGGGTCCCTCCCTGACCCTGCGCTGTCCCTGCAGTGAGCTTCCAGAAAATGGCTGAGGACATCATCCCAGGCAGGATTCCAGGTTGACTGCCGGAAACATCCTACTAGCTTTCTCACTGCAGCCAGGCGCAGTATGGCTGTTTGCGCCTGGCACACCTACAGTGTGGTAGGGAGTGTGTGCCGCTGTCCCTCGTGGCCAGGCAGCTCCGATCCTGGGAGCGGGGAGCAAGCCCTTCAAGGAGCAGCCCCAGGACCACTTCCTGTTAAGGCTTCTGTCACCTTCCACCGAGCCACTGGCGGCTGCGCGGGCCCTGGACTGGGCATGTGGAATGGATGACGTGGGGCCTACCCACTGCTGGGCTGGCTACCTCCAGGGCCCCCAGCCCTGCCCCCACCCCGGCTCTGAAGTCTAGGCGCCATCCTTCCTCCAGCTCAGCCCCTGTCAGAGCCCTGGGGTACTGGGTGGCCTCTGGCTGAGTGACTCTGAGTCCCTGTGACGGCCTCCAGGAAAGCAGCACCGCTGGGTCGCCTGGGGTCCACTGTGCCTCGTGCTCTTGAGGCTGGTGGGTGGGCAGGCCAGCCTCCAGCACCTCCATGCGGGGCGCCCTGGGGAGACTCACAGTGGAGGCAGGCCCACACTTTGCCCTTCGCCTTTGTTTTGGGAAGAGGGTCTCAACTTGGCAGTCCAGACCGGCCTGCTGAGATGGCAGGTGGGAGCTGCGGGCCCCTCCTCGCTGCTGGGGCAGTGGAGGAGCTGGGCCCCTGGGACCCAGTGTCTTCAGGTGTCTTCAGGCCTGCAGGCCAAAATGCTGTGGAGATTCAGGCCAGCTCGACTAGCGAGGCTTGCTGTGTGGCGCACCCCATGTCCTTCCCCCCCCCCCCCCCCCGGACCCTGGCTTCATTCCTCCCAGCCCTCCTCAAGGCTGCTGGCTCTGGGTTGGAGCAGGGGTGGCAGCCTGTCTCAAGCTCTGGCCGGGCCCCACTCCCGCAGGCTTCCAGCTCCTGGGCTCCTCCCCTTGGCCTCTTCGGGGCCTGGTCCAGGGGCCCAGGTTTGCTAATTCCATAGCTAAAGAAATACTTAGTACCATTCTGGAGAATCCGGACCCTTGGGGGCAGCCTGGGGTGAGGGAAGGTCATGCCCCAGACACTCACGGCCCTTAAAAGACAGCTGGTCTCTCCTAACCGCGGTGGGTGATTGTCTCTTCCAGGGTCGAGGGTGTGGCCTCGGTCTTCTGCCCCTGCCCTTTCTCCTTCCTTGGCCTCCTCACCTACTGGGCCCAAAGCCAGCTTAGTTTCCCATAGAGGAAGGCTGGCCACAGAGCAGCTCCGAAACTCCCCCCTCCTCGTGCTGGGCCTCCTGGGTGTCTCCACACACACCACAACTTTGCTGTGCGGTGTGAAAGCTGTCTCTCCCCGCTGACACCCAGGGCCAGGCCAGGCCAGCCCTCAGACGGCCTCCAGCACTGGAGGGCAGACTCAAGGCCCCAAAGGGTGAAGGTCCTAAGGTCCTGACAGGTCTCGAAGGTCAGAAGCTGGAGGCTGGAGTCCTCCGACTGCAGGAGGGCCGAGATGTCTGCCCTGCGTCCTGCTCCTGCCTAACTAGGCTGAGGGCCTGGAGCCTGGCCAGCCATTCAGGAGTCTCTGCGGGGAGTTCTCCCGCCACGGGCGAGGCCACGGGCGAGGCCCGGCCTCCGTCAGCTCCCCTCCACTTCTGGAGCCAGATCTGGTGTGGCAGGAAGGGTCCAGTCTAAGACCCCTCGCCCCATGACCTAGCAGCCCGGGCACAGACTCGGGCAGGCAGGGGACGTCCCACGCCCCTGTGGCCTGGGCTCTTGCTCCTGCAGTCAGGGAGCCTCGGGTTTCCAGGGTAACATGCGTGTGCATTGTGTGCCTGCATGCACGTATGTGTGCATGTGTATGTGTGCATGCGCACGTGTGTATGTGCGTGCATCTGTGCACATGTGTGCTTGCGTGTTGCTCTGTGCACGCATGTGTACGTGTGCCGTGTGTCTCAGTGGGGTTTCAGGAGGGCTGGGCACTCTGGTGGCTGAAGCAGGGCAGACATCTCTGGGGAGGAGAGGGGTGGCAAAGGGGATGGGAGCCTGTTTGGAGCAGAAGAGGGGTTGCATGGGGAGGGCCAAGCTGGGTGGAGGGTGAGTGGCCAGCGCCGTCCAGGACAAGAAGGAGGCGGAAGGTTGTCGTGACCTGAGCAGGGCGGGAGGCCCCCCCTTCCCAGCACCAGGCCAAGGCCCACGAAGGCCAGGGAAGCTCAGACCAGCCGTGGTATTTGTGTGGTGGAAGGAGCCAGGGGAGGACCACACATGGCTGGGACAAAGGTGGGAAGGGCTCTGCGGTGTGACAGGCCTAAACCCCCACCCCAGAAGCAGGGTCCAGAGCATATTCTTTCCGTTGAAAAAAGAAAAAAAGAAAAGCACACTCCAAAATTAATACTGAGTGACCTCAGACATTTCTCTCAGAATTAAATGGAAATGCTAATAAAATCTTCGAAAGGCATTTTTAAACCGTTTTATGGAGGCACGATTTGCATACCATAAAATCCACCTACTTGAAACGGTTTCAGCGGTCCTCCCACCATTTATGATTTTAGTAAATTTACTAAGTTTGCCACCACCATCGCCATCTGATTTTAGAATAATCCCATCACTTCTAAGCTCCCACAGACTTATGAGCTGGCACTTCCTCTTCCTACTCCAACCACCATCCTGCCTCCCATCTTGACAAATTTGCCTTTTCTGGCTATTTCATGTAGACCGCAGTCTACAGGCGTCCGTGTTGGGTATCTGGCTGCAGCACAGGGTACGTCAGGGCGCTTGGCAGGGTGTGTTGTGGGAGCCAGTACTTTAACAACACTCACTTTTACAGACGGGTCTTACGAAGTCCCTTCACCAATGGACAAGAGGAGGCAGTGGGGGTGGGTTGTTTTTTTTCCAGTCTGGGGCTTGAACTCAGGGCCTTGCTCTACCACTTGAGCCTCAGCACCACTTCCAGCTTTTTTCTGAGGAATTGAACCTGGGTCTTCGTGCATTCTAGGCAAGCACTCTACCACTAGACCAAACTCCCAGCCCAGTCAGTCATGGGGCTTGAACTCTGGGCCCGCGTGGGGAGCCGAGCCCGCACCCGGCCCTGGGCCCTGTGCCCTGTGCTCTGCGCCCCGCGAGGGAGCAGAGCCTGCACCCTGGGTACTGTCCCTGAGCTCTTCAGCTCAAAGCTACCTTTCTGCCCCTTGAGCCACAGTGCCACTTCTGGTTTTCTAGTGGTTAATTGGAGATAAGAGTCTCACAGATTTTTAGTGTTCAGGCTGGCTTTGAACCTCGATCCTCAGATCTCGGCCTCGTGCATAGCTAGGATGACAGGTGTGAACCACCAGGGCCTGGCTGGGGGTGTTTTTAACTTTGGCTGCTGTGAACATTCCTGTGCAGGTCTTTTGGGGGGCTTCTTCCCAGCTTAGTGACTGGACAGACCTAGAAACACAGGGTCTCCTGGTCCACCTAGAAGAGATGGGTCACAGTGCTTTACATCCCAGCCAGCGGGCACAGGTCTGGAGGTTCTAGTTTCCTGTCTGCACTACTGGTCACTGCGTTTCTTTGGACTGTAGCCGTCTTCCTGTGTATAAAATAGTGTGGCTTCACCTTGGGAATGTCTAGAAGCGATAACAGCAGCGTCTTTTCACGTGCTTACGGCCGCTTGCACAGCCTCTTTCTTGAAATGTTTCCTCACGTGATGACCTTTCCCAGAGTCTGAACGCCAGGTCTCCACTTGCTGGGCAGATGCTCTACCACTTGAGCCAGCCACAGCTAGGCCTCTAGACCATTTTCAGCCTTCTTTTTCGGGCAGGGTCTCTTGCTTTTTACCTAGGGCCAGCTTCAGACCACAATCCTCTCACCACCCAAGCCTGCACTGTCACGCCCCGGGTAGTACTGGAGTCTTGCTAACATTTTTCCTGGGCTGGCCTTTTTAAGAAAATGCATTTAGGACCAGGAGTTTGGCCTAGTGGTAGAGTGTCTGTCTAGCAAGCATGAAGACCTGGGTTCGATTCCTCGGTACCACATATGTAGAAAAAGCCAGAAGTGGTGTGGTGGCTCAGGGTAGAACACTAGCCTTGAGGAAAGCCCAAGGACAGTGTTCAGGCCCTGAGTTCAAGCCCCAGGACCGGCAAAAAAATGCAGGGCCTGAGCACTGTCCTTGGATTTTCTCAAGGCTAGAGCTCTACCACTTGAGCCTCAGCACCACTTCCGGCTTTTTTTCTACGTATGTGGTATCAAGGAATCAAACCTGGGTCTTCATGCATGCTAGGCAAGCACTTTAACCACTAGGCCAAACTCCCGGCCCCAGTGCATTTATTTTTAAATTGTGGCATGATACACATAACATAAAATTTACCATTTAGCCATTTTGAAGTGTGTTTCTCTTATTTCTGAGTTGCTGATGTTCCTTTTGTATTCCAAACACCAATTGCTTTTTCTTTTTTTGGTTAGTCAGGGCCCGGGCATTGTCCCTGAGCTCTCAAGGACTTTCCTGCCTGGGCCGGCTTTGAACCACAATCCTCAGATGCCAGCCTCCTGAGTAGCCAGGATTACAGGTGTGAGGCTCCAGCAGCCAACTGAACATAAGTTTCTTTTTACATAGGTGATTTTCATGCTTTCAAATTTTTTCAGTTTTCATTTCCTTAGTGATTCCATCTGAAGTATGGAATTATTCCTTTTCTTTCCTTTCTATCCTTTTCATTGTGTGACAGTCCTGGGCTTGGGCTCAGGCCTAAGCACTGTCCCTCAGCTTTCTCAAGGCTTCAGCTTTCTCCCTACCTTTTGAGCAACAGCGCCACTTCTGGTTTCTGGTGGTTAATTGGAGATAAGAGTCTCGCAGGACTTTCCTGCCATGCTGGCTTTAAACCTTGATCCTCAGATCTCAGACTCCCGAGTAGCTAGGATTACAGGTGTGAGCGACCAGTGCTCGTGAATTTTTTTTTTTAAGTTGAGATAATGTAGTAGGTGCATCACGTCTTTTACATTGATACCTGTCTTACATTTTTATCCTTGTTTCCCTCCTCCAACTCCCCCTCCTGGTCAATTTTTTTTTTTTTTTTTTTTTTTTTTTTTTTTTTTTTTGCCAGTCCTGGGCTTGAGCTCAGGGCCTTAGCACTGTCCTTGGACTTTCTCTAGGCTAGAGCTCTACCATTTGAGCCTCAGCACCACTTCTAGCATTTTTTCTATGTATGTGGTAACAAGGAATCGAACAAGCACAATACCGCTAGGCCAAACCCCTGGCCCTGGAATTATTCCTTTTCAGTTATTTTGAATTGTTATTTTTGCATAGCTCTAGTCCATCTGTTTTATGCCTTTAGCCTTAGTTATTGCTCTAAGATCAGAGCACTCTGCCTAGTTCATGGTCACAAAAACTCCCATGTGCTTTCTTCTGAACCTAATACTTTCCTCTGTGCTGGATTAAGTCAATGGCTTGTGTGGCAGTAGTTCTGAGCATGTTGTGGAGAGCAAGTTGGCACAGTACCATTTTTTTTATTGTTAGAAAAAGCATCCTTCTCCCCACCTAAAACCTGGCACTTTCCTTGATCTTCTAATTTGGTTCCTTCTTCAAATTGACCAATAGTGGATCTTTTGTATTTCTCAGAAAGTTTTTGTGATCAGATGGCTAATTTCAGCAAAATCAACACAAAACAACAAAACTCCAACCCTGATCACATTGTAGTAGAGATTGTGCCAGTCTTGGGGCTTGAAATCAGGGACCTGAGTATTGTCCCTGAGATTTTTTTTTCTTTTGCTCAAGGCTAAGCCACTTAAGCCACAGTTCTACTTCCAGCTTTATAGTGGTTTATTGGAGATAAAATTCCCACAAACGGGGCGGGAAGTTTGGCCTAGCAGTAGAGAGCTTGCCTGGCATGCAGGCTGACCCGGTTCAGTTCCTCGGCACCACATACATAGAAAAAGAAAGCCGGAAGTGGTGCTGAGGCTCAAGTGGCAGAGCTCTAGCCTTGAGAAAGTCCAAGGACAGTGCTCAGGCCCTGAGCTCAAGCCCAGGACTGGCCAAAAAAAAAAAGTCCCACAAACTTTCCTACCTCGGCTGGCTTTGAATGTAGTCCCATCACTAAACTCAAAAACTTTCTTTTCTTCCTCTTCTTCTTTCTTTCTTTCCTCCTCCTCCTCCTTCTTCTTCTTCTCTTCTTCCTCCCCTTCCTTCTCCTCCTCCTTCTTATTTTTTGTGGGTCATGGGGCTAGAATTAGGCCTGGGTGTTGTCCCTGAGTTCTTTAGCTCCAAGCTACCACCCCACCCTTGAGCCAAGCCCCACTTCTCGTTTTCTAGAGGTTAAGTGGAGATAAGAGTCTCAGGTCCTTTTTTGCCTGGGCTGGCTTTGAACCTTGATCCTCAGATCTCAGCCCCTGAGTAGCTAGGATTACAGGCCTGAGCCACCGCACCCAGCTTCAGCTCAACTTTTTTTTTTTTTTTTGCCTGTCTTGGGCCTTGAGCTCAGGGCCTGAGCACTGTCCTTGGGTTTTCTCAGGGCTAGAGCTCTACCACTTGAGCCACAGCACCACTTCTAGCTTTTTTCTATGTATGTGGTACCGAGGAATCGAACCCAGGCCTTCGTGCATGCTGGGCAAGCATTCTACCTCTAGGCCAAACTCTCAGCCCCCTCAACCTCTTAACAGTATTGAATCTTCTAATCTAAGTCCATCAAGTGCCTCCACTGGTTTTAATCTTTAATATCTCTTGAAAAACTGTGTAGATTTTTTTGGGGGGAGGTGAAAGTAATCGAGTTTAAACTCAGAACCTCTCGGCTTGTACTCCACTGTTTGAACCACAAGTGTAGTGGATTTTTGTGCTTGGGCAGACCTCAGACTGGGATCCTGCAGGTCTGTCTCCTGAGTCGCTGGGACTGCAGGCCGAGCCACCATGCCCCTGGCTGCTGGTGGTTTTGATGTCAGTCTCTGCTTCTTTTGTTGAACTGTTCCTAGGTATTTTATTTTGGATGCTACTGGAAATGAAATTGTTTTCTGTCTCACTTTTGGCAAACTGGCTGGTGATACAAAGACTCAGAGCTGGGGTCTGTGTATGAATTTTGGCCCTGGAGTTTTTCGTCTTCCGCTGTCTTCCCCCCACGTCCTCGCTCCACTTGGTCTCAGCTATGTCACAAATGCAGAAGGGTTCGGTTTTGGTTGGAGGAAAAGGAGCTCTAGGTGAATGGAGACTAGCAGAAAAACAGCAGGAAGAAACCCAGGGGCGCTGGGCCTGCTGGGCCGGTCACCCTGCGGCCACCCGGCCTGTGATGCAGGCAACCCAGGGCTCGGCTCGCCACGCAGGGCCCAGGGCGGGTGCGGGCTCGGCTCCCCCGCGGGGTGCAGGGCGCAGGGCGCAGGGCGGGTGCGGGCTTGGCTCCCTCTGGGGCGCAGGGCGCAGGGCACAGAGCGCAGGGCGGGTGCGGGCTCGGCTCCGTCTGGGGCGCAGGGCGCAGAGCGCAGGGCGGGTGCGGGCTCGGTTCCCTCACGGGGCGCAGGGCGCAGGGCGCAGGGCGGGTGCGGGCTCGGCTTCCTCGCGGGGCGCAGGGCGCAGGGCGGGTGCGGGCTCGGCTCCCTCTGGGGCGCAGGGCGCAGGGCGCAGGGCGGGTGCAGGCTCGGCTCCCTCTGGGGCGCAGGGCGCAGGGCGGGTGCGGGCTCGGCTTCCTCGCAGGGCGCAGGGCGCAGGGCGGGTGCGGGCTCGGCTCCCTCTGGGGCGCAGGGCGCAGGGCGGGTGCGGGCTCGGCTTCCTCGCAGGGCGCAGGGCGGGTGCGGGCTCGGCTCCCTCTGGGGCGCAGGGCGCAGGGCGGGTGCAGGCTCGGCGCCCCCGCGCGGCGGGTCCTCTCCACGGCCCTGTCTCGCTGGTCAGCGCGGACACCGCCATCCTCCTCTCGTTCCTGCAGGCTGCCCGGTGGGAGCCTGGCCGCCCTGCTCCCCGCTCGGCCCTCACCCGCTGAAGTCCTGGGCGCACACACAGCTCCGCCCCGTCCCGCCAAGCAGCTCCAACCAAGGCATCAGGTGGAACCGAGCCCTGCTGGAGTGTGTGGTGTGTGTGGTGTGTGGTGTATGTGATGTGTGTGGTGTGTGTGGTGTGTGTGATGTGTGTAGTGTGTGGTGTGTAATGTATGTGATGTGTGTGGTATATATGTGTGTGTGTGCAGTGTGTGTGGTGTGTGATGTGTGTGTGTGTGTGGTATATGTGCTGTGTGTGGTATATATGTGTGTGTGGTGTGTGGTGTATGTGATGTGTGTGGTACATGTGTGTGTGTGGTGTGTGGTGTATATCTATGTGTGTGTGGTATGTATCTGTAGTGTGTATGTGATGTGTGTAGTGTGTGTGGTGTGTGATGTGTGTGTGGTATATGTGATGTGTGTGGTATATGTATGTGTGTGTGTGTGTGGTGTGTGCTGTATCTATGTGTGAGTGTGTGGTGTGGTGTGCGGTGTGTGTGGTGTGTGTAGTGTGGGCACGGGTCCTCCCTCCTCTGGGCATGGGTCTTCCCCTCCTCTGGGCACGGGTCTTCCCCTCCTCTGGGCACGGGTCTTCCCCTCCTCTGGGCACGGGTCCTCCCTCCTCTGGGCTCTCCTCCCCTCCTCTGGGCACGGGTCCTCCCTCCTCTGGGCACGGGTCCTCCCCTCCTCTGGGCACGGGTCCTCCCCTCCTTTGGGTACGGGTCCTCCCTCCTCTGGGCTCTCCTCCCCTCCTCTGGGCACGGGTCCTCCCTCCTCTGGGCTCTCCTCCCCTCCTCTGGGCACGGGTCCTCCCTCCTCTGGGCTCTCCTCCCCTCCTCTGGGCACGGGTCCTCCCCTCCTCTGGGCACGGGTCCTCCCTCCTCTGGGCACGGGTCCTCCCTCCTCTGGGCACGGGTCCTCCCTCCTCTGGGCACGGGTCCTCCCCTCCTCTGGGCACGGGTCCTCCCTCCTCTGGGCACGGGTCCTCCCCTCCTCTGGGCACGGGTCCTCCCTCCTCTGGGCTCTCCTCCCTCCTCTGGGCACGGGTCCTCCCCTCCTCTGGGCTCTCCTCCCCTCCTCTGGGCACGGGTCCTCCCTCCTCTGGGCTCTCCTCCCCTCCTCTGGGCACGGGTCCTCCCTCCTCTGGGCACGGGTCCTCCCTCCTCTGGGCACGGGTCCTCCCCTCCTCTGGGCACGGGTCCTCCCTCCTCTGGGCTCTCCTCCCTCCTCTGGGCACGGGTCCTCCCCTCCTCTGGGCTCTCCTCCCCTCCTCTGGGCACGGGTCCTCCCTCCTCTGGGAACGGGTCCTCCCTCCTCTGGGCTCTCCTCCCCTCCTCTGGGCACGGGTCCTCCCTCCTCTGGGCTCTCCTCCCCTCCTCTGGGCACGGGTCCTCCCCTCCTCTGGGCTCTCCTCCCTCCTCTGGGCACAGGTCCTGCCTGCTGGCCCGCTCTCCAGGACTGGGGTGCCCTGCGGTGGCCCGGGACGAGCACCCTTCCTCAGCTGGCTCTGCTGGAGCTTCGCTGGAGCCAGAGGCGCCCCAGCACCATGGCCGCCTGGAGGTCGCTCGGCACACACTCCGGGAAGGAGGAATGAATGAAGGATCCTGAGGACTCTCGGGCCGCTCAGGTGGTGGGGCGTTTGTCCTCTTCAGGGCTACACCACGGTGGGGTTCGGGTGTCTCAGCTCTTCCTTCTGGACGGGTGGGGTTTCGGATGGAGGGCCGCAACGGCCGGGAGGGGTCTGTGGGGCCCGGGGTGGCCCTCACGGAGGGCGGCGGCATGAGGGGGTCCACACGATGCACGTGGGGGTCCCCCCCCTCCCAGCCTCTGGCTGCCTCTAGGCAGAGGGGTTCTGGGTAGTGGAGGGAGGAGTCAAGACCACCACCTTGGGGCGGGAGGCTGCGGGGCTGAGCCTCCTGAGGAGGGGGAGTCAGGACGCAGGGTGACACGGGGTGTCTGCAGTGAGACCGCCTCAGAGGTCATCCCAAGGCCAGGTGTCTGCAGTGAGACCGCCTGGGACGTCGTCCCGGGGCCGGGTGTCTGCAGTGAGACCGCCTCAGAGGTCATCCCAAGGCCGGGTGTCTGCAGTGAGACCGCCTGGGACGTCGTCCCAAGGCCGGGTGTCTGCAGTGAGACCGCCTGGGAGGTCGTCCCAAGGCCGGGTGTCTGCAGTGAGACCGCCTGGGAGGTCGTCCCAAGGCCGGGTGTCTGCAGTGAGACCGCCTGGGACGTCGTCCCGGGGCCGGGTGTCTGCAGTGAGACCGCCTGGGACGTCGTCCCAAGGCCGGGTGTCTGCAGTGAGACCGCCTGGGACGTCGTCCCGGGGCCGGGTGTCTGCAGTGAGACCGCCTGGGACGTCGTCCCGGGGCCGGGTGTCTGCAGTGAGACCGCCTGGGACGTCGTCCCGGGGCCGGGTGTCTGCAGTGAGACCGCCTCGGAGGTCGTCCCGGGGCCGGGTGTCTGCAGTGAGACCGCCTCGGAGGTCGTCCCAAGGCGGGGTGTCTGCAGTGAGACCGCCTGGGACGTCGTCCCGGGGCCGGGTGTCTGCAGTGAGACCGCCTGGGACGTCGTCCCGGGGCCGGGTGTCTGCAGTGAGACCGCCTGGGACGTCGTCCCGGGGCCGGGTGTCTGCAGTGAGACCGCCTCGGAGGTCGTCCCAAGGCGGGGTGTCTGCAGTGAGACCGCCTGGGACGTCGTCCCAAGGCCGGGTGTCTGCAGTGAGACGACCTGGGATGTCGTCCCGAGGTGGTCCTGTCCTGTTCTTGGACATCCACAAAGGGTGCTTGACGTGAGGACAGACTTGGGGCTCTGCCAAAGGTCTGCAGGGCGGCCGTGCCCGGTTGGGGGATGGGCGTTGCAGTCACGGGAGGCTGTGATGGGGTTCCAGTCAAGAGGACTCTTGGGGGGTCCCAGGGCCGGGACCGGGGACTCACGTGGCCCTGGATGATCTCAGTGGCCACGCAGACCCTGGACGCGAGCTTGTCCCCTGAGGGGTTCAGGGCAGCCAGTCAGGGCGGTTTCTGTCCTGAGATTCGTCATGGAGCTGCCTCTGCTGGGGATCATGGACAGGTGGGCGCGTGGGGGGTAGGGGGGGCTATGACCGAACCCCAGGACCCGTGGGCGGACCCCGGAGCTCCGCCTGGGGTTCCGGGAGTGAGCGTGGGCCTGGAGCAGGTTCAGGAGCAAGCCGAGGCCGTGCGGAGCCCCAGGGGAGGAGAGGGGGCGGCGCCCTGTGTCACCGCTGCTGAGGGACTTCATCCGCTGAGGCCCAGCCCGGCCCCGCCCGCCTCCGCCCACCGCGGCCGCCGTCCAGGCAGCCCCGCCTCGCCCGCGCGCTGGGGCGTCCCGGGCACGGCGGTGACCCGGCGGGGCCCCCGGGGCCTGCACGCCAGCCGCCCGGCCCACCGGCCCGGGACCCGCGGGAGGAGCGGGCACCGCCCCGGGCCCACCCCACGCGGAGCCCAGGACCACACCGCGGGCGGCGAGAGCACAGTTTATTTGTTGAGGTTCTGGGGGCTGGGGGGGCGCCGAGGCCCGGCACCGGGCCCGCGCTCCGCGGGAGGGAGGGAGGGAGGACCCCGCTACCCCCGACCCGGCCACGGCGGACCTGCGTGTCCGCCCGCCCGCCCGCTCTCCCGAGGTCTCCACCGCCGCCGCCGCCGCGCCCCGAACCGCCCCGGGCCCAGGAGCCCAGCGGGGAGGGGCCCCGCCCGCCGGCCCGCGGAGGGGAGGGGAGGGGAGGGGAGGGAAGGCCGGCTGGCGGGCTCCTAAAGAAACACCTGGCGGCGACTTGCGTTCTCTAAAATAGCTCTGTATACAAGGTCCTCATCTATCGTACGTTTCCCAGACCCTGGCTCCGGGGCCGCGGGGGCCTCGCACGCGGCCCCGTCCTGCCCTGCCCCGGTCACGGGCTCCACGGACTGCCCTGCTGCCCGCTGCCGCCGAGCGGCACGAACGAGGCGCCCTGCAGCACCGAGGCGCAGAAGGAGCGGCAGCGCTTGCAGGGCCCGGCGGGCGGCAGCGCGCTTCGGCACACCAGGCAGGGTGCTCGGAGGTCCCGCGGCAGCACTGCGGGGAGAGGGGCGCTCAGAGCCGGCCCGGCCCCACCGGGTCACGGCCCGCCCACCGAGGACAGGCCCCGCCCACCGAGGACAAGCCCCGCCCACCGAGGACAGGCCCCGCCCACCATCGCCAGGACCCCCGCCCACCGAGGACAGGCCCCGCCCACCAGCGCCCGGACCCCGCCCACCGAGGACAGGCCCCGCCCACCATCGCCAGGACCCCGCCCACCGAAGACAGGCCCCGCCCACCAGCGCCCGGACCCCCGCCCACCGAGGACAGGCCCCGCCCACCATCGCCAGGACCCCCGCCCACCGAGGACAGGCCCCGCCCACCATCGCTCCACCCCGAGGAGGGCCAGCCCACTGAGGACCAGGACTCCGCCCACGGCCACACCCGGGGAGGGCCAGCCCACTGAGGACCAGGACTCCGCCCACGGCCACACCCAGGGAGGGCCAGCCCACTGAGGACCAGGACTCTGCCCACCACCACCTCACCCCGGGGAGGGCCAGCCCACTGAGGACCAGGACTCGGCCCACGGCCACACCCAGGGAGGGCCAGCCCGACAGGGCCCCGCCCACAGCCCCGCCCTGGACACGACCCTCCACTTAGGACCAGGCCCCGCCCACCGCCCCCTCCAAGGACCTTGCCCCTGACCTGGATCCCCGCCTATGCCCCACCCCACTCCACCACACGGGTAGGGAGCCCCACAGCCCGGCCCTGACACCGCTGGTATGGCCACCCAGGTGCTCAGCATCAAGGAAGGGTTTCAAACGTCCTCATGACTAATGTGCGAAAGAATGAGCAGTTCATAATGACATGTGAACAAGTGCTGGAAAGAATAGCAGACACACAGCACCAAGGACTGCAGACAACCGGATATAGACTCTAGACTGTGCAACTTCAAATACAGTAAGAAAATACAGGTAACAAAAAGAAAGCACGAAAACTGACCGCATTTCTTCTTCTAAAAGGTACCATAAGGAAGTAAAAAGAGGGCTGGGAGTTTGGCCTAGGAAGGAGAAGACGGACAGGACAGCTGGGTGCTGGTGGTAATCCGAGCACTCACAAGGCTGAGAGCTGAGGATCGCAGTTTGAAGCCAGCAGGGGCAGGAAAGTGTGTGAGATTCTTATCTCCACATACGAATCAGAAAAAGGTGCAAGTGGTCTGGGAGTTTGGCCTAGTGGTAGAGAGCTTGCCTAGCAAGCACGAAGACCTGGGTTCGATTCCTTGGTACGATGTACATAGAAAAAGCCAGAAGTTCCAAGACATGTGAAAGGTATCAATGTATGTGAATTAATGCACCTTCTATCTGGCAAATATCATGTAACCCTCTTATTAATTACAATAAAAAATATTTTTTTTAAAAAAGAAAAAGCCAGAAGTGGCTCAAGTGGAATGCTTGCCAGGACTGGCAAAAAGGAGGAGGAGGAAGAGATGTCAAGGGTAGGAGATGGCGTTTGCAATACAATGTGACGCTGCTATAAACCAAGAAGTGTGAGAGCACTATGAGACCCATTTATGGGCACCTCAAGAATCAGCAGACATCCCCAGGAGAGGAAATCAAAGTGGCTGACAAATGAATATTGCCAGCTTCTGCTCAGCAGCGTGAGACGTGCGGACCCGGTGGCCGCGGTGCGAACCACCAGCATGCTAGCTGGTCAAGTGCAGACCAACACAGTCCTGGGGCTGCACCTCAGCACCTGGTCAAATGGGGTGAGCCGTCCCCCATAAGGCTGTTTTCACCCCTCTTTTGCGGATGTAACCAATAGGTGAGGTCCTGACTGAGAAGTGTGGGTCTCAAGAGGGAGTTCTGAAGCGGTGACAGAGGGAGAGGTTCACGTGCAGACAAAAACGCTGGAGTGATGCCATCGCCAGCCACCAGGGGTCAGCGGTGGAGCCCCGACAGAAGAGACATTTCTGCTGTTTTAGAGGATAATTGCAATGGCAACACGGCAACATGGTAAATGCCATATTGTAAAAAACATGTGAAGGAGAGAGCTAGGGGAGGGGTGTCAGACAAATGGAGAGAGAAAGCTGGGCGAATGCCATCACAATATATATGAGATATAGACTGCAGCGATGAAAACGGGGCGTGTCACTGAGGGGATGGGGTTGGAGGAGACGAGAGGACAGTGAAGGAATGGCACTGACCACAGGGGTTCCGATGTGTCAGAGGTGGAGCCCCCCATCTGCTGACTTTGCCCAGGAACAGGTCTGCAGGAAGCCCCGGGCGTTCCGAGAGCGGGCTGTGGAGCTGCAGGCCCCGCTCAGTCACACGGGGCCCCCACCCCACCCTGCCAGGGTCCATTATGCTTCGTGGGAACCTCTGTGTGTCCAGCAAATGTCCAACACTACTGGGCGCCAGGCTTTGGGGATGTAGTGGCCACAAGAGAAGGGGGAACCCTGACTCCGGAGGGAAGACAAGTGGGAGGGACGTGCAGGACCAGACTGGTGGTGGGGCAGGGGAGACAGAGCCAGAGGCAGGCAGACAGCCAGGGTGCACGGGGAGGGGCCGGCTCCTAGGCCTCCCTGGCCTGCTGCTGACTGCCAAGCACCAGGGGAAGCCCCAGGTGCCAGCAGACCCACTCCTCTCCTCCAGAACCTGCAGAAACAAGGCGGGTGCCTGGTGTCCCTGTCACCTCACCCCGGTGCTCCCCAGAGGTGGAGAGGCCCACCAAATTGTGTCACAGGACCCCACAGTACCGCTCCAGAGACTGCAGGGGACCCCAAGCCCCGGTCCGGTCCCCTGGAGGAGGCAGTAGGACGTTTCTCCTCCCAGGGTGAGACAGAGCCAGCGGCTCCCACCCCGTCACAAAAACAAGGACCAAGCAGCAGCTGCGTCTGCCCCTACCTGGTGCTCTGGAGAGCTGAGACAAGGCACTCTCGCTGGGTTTCACAGCGTGAAGCACAGGTGCCAGAGGGTGCACACTCAGCAAGGTTGGATCCAAGGGTTTGGTGGGCTGGGCTTTGGCCAGGCCACTCCTGGAGGCCTTGCTCTCCACACGCGGGGGGTTATAGGCGGGGAGCACATTGCCGGGTCTGGCTCGACAGCTCCGCTCGGCCGGCTTCGGCACCAGTGCCGTCCAGCTGGAGGAGACTCTCGTGCTCTCCCGTTTCCAGTCCTCCTGCAGGGCCGTGGAGGACATTCCCACCGACTCTGGCCCGGGCCAGGAGCCCTGCGCCTTAAGAGCCTGTGTCTCTGAGAGCACGTCTAAGTTGAAGGTGGTGAGGTGAGGCACGGGCTTCTTGGCTTTGCTCATATTAACTCCTTCCACGTAGAGGTCGGACCCGCTGAAGGGGGGCAACTCCACTGCAGGCTGGAAGAGGAGGCAGCAGGCCGGGGTCACCTGACTCAAGTATGGGCCACTGGAACCTGGCACAGCCCCAGGAAGCCCACAAGCTGGCACGGGTCCCCTGTTCAGGGACCTGCTGCCGCTTTTTTCCAAGCTCTGCCAGACAGAGAAGCCTCAGCCAAGCTTCCTGTCTGCTCAGCTGGCTGCAAGGTGCTTCTTTCAGAGAGCCCAGCCGTCTCTGGGCATAGGGCCTGACCGACAGGGACAGTGGTCCACCCTATTGTGGCCCAGTCTGTAGGAGACCCTCAAGTGAGGGGTCTCCGGAGAGACTGATGATAAAGGAAGCCTGGGAGCACCCTGGGGGGTGGTTAGGGTTAGTGAGCCTCCCGCCCACGAAGGGCAGGGTCCACCGGCTGGCAGGAAAAGGGAGGCAGGACCGTGAAGGCCGTGGGACAGGCGACCCTGGCTGAATAGCGAGCCCTTCATTCATGCCGACAAGAAGGTCCAGGCCACACCCGAGTGCAGCCAGGACTCACCCAGCAGAGCGAGGGAGCAGAATGCACGTCTCCCAGTGGCCGGGAGGCAGAAGCCGGTGTGGTGGCCCAGGCCAGCCGCTCGTGCAATGGCCCTCACCTGTCTCCACAGAAGTTCAAAGTTGCCGATGTCACAGTTTCGGTCCAGCCTCCGGTCCACCACGACCTTGATGGTGTCCTCCTGGACCTGGGCACAGAGCTGGGTGGTGACGGGCGTGGACGGGTGCATGGTGGGGCTCGAGTTGATCTCGATCAGCCAGGGCTTGAAGTCCCGCCCCAGAATGAAGTCGGCGCCGTAGAGCTCGAAGCTGTTCTTGCGGGGCTCCACGTGGTCCTGCGCCACCCGCATGGCGTTGGTGATGGCCCTCTTCATGGACGGGTAGATGATGCTGCCCCAGGCCGCCCCGCGGCCCCGCTTCTGCAGGTACTCCTGGAAGCGGGAGCTGGTCCACATGTTATGCTCAGGCAGCAGCGGGCTGCGCTCCTTGTCATTCTTCAGCCGCCGCTGGATGGAGTTGTTGCACAAGTGGATGGCGCTGTGAGAAACGACGCAGTGAGGCCCCGCGGGCCGGCAGCCTGCAGCCCTCTCAGCCTGTCCTGAGGAACTCAGCCTGGCCTGGCACAGGGCAGCTCTGAGAGGCCTGCAGGGACTGAGTGCTGCTGGCTCTGTGATCAGCAGTCTTGGGCCCCTTTGCTATGACAATGACAGTGCTGGGGGCTCACCGGGGGCCGCTGTGCGGGGACTTCCGGAGCTGCTCTTCTCACCCCCACATGCCACTCAGGCACCCACCCCCTTATTCTTGTGCCTATGCTGGACCTCGAACTCAGAGCCTGCACTCTTGCTTAGCTTGCTTTGCGTACTGCCACCAGCTGAGCCATGCCTCCATGCCAGGTTTTTTTACTTACTTATTTTTTTGCTGAGTCATTAAAGAGAGAGTCTCAGGCTGGGTGCCAGGGGCTCATGGTTAGAATTCTAGCTACTCTGGAGGTTAAGACCTGAGGATCCCAGTTTGAAACCAATCTGGGTAGAAAAGTCCCTGTGAGACTCTTATCTCCAATTAATCACTCAAAAAACGGGTCAGGGAGACGGGGAGGTTGAGATCTGAGGATCAAGGTTCAAAGCCCACCTGGACATGCATGAAAGTCCAGGAGACTTATTTCCAATTAACCACCAGAAAACCGGAAATGGCACTGTGGCTCAGGTGGTAGAGCGCTATCCTTAAGCTGAAGAGCTCAGGGACGGTGCCCAGGCCCAGAGTTCAAGCCCCATGACCGACAAAACAAAAACAAAAACAAAAACAAAAACAAAACAAAACAGACACACGCACACACACACACACACACACACACACACACACGCGCACACACACAAAACCAGGATAGGGCAGAGTCCCACCTGCTGGGCCAGAGTCATGGCCCAGGGGCTGGAAACAAAAGGGAGGAAGTCTGGCCTGTGAAGACCATGGATGTGTGTGACCCTGGCTGGTGGCCATGGCTCCTGGGCCCCACTGAATAGTGAGTCCTTCATTCATGTGGACAAGAAGGTCCAGGCTCTGGCCACACCCGAGTGCAGCCAGGACACACCCAGCAGAGCCAGGGAGCAGAATGCACGTCTCTCAGTGGCCGGGTGCTGTGACTCAAAGTGGTAGAGCACTAGCCTTGAACAAAAAGCTCAAGGACACAGGCCCCGAGTTCAAGCTCCAGAACTGAAAAATTAATTAATTAAATAAATAAAGAGTCCCAACATGGAGTTTTCCGCCTTGGCCAGCTTTGAAGTGCACCCTCCACATCTCAGCCTCCAGAGTAGCTGGGATTTCATCCACACGTCTCTGGCACCACTGGACAAGAGTCCCATAGGTGACATGCAGGGTTGGGCAGAGACCCCAGTGCCCTGCTCTCTCCCCTGTATGAGGTAGTAGATGTGATGCCGATGTGGCTACTTCCCCAGAAAAATCTGCTGAACAACTTCCCACTGATTTTCTTGCAAAGGCCCCACAGTTATCCAAATCCCAGCCCAATTTTGGGGTGACCACCACAAAATCATCAGAGGGGTCAGGAGAGGCTGGCAGGAATTCCTAGCTCTTGCTGAGGCTTCAGACTGCGGATCTCCCTGTTTGCCAGGAGAGGGGGTTTGTCCGGCCCAGACACTTTGTCCTGAGTGTCTTGAGCCCAGGTGGCCCTTGGCGGTGGTGGCAGTGATCTCAGGAACACAGAGCGGCCAGCAGTCGGCGCCCCATCCAGGCCCGTCCCAGGCCTCGGGTGCTCACTGACCTGTCCAGGTTGTCCAGGGAGAAGCGCTGTGTGGAAAAGCGCAGGTAGCTCTCCTTGTAGAACCAGATAGTCAGAGGGTTCCAGTCTGTGACCAGGAACCACTGCCTGATGTCAAACTTGGTGTCATAGATGAGCAGGGGCGTCTCGATGTACTTCTGCACCACCCACTTGTTGTCCTTGGTGGCCGGGTGCTCGGTGGCCACCAGCTCCAGGATGTGCTCCACACGGTCCATGCACACTATGTCTGCAATAGCGGGAGGGGCTGGCTTGGCGCGAGCTCTGCCGAGGTCCCCCTGGCACTGATACGGAGCCAGCGTGGCAGGTGGGCGCCCTGCACGTGGGGCCAGAACCAGGAGAAATATGGAATGTTCCGTCCCAGGGCCCAAAACTACCCCGGGTGTGCCGCGAGCAGGGGACAGGAGCCGCGTTGGCAGGAGCCTTTCGTCCAGTGATGGCTAATACTAAGGAGTGACCATGTAATCGGGGCAGGCTGGAAAACAGGCTCTCCATGTCCACCTCGTCCAAAAGTTAGCTGCATGACTCTGGGTGAGCTGGAACACATAGCTGGAGTGCCAGGCACTGCTGTGTGACACAAAATGTAATGCCAGCAAGGCTCTCTCCCCCCCCCGCCCCCCCCTTCCCGCCCCGGGATCCTCTGGGAATGGGACAAGAGGGAGGCCCTGACTGCAAACACCTCTGCCATCTGCACAGACCAATCGGCAATGGCCAACAGACACGGGAAACTGGCAAACAGTTTCTGTTAGAGCTGCTGAGGTTTTGAGCGCCACCTGGACAGTTCTGACTGATAGGGCTGAGGCAGCTCGCCCGCAGAGTCTGCCGTGCTCACTTCCTTGGCGACCTGCTTGAGAGGAATGCTCAGAACAAAGCAACAAAGCACTGAAGGTCACCCCAGGGCTGCACTGTGGCTCAGGGACAGGAGAGGGTGCAGGTGTCGCCAGCAGAGGCACCCTGAGCACAGGTCTGAGTGGTCTGTGGGGCATCTTGGAGCACAGGTGTCTGCAGCAGAGGGTGGCTGGGAGGTCACAGAGGCCCTTGGGACAGGAATGGACTCAGGGCAGGGTCCAAGGAGAAGCACAGCCCAGGGCAGGCAGGATGAGGGGGCCATACAGCAGGGCAGAGGGAGGGCCCCGGGGGTCTGCAGGCAGCAGGAGCGGGAGGCCACACACAGGTCCAGGAAGGAGTGCAATGAAATAACACATTAATAAAGACTACTTACAATCACATGGAAATCACTTGTGAAATATGGAAACTCTTAGGACTACAGTAACTTAAGAGGCAAGAAGACTATCCAAGCTAAAGTTCTATTTAAATATTAAGGAAAACAACATTCTGTAAAAAGAAAAGGATATAGCTTAAGTCACAGAGGCAATTCATAGCTCTAAAGCATTATTACTGGACAAGAAAGATTGGAATGGGGCCGAGAGTTTGGCCTAGTGGTAGAGTGCTTGCCTAGCATGCATGAAGACCCGGGTTCGATTCCTCAGTACCACATACATGGGAAAAAGCCAGAAGTGGTGCTGAGGCTCAAGTGGTAGAGCTCTAGCCTTGAGAAAGCCCAAGGACAGTGCTCAGGCCCTGAGCTCAAGCCCAGGACTGGCAAAAAAAAAAAAAAGAAAAAAAAAAGAAAGATTGGAATAAAGGAGCTTAGTGTTTAAGTCATAGATAAAGGGGAAAATGTCCTCTCTGGGTCTGGAAGTTTATGTCACTCAAGTGCCTAAGTGGCTAGTTAAGGCCCTGAGTTCAAACCTCAGTACTGCAGGGACCGGGAGTTTGGCCTAGTGGTTAAAGTGCTTTCCTAGCATGTATGAAGATCCGGGTTCGATTCCTCAGTACCACATATAGAAAAAAGCTGGAAGTGGTGCTGAGGCTCAAGTGGTAGAGCTCTAGCCTTGAGAAAGTCCAAGGACAGTGCTCAGGCCCTGAGCTCAAGCCCAGGACTGGCAAAAAAAAAAAACCCCAAAAACAAAAAAACTCAGTACTGCAAAAAAAAAATGAATTCAGAAGTTATTTTTTGGAGACAGGAATCAGATTAGAAAACACATAAACCCTACCAGGAAAAATTACTCATGGCTGCAATTTGAGGAGAAAAGGAGGAAAATCCAAGCAGACCGGTAACCACACCATAGACAAGAATTCATAGCGGTGTAGGATCTGCTGCCAAGATAGAATCAGGTTCTATCCCTCCCTCCCTCCCTCCCTCCTCTTCCTCCCTCCCTCCTCTTCCTCCCTCCCTCCCTCCCTCCCTTCTCTTCCTCCCTCCCTCCCTCCCTTCTCTTCCTCCCTCCCTCCCTCCCTCCTCTTCCTCCCTCCCTCCCTCCTCTTCCTTCCTCCCTCCCTCCCTCCCTTCTTCCTTCTCCTCTTCTTCCCCCTCCTCTCCCATTCTCTTTTGTGCTGGTGCTGGGCTTGAACTCAGGACCTTGCACTCTCACTGGGCTTTTTTGCTCTAGGATGGGGCTCTATCAGTTGAGCCACTTCTCTATTTTCTTTTTTTTTTTTCTGGTAAATTGGACTTTTCTGTTTGAGGCTGGCTTTGAACTGTGACCCACAGATCTCAGCCTCCTGTATAGCCAGGATTACATGTATAGGCACCGGGGTCTGTCTAGGGCTTGGTTTGCACAGTGACTTGGGTAATGAACCCGAGGAAGAGGAGTTGTGCTGCTGATATGGAAGCCCCCCATTCACCTAGGAGGTAGAACATTCCTGCTGATGAGGATGCCCCTCTCACGTGGTGGAGCTCCAGCCTTGAGAACGCCCAGGACTGGCCATGCAGCTCGGGAATACCGACAAGGAATGCTGGCGGCCGTGGGTGGACAAGCCCAGTCGAGCCCGCAGGAAGAACACCCGCCTCTGAGTCCCGGGAGCCTGGGCGTTTAGCCCTGGGTCTCCTCCCTGCGCTGGGAAGGGGACGCCGGCCTGCGGAGACTCACCTCGCCCCCGGGACTTGGCAGCCGGCTTGATGATCCAGATGTTGTGGATCCCGTCGATCTCTGTCTGGGGGTTCACAGAGGTGATTTTACTCAGCAGGGCTTGGCACTGCGAGAAGTAGCTTCTCGAATCGGAGATGACAGCATTACCGCTGGAAGCAAGATGAGCGCACAAGGCTCTGAGGGCTGCCGCCCCCTCCACAGCCCACAGGGCCAGCACCTCTAGATGGGCAGAAGCTCCCACAGCCAGGCAGGCCCCCCACGCCCAGGTGGGTGCTCCAGCCTCACAGGCCCTTCACATGCAGACAGGCTGCACCGCCTGGCCAGCCCCCAACCCCTCACCGAGGGCCCCGGTCTCCGGGCCATCGGGCACCGAGGGCCCCTGGGCTGTGCCATACTGGACCAGGGAGTAGTACTGCTGGATCAGGTCATTCCACTCAGCCTCAGAGAGGTCCTCGGCACCCTCCCCGGAATCATCGATGTCCTCGTGCTCCAGCTGCCCCAGGTAGGCCTGGCACACCTTGCACGCCACGTCCACCAGCTGGCCCGGGAGGCCCCGGAATCTGTTGTCAGCATTCTCAGGATCTGAAACCCAATGCAGGTTCCAGAATGTGGCCCCCACTAAGGGGCCAGAGGTTGCGCACCAAGCCCACTGCGGGGCCCCTCCAGTCACCGGGAGACACGGCGTCCCGGCCAGGGACCGCTCCCTCCCATAGCTGCACACTGACCACAGGGAGGCAGGACCTAGACACGCAGAGACTAGATGTGTGCTATCCTAACACTCACACTCACTGAACAGGAAGACTGCGCGTGGGCTATCCTAGTGCTCACACTCACCGACCAGTGAGACCGCGTGGGCCATCCACTGCTCACACTCGTTCTCATCTGTGAGACTGCGTGGGCTATCCCAGTGCTCACACTCGCTCTAACCTGTGAGACCGTGTGGGCTATCCCAGTGCTCACACTCGCTCTAACCTGTGAGACTGCGTGGGCTATCCCAGTGCTCACACTCGTTCTCATCTGTGAGACTGCGTGGGCTATCCCAGTGCTCACACTCGCTCTAACCTGTGAGACTGCGTGGGCTATCCCAGTGCTCACACTCGTTCTCATCTGTGAGACTGCGTGGGCTATCCCAGTGCTCACACTCGTTCTCATCTGTGAGACTGCGTGGGCTATCCCAGTGCTCACACTCGTTCTCGTCTGTGAGACTGCGTGGGCTATCCCAGTGCTCACACTAGTTCTCGTCTGTGAGACTGCGTGGGCTATCCCAGTGCTCACACTCGCTCTAACCTGTGAGACTGCATGGGCTATCCCAGTGCTCACACTAGTTCTCGTCTGTGAGACTGTGTGGGCTATCCCAGTGCTCACACTCGCTCTAACCTGTGAGACTGCGTGGGCTATCCCAGTGCTCACACTCGCTCTAACCTGTGAGACTGCGTGGGCTATCCCAGTGCTCACACTAGTTCTCGTCTGTGAGACTGCGTGGGCTATCCCAGTGCTCACACTCACTCTGTCCTGTGAGACTGCATGGGCTATCCCAGTGCTCACACTCGTTCTCATCTATAAGACTGCGTGGGCTATCCCAGTGCTCACACTCACTCTATCCTGTGAGACTGCGTGGG
Source organism: Megascapheus bottae (assembly GCA_024803745.1). Classification (NCBI taxonomy): domain Eukaryota; kingdom Metazoa; phylum Chordata; class Mammalia; order Rodentia; family Geomyidae; genus Megascapheus; species Megascapheus bottae. The sequence goes on along the minus strand of JANJXV010000021.1, from coordinate 642,400 downwards.
CTATCCCAGTGCTCACACTCGTTCTCGTCTGTGACTGCGTGGGCTATCCCAGTGCTCACACTAGTTCTCGTCTGTGAGACCGCGTGGGCTATCCCAGTGCTCACACTCGCTCTCGTCTGTGACTGCGTGGGCTATCCCAGTGCTCACACTCGCTCTCGTCTGTGAGACTGCGTGGGCTATCCCAGTGCTCACACTCGTTCTCATCTGTGAGACCGCGTGGGCTATCCCAGTGCTCACACTCGCTCTCGTCTGTGACTGCGTGGGCTATCCCAGTGCTCACACTCGTTCTCGTCTGTGAGACTGTGTGGGCTATCCTAGTGCTCACACTCGCTCTAACCTGTGAGACTGCGTGGGCTATCCCAGTGCTCACACTCACTCTAACCTGTGAGACTGCGTGGGCTATCCCAGTGCTCACACTCGCTCTCGTCTGTGACTGCGTGGGCTATCCCAGTGCTCACACTCGCTCTCGTCTGACTGCGTGGGCTATCCAGTGCTCACACTCGTTCTCATCTGTGAGACTGCGTGGGCTATCCCAGTGCTCACACTCGCTCTAACCTGTGAGACTGCGTGGGCTATCCCAGTGCTCACACTCGTTCTCGTCTGTGAGACTGCGTGGGCTATCCCAGTGCTCACACTCGCTCTCGTCTGTGAGACTGCGTGGGCTATCCCAGTGCTCACACTCGCTCTCGTCTGTGAGACTGCGTGGGCTATCCCAGTGCTCACACTCGTTCTCGTCTGTGACTGCGTGGGCTATCCCAGTGCTCACACTCGCTCTTGTCTGTGAGACTGCGTGGGCTATCCCAGTGCTCACACTCGCTCTAACCTGTGAGACTGCGTGGGCTATCCCAGTGCTCACACTCGCTCTCGTCTGTGAGACTGTGTGGGCTATCCTAGTGCTCACACTCGTTCTCGTCTGTGAGACTGCGTGGGCTATCCCAGTGCTCACACTCGTTCTCGTCTGTGAGATGCGTGGGCTATCCCAGTGCTCACACTCGCTCTCGTCTGTGACTGCGTGGGCTATCCCAGTGCTCACACTCGCTCTCGTCTGTGAGACTGCGTGGGCTATCCCAGTGCTCACACTCGTTCTCGTCTGTGAGATGCGTGGGCTATCCCAGTGCTCACACTCACTCTAACCTGTGAGACTGCGTGGGCTATCCCAGTGCTCACACTCACTCTAACCTGTGAGACTGCGTGGGCTATCCCAGTGCTCACACTCACTCTAACCTGTGAGACTGCGTGGGCTATCCCAGTGCTCACACTCACTCTAACCTGTGAGACTGCGTGGGCTATCCCAGTGCTCACACTCACTCTAACCTGTGAGACTGCGTGGGCTATCTCAGTGCTCACACTCACTCTAACCTGTGAGACTGCGTGGGCTATCCCAGTGCTCACACTCACTCTAACCTGTGAGACTGCGTGGGCTATCCCAGTGCTCACACTCGCTCTCGTCTGTGAGACTGCGTGGGCTATCCCAGTGCTCACACCCACTCTAACCTGTGAGACTGCGTGGGCTATCCCAGTGCTCACACTCGCTCTCGTCTGTGAGACTGCGTGGGCTATCCCAGTGCTCACACTCGTTCTCGTCTGTGACTGCGTGGGCTATCCCAGTGCTCACACTCGCTCTCGTCTGTGAGACTGCGTGGGCTATCCCAGTGCTCACACTCACTCTAACCTGTGAGACTGTGTGGGCTATCCCAGTGCTCACACTCGCTCTCGTCTGTGACTGCGTGGGCTATCCCAGTGCTCACACTCGCTCTCGTCTGTGAGACTGCGTGGGCTATCCTAGTGCTCACACTCACTCTAACCTGTGAGATGCGTGGGCTCTCGCATCTGCTGCCCAGGGCTGACTGAACACCCCTACCCACTCATGCTGGCAGGCCCTCTCCAGTTTCAGCTTGCGTGTTACGACATCTGAATTACAAACCACCTTGCTTCTGTTTCCGGCTACGTTGAACTGATACTAGAGATGCCCTCAGACCACAGTGGACCTAAGCTGGAAATAAATAAGAGAACTGGGAACTCCTGGCCTCACATTCCCTTCAAATCTACCAATCCGGTCCTGTCTCCAGAACTGCCCCAGTCACGGCTCTGTGCCCCCTTCTCTGCGCCACCCCCGCTTTGAGCATGCATGCCCCCGAACGCCACACACCTTCCAGATGAGCCCACAGGGCAGGCTGCCCTCTTCTCTCTAATCCTTTAATCATTTCAATCCACGAGACTCTTCCTATGACTTGTCAGTCACAGCAAGACTCACTTAAACACTCAACTAACACACCACCACATCAACAGGCCGAAGGAGGAAAAGACCTAATCAGAGTCACAATCTAACCTCATCATGATGAGGACTCTCAGCACACCAGGAATGGAAGAGCCAGGGCCCAGCAGCCCTCTGCCAACGCACCTTCCACCAGAGGAAGGCCAGCACCGCATCCACAGAGCCTTTCCAACTACACCTGACATTTAGCTAAACTAGTAAGGTAAGGAAAGGTACATAGTTTGGGAAGAAAAAAACAAACAAACGATATTTATTGACAGATGACCTGATTGTCTATGCAGACAACCAAAAAGAAGTAAATAATTTCCCATCACTTTCTTACATGGCAGTAAACGAGCAATTTAAGTAAAAAAAAAAAAGGCATTCCACTTACATTAACACTGTCCCAAAAGATACAGATAGATAGTAGATAGATAGATAGAAAGATAGAAAGATAGATAGATACATAGATAGATAGAAAAATAGATAGAAAGATAGATAGATAGATAGATAGAAAGATAGATACATAGATAGAAAGATAGATAGATAGATATAGAAAGATAGATAGAAAGATAGATACATAGATAGATAGATACATAGAAAGATAGATACATAGATAGAAAGATAGAAAGATAGATAGATAGATAGAAAGAAAGAAAGATAGATAGATAGATAGATAGATAGATAGATAGATAGGTGTATATGATCTATATGAGGAGAATCACAGTATTGGTAAAGGTTACTGAAGACCTAAACTAATGGAGATATGACTTTAGGGACTACGTGCTGTCACCTCTGTGGACAGGACAAGGCAGGACAGGAGGGACTGAATGCTGCTGCCAGTCTCCGTGTTATCAAGGTGTCATCCGAACCTCATGTATACAGAGTCCATCCAAAGTTACAGAAAGTTCATTTGTGAATATTAAAGTTACGCGGAGAATCCAAAGAACTGTCAACACAGATGGAGGATGTCAAGACTTGTAAATCTGGCAGCCCTGCTTAAGGTGCAAAGAACAGAAGAGAGTCCAAAGAAGATACCCTCGAACCCACTGGACACAGCACCCGCACCCACCGACAGCAAGTGAGCCTTTTCCATCTACGAAACCTGGGACACTGGGCAGTGACATGCAAAACCCATACTCTAAACGAACTGACTTCACAGGGATCCGAGGTCCAGATGGAATCTGGAAGACTACAAAACTCCAATGAAAGCAAACAAACAAGCAGAAATCCGATGGCTTTTTCTGATTGACTTTTGGGGGAGGGGCAGTTCCGGGCTTGAATTAGGGCTGGGCACTGTCCCTAAGCTTTCTTTGCTCAAAGCTAGTACTTTACCCCTTGAGCTACGACTCCACTTCTAGGTTTTTTGGTGCTTCAGTGGAGACGAGTCTCCTGGACTTTCCTGAAAGACTCATATGAGCTTCCTGGTCAGCCAGGGTTACAGGAATGAGCACCACTGTCCAGCTTTAGGATGACTGTTGCAGACACACCGCCGAAGGCTTGATCCATGAGAGAGATTATTAAGAAATTAGACTACATTAAAATCTTCAGGCCAGACGCCCGCAATCCTAGCTACTCAACAGGCTGAGACCTGAGGATTGAGGTTCAAAGCCAGCCAGACTCATCTCCAATTAATCACCAGAAGTGGCGCTGTGGCTTAAGTGGTAGAGCCATGGCCTTGAGCTGAAGAGAGCAGGGACAGCACACAGGCCCAGAGTTCAAGCCCCAAGACTGGAAAAAAAAAATCTTCTGTGTGAAAATCATTGTTAGAAGACCCTGTGGAGAGTGGCCAGGGATTTGGCCTAGTGGTGGAGTGCTTGCTTAGCATTCTCAAAGACCCGGGTTCAATTCCTCAGTACCACATACACAGAAAAGTGGTACTGTGGCTTCAAGTGGTAGAACTCTAGCCTTGAGAAAGCTCAAGGATAGCTCTTAGGCCCTGAGTTCAAGTCCCAGGACTGGAAAAAAAAAAAGACACTGGGGAGAAAAACGAAGCCTGGTAGAAGATATTCCCATGTAACGAAGGCATGCTGTACAGAGGGCACACTCTCAAACACCCGGCCCAAGGTGCGGGATCCTCAGCCCTGCGTCAGCTCTACAGACAGGGCGGTGGTGAGGCTTAGGCCTCTGCGAAGACAGATAACCCCTGCAACAGCTGATCCCCACCCCGGGGGCCTGTCTGCTCCGCACCTTTCCTGAGGCTGGGGTCGCTGCTCTTGGGATCCTCCTTTCTACTCTTGGATCTGATCCTGCCGAGGTTCTGGTGGCTGACGACCCACTTGAGAATGCTGGAAGCCACTGTGCGCCGGAAATCGTCTGGAAGGACAGCGAGGCCTCGGCCCCCTCTCCCCCGTCTGGAGCTGGGGACCGGGGCCCCTCAGAGCCACATGGAGCTCCCTGCCACCCGCCTGCCCGGCATCCCCCGTCCTGCAGGCCCTCACTGCTGCACTGCGGTCTGTCTGATCTGCCTGTCCACATGTCCCCTTCCCCGCTGGCTGGCTCCTCTCGGGCCACTCCACAGACTATCTAGACAGATAGACAGGCCCTGTGACATCTCCCACCTCCATCTCAGGGTCCTGGACACCCTGGACACTCTGGTGGCTGAGTCCTCCAGTGCCCCAGGGTCTTGCCTGCAGCCGTCCAACACACAGGCAGAACACAGCTACCTAAGCTGCCCAGCCCACGGAGCAGGAGTCTGGGTCCAGCCCCGCCTGAGCAGTGGGACAGAGGCCCACGGGAGGCTCTCGAGCGCCTCCAAGTACAACAGAGCTCCTACTCCACCACCCGCCTCAGCCTCAGCTGCCTCTTGTCACCCACCCTTCCAACACTGGACTATCCTTGCTAGGTGGACCAGAAGTCCTTGGCCAGGCAGGGAGGGGCCTCAGGCCGTAGTCACTCACCCAAGAATTCCTGCTTCTCGCTCTCAGTGCAGAGGCCATAGCAGCGTGGGAAGAAGGAGTCGGGGTTGGCCTGGACATACCACGGCAGGCTCCGCATGTTCACACACAGCCCGATCTCCGGAGAGAGTGGCAGGTCAGGGGCCACTGTGGGCGGGCCTTCCCCATCTCTCCCACGGGCCAGCCACGGCCAGCCCCTGGGACCTCTGCTTAGCTGGTGTGCTCTGAGGCAGGGGATTCCCTGGTCCCAGGACCACCCTGGGACACAGAGAATGGCACAGGGTACCCGGGGATTCTGGGCCCCTGGCAAAGTGCAAAGTAACCAGCCAGCAGGAGGTGTGAGGGGGCCTGGGGAGACAGGAGCCCACCAGACCAGTCAAATGGCTCTCCTAGCAGCAAACCATCCTTCAGGAGCCATGTTCCCACAGGCCCAGGCACCTGCACTGCCCTTGCGCCTCTGGCCAAGCCCCAGGCCCCCACCCAAGCCCCAGAGCTTCCTATCCAAGCCCCACCCCTTCCCAGCCCCAGAATGTCCCACCCAAGCCCAAGAGTTTCCTATGCAAGCCCCAGACCCCCACTCAAGCCCCAGAGCTTCCCACCCAAGCCCCAGACCCCCATCCAAGCCCCAGAACTTCCCACCCAAGCCCCAGACCCCCATCCAAGCCCCAGAACTTCCCACCCAAGCCCCAGGCCCCTGTCCAAGCCCCACCCCCTCTCAGCCCCAGGACTTCCCACTCAAGCCCCAGAGCTTCCCACCCAAGCCCCGGACTCCCACTCAAGCCCCAGAGTTTCCTATCCAAGCCCCACCCCCTCTCGGCCCCAGGACTTCCCACCCAAGCCCAAGAGTTTCCTATCCAAGCCCCAGACCCCCACTCAAGCCCCAGAGCTTCCCCCCAAGCCCCAGAACTTCCCACCCAAGCCCCAGACCCCCATCCAAGCCCCAGAGCTTCCCATCCAAGCTCCAGGCCCCCATCCAAGCCCCAGAGCTTTCCACCCAAGCCCCACGCCCCTCACCCAGGTCCTGGAGTCTCCCCCTTCCCCCCACCTTGGTGGTGAAGGATGCGGTCTTCCCATAGTGGTTGAGCATCTGGTCACCGTTCAGGTTGTGGTAGTCAATCACATCTCTTTTGATCGTCCAGAGGAGGTATGGCATCTCATTCTTTACCAACCTAGACTGGCAAGAAGAAACCTTTATCAGCATCCCTCCTTCAGGCCCACTCAGGCGGGGCTGCGGAGACACAGCCAAGTTAACGCAGAGGCTGCAGTGTGACCTGCAGTCTTGGCTGAGACAGGCACTCCTCAGGCAGCACCCTGGCTTCTGGAGCCCCGTGGCTGGGGCAGCAGTGGGACCAGCCACTCACTGGCCGAGACGGAGTCTCATCAACTTTATTCTTGCTCAGGCTGGCCAGGAATGGAGATCCTCCACTCCTGGCCTCACCAGTAGTCAGACTATAATGTCCTTTCCAGTTCCTGTTATGTATGCCTTGTCCACGTCATCATGGCTAACCTTTTGCTCCTCTAGGTTTATTTATTTATTTTTGTCAGTTCTGGGTCTTGAACTTGGGCCTGGGCACTGTTCCTGAGCTTCTTTTGCTCAAGGCGAGTGAGTGCTCTACCACTTGAACCACAGCACCACTTCTGGCTTTTTCAGTGTATCTGCTACTGAGGAATCAAACCCAGGGCTTCATGCAAGCTAGGCAAGCACTCTAGCCCCATTCCTAGCCCCCGGTTTGCTCCTCCTTATGGAGATAGCTGTGGGACAGGGGAGATACGCTGGGCACCAGGCCAGCCTGGGTATTATCGCTGCTGAATTCTGGGGATCCATCTGCTTGTGGGCTAGGCTGCCTGCCCACTGCAGGCACTCAGCAGCACTTCTGAGTCCTCCACATTCCCAGACGACTTTTCCCGTGACTGTGAAGGTGGGGTGGCAGGGTTTGAAGCTGGCACCAGGGAAAGCTGTGTCTTGGCCTACATCCCACAGACCCCATCTCCAGCCCTGCTGGTCCTGCTGTAGCACAGGTCAAGGCGGGCCGCGGAACCTACCATCACCTCGTGGATGTCATCGATCCTCTCCACCACCAATTCCTGGTTTTCCTTGATCTCAGTACCTTTGATCTCTGCAAATAAAACGGAAGCAGACTGAGGAAGCCGCAATGTGGCGGAGGTGTCTCTAATGGGGTAACCAAGGTGTGACCACATCAGGGGGGCCCTGCCCACTGCATGGACATCTGAGGCGGGCACGGAGGGTGGAAAGGACATGGAGACAGACTCCATCAGGGGGAGATGTCACCGGACCCAGGATGAGGAGCACCTCCGATACTCTACCCCGGGCCCCCTCGTCCTCCGTGGTCTGCAGGGTTTTGGGCAGGAAGTGGAACTTCTTCTCCACCCAGCCCTTCCTCCGCAGGGCGGCCCGGATGACAGGGTAATGTCCGTAGATGGAAAAAATCTTCTTTTCCTGAAATGGCAGAGCGTGTTTTCCACACGGCACCAGAGGGTTCGGGGACCGTTTCAAAGCAAGCAGAGTGAGGACTGCAACGTGGAGGCCAGCACGCCTTCCCAGAGAGACAGCCAGGGCAGCGCCCGTGTGAGGGAGCAGAGCGCCCTGTGTGCCTCTCCCCTGGGGCCTGAGCTAGATGTCACACACGTACGCGCGCGCGCGCGCGCGCGCGCACACGCACACACACACACACACACACACGCACGCACGCACACACACACTCACACACACACACACACGCTCTCACTCACTCACCTGAGGGTCTCAGGCTGTGTTTGAAACTTAGCTCTGCTTTGCTTATAAGAAATCATAAAAATTAACTTACAGATAGGTTAGAAAATAAAAAGATATATATTTAATTTTCTTTGGGGCAAATAAGTTTTATGAAAGTAAATAAATCATTGTATCATTTAAAAAGATTCATCAGAAAGATATATATATTTTTTTTAATTTAAAATTTTTTTTATTGTAATTAGTAAAAGGGTTACATAATATTTGCCAGGTAGAAGGTGCATTAATTCACATACATTGATACCCTTTCACATGTCTTGGTACCCATTTCCCTTCCCCCCACCCCCCCCACCCCAGAAAGATATATTTTATGCATTTATTAGTCCATTATACAAAGCAAAACTGAGCAGACCTGCTGAACAGTAAGTACTCTGAAAAGATGTTTATCAGTAAGTGACAGTGGGGACGCTGGGCAATGTGCCGGGGTGGACTCTATGATTGCTGGCCCTGTCTGGGTGTGCGCGCCTCGGACCCACCGCACTCCAGTGTGGTCAGCGCAGGACCACCCTGCTCTGCCTCCGCACAGCAGAGCAGTGTGGCTGCTTTTGTTCTCTGACGTTTCCGCCCTGCCCCGCCCTCTGGGCACCCAGGATGGACCTTCTGTGAAGAGCAGGGCCCTGGCCCTCACACTGCCAGGGTGTGGACAGCAGAGCTGCCCAGGCTTGCAGAGTCCCAGCACCTTCCTCCTCTCCCCAGATCCCAGCAGGGATATTCTGGAGCAGAGGCCCTTCAAAGCACTGCCTGCCTAGAGCAGCTCTGGGCTGGGCTGCTCCTCCGTGCCTCTGAGGGGCAAGGGCTCCTCCTGGCATCCTGTTCCTGGCCCCCAAGGGGCAGGTGTGTTGGGGGACCTGGTCCCAGGGGCTCCAGAGGCAGCTGAGGGACAGTCCTCCGCCAGGGCCTTCCTTCCCATCAGGATGGATGGAGAAAGGTAGGAGTGCATCCCTCTCCCCGGCAATGGTGGCCAGACCGGAAGCATCAGCGTACAAAGCAAGAGGGAACGCTGGCCTTGGCTCACGCCAGAAGAGGGAGCTGGCCAGGCTGACACACTCTCTGAATCCCCAATGAATTTCCATCTCATAAGTGAGTCCCAAAGAGCTGTTACCTTGATGGCTTTTTCTGTTAATTGTCTTGCTATTTTGTATCTGTCCAGTTTGGGGGAAGAAGAGTCTTGAGGAATTCCTCGTTTTAATTCTGCAGAAAAAGAGCAGGGGTCAAGGCAAAGGAAAGTGTCCAAACCCCGAATAGAGGCCCTCAGACACCACGACAGCCATCCTCAGAGACACCCTCCCCCCACTCCACCCCCCCCCCCCCCCGTGCCTACCTCTCTACAGTTCTCTGGCTCCACCACCCAGACCCTTACTGGCACCACTACTCGCAGAGCTCCGGCCCTCCTGACCTGCCTCTGGCCTATGTCGGAAGTCTCAGCCAAGCTGGGCTCAATCAGGCCCAGGCACCCTGAGGCCACACCCCCCCCCCATCTCCCCTCCAGGCAGCGCCCGCTGAGCAGGGCTGCCCTGTTGCTGCCCTTCTCTCTCCAGACTTACAGGCAGAATCCCCACTCCTGCCACTCTCGATTACTGCCCATTCCTGGGCCTCTGAATCAGGCCAGTAGAAACATAAACGTTCTATCCAAACACCAGAAGTGGCTTGAGCACAAAAGCTCGGGGAGCAGTGGGCCCTGCGTTCAAGGCCCAGGACCGGCAAAAGCAAAACCAAAAACAAACCCCACAAAGCAGGAACACAGAGTGTTCTAGATCACAGGCAATCAGGAGACAGAAGAACTAGGTGTAGTATATGGTCCAGGCAGATTCTGATGCGTGTTTAACAAACTAACCATAAACGTTCTTTTGAGGAAATCTGAGAGATGTGAATAGACTCCAGGTGTTTGATTTTACTAAGGAATTACTGATGACTTACCCGAATGTGAAAAAAGAATTTGGTTATGTAAAAAGATGATAGATGATAAACAGTAACTAGATAATATGAATATTTAGAAAACACTAATAATGATTTAGTCAAGCCATTATTAAAGACAGAAGGAAGCCTGATGCAGTGGCTAGAATTTCACCTGACCCTAGCTCCTTGAGAAGCCGAGAAGAGGACGATCATAGTTCAAAGCCAGCTTGGGCAGAAAAGTTCACAAAGCCCTGTTTTCTCATCCTGTAACTAGGCATAGAGGTGCTCGCCTACCACCCTAGCTGAGGTTCATGGGAGGCTAAGAGTGGAGAATTGTGGTTCCAGGTAAACCCCAGGTAGTACAGTCCACTCACCTTCACCTCAACCGAGACAACTGGGTGTTATGGTACACACCTGCCACCTAGCTACGGTGGGAAGCAGGAAGCATAATTTAGGCAGACTGTGGTTCAGGCACACACCCGGATAGGAAGCAAAACCCTACTCTAAAAATTACCAGTATACAAAAGGGCCTGAAGTATGGCTCGGTGGTAGAATGCTTACTCAGGAAGTGTAAGCCTGAGTTTAAATCTCAGTATCATTTAAAAAGGGGGGTAGCAGGAGACAGCAGTTTATAATTTTAAAAAGATCAATCTATCAAAAACAGGTAAAAAAATACAAGTGTGAACAGACCTAATAATACGATTTCAAGATACCTAGAAACAAATATTGACAGAGCAAAGGCAGAGAGAACTCATAACCACTGCCTGCTTCTTTCTGTGAATGAAAAGTGACACAAAGAAACGTCAGACTATACATAATGACTACCTGATCTGACCTAAACAACCTGCATGCGACAACGCTCCACTTCAGACAGACTCTTTGAATAGGCACAAGGAACACTTTCCAGGTTCAGACAACGGTCCCCAAGACAATTAAAAAGAAGTGATGATGAGACCTCACAGTGCTTCGTCTCAGCCTTCCGCGTGGTTAGACTGATGCACACTAGAAGATGAGTGAACCCCATGTCTGGGTGTGTCTGTGAGGGTGTTTCCAGAGGATCAGCTCAGGGCTCCTTCTAGCAAAGCTCTAACTCACCATGGATGAAGATTTGACATAGATTGGGAGGCAGCAGACCCGTGAGAGGCTGGGCCAGAAGATGTGTCCCTGGTCTACCTCATGCCTTGGCCTCCTCCCATCTCTACCCAGCGCCTGTCTGTGGTGAGGCGAGCTAGTCCCTGACTACTAAAACCTCTGTAACCACAAAATAAGGTAAGTCTCTCCTCCCTTCAGTTGTTTCTGTCCAGTTTTTGGTCACAGTGACAACAAAACTAACACAGAGACTAAATTTCCTCACAACTTTTAACCATGAAGTAATATTTAAATGGCAGCTAATTTTTTTTATCGAAATGTTCAAAAATTTAGCACCATCCATTTTTTTAATGATTTGTTAATGATACTGGGGTTTGAACTCAGGCACTCTACCACTTGAGCCATGCCTCTAGCCCTTTTTGCTTTTACTTAAAAAAAATGGGATCCTACATTTAGGTCTGGGACAAAATCCTCTGATTTATATTTCCTGCACAGCTAGGATGATGATACACTAGTGTGCCTGGACACAGCACACTTTATTTTTTTCTTTTCTTTTCTTTTATTTATTTATTTATTTTTTGCCAGTCCTGGGCTTGAGCTCAGGGCCTGGGCACTGTCCTTGGACTTTCTCAAGGCCAGAGTTCTACCACTTGAGCCTCAGCACCACTTCCGGCTTCTTTTTTTGTATGTATGTGGTACCGAGGAATCGAACCCGGGCCTTTGTGCATGCTAGGCAAGCACTCTACCACTGGGCCAAACTCCCGGCCCGTGGATACAGCACACTTTTAAAACAAAATGAGCAGACCGGGCTCCAGTGGCTCACACCTGTAATCCTACCCAGTAGACCAAGATTGGGGCTCAAGGTCAGCATGGGTGGGCACCATCTCAACCAATGAGAGCTGGGCATGACGGTGTACCCTTGTTATCCCAACTACAGCAGAATACTTGAAACAGGAAGACTGAGTCTAAGTATGGGTGCCACTACCTTAAAATAGCCAGTGCAAAAAGAGCTGGGAGCATGGTTCAATGGCAGTACGTCTATCTAGAAAGTATAAGGCCCTAACTTCAAACTCCAGTACTGAGAGAGGGGAAGGCGGAGGAGGGGGAAAGAAGGAGAGAGGGAGAGATGGGGGAGGGGAGAGGAGAGGGAGAGAGAGGGAAAGGATTTATTAAATGCATGCTTCAGAAAACAAATCTAAAAGTAATTATCCAAATTGTAATCCAAGAGGCTTTCTTAGAAAGCAGCTGGTGCTGTGGCTCACGCCTGTAATGCTAACAACTCAAAAGGGTGAGATCAGATCTCCGGCTGGGCGCTGACCCTGAGCTCTTCAGCTCAAGGCTACCACCGTGCCCTTGTGCCACAGTCCCACTTCCAGTTTTCTAGAGGTTAACTGAAGATAAGAATCTCAGGTCCTTTTGTGCCTGGCTGGCTTTGAACCTTGATCCTCAGATCTCAGCCTCCTGAGTAGCTGGGATTACAGGTGTGAGCCACCACACCTGGCTGGGATAGTACTTTTTCTCCGCTTTTTTTCTTCCACTCCTAGAGCTTGAACTTAGAGCCTGTGCACTGTCCTTGGACACTTTTTGCTCAAAGCTAGTTCTCTGTCACTTGAGCTACAGCACCACTTCTGTCTTCTTCTGTGTATGTGGTACCGAGGAATCAAACCCAGGACTTTGTGCTTGCTAGGCAAGCACTCTGCCACGAGGCCACACTCCTGGCCCATCAGAACTTCTAATTTTAATGAAATCTAATGATCAATCTTTTTGGTAATACTGTGTTCTTAAGAATCCCTGCTACCTCCAATGTCTAGAAAGTATTACCCCAAGGGCTGGAGTGTGGCCTCGTGGCAGAGTGCTTGCCTAGCATGCACAAAGTCCTGGGTTTGATTCCTCAGTACCACATACATAGGAAAAAACTGGAAGTGGTGCTGTGGCTCAAGTGGTAGAGCTCTAGCCTCGAGAAAGCCCAAGGACAGTGCTCAGGTCATGAGTTCAAGGCCCAGGACTGGCCAAAAAAAAAATCAGAAATTCTGAATTGTTATGAGCATGTGAAGGTAGGAGGCAAGGATGTAAAGATACTAACGTAATAAATAACAACATACTATGATGTGAAAATCCTAAATGAATATGATGGGAAAATACTAACATCATGAATATGAATGATATGGATATAGAATAGAATGAAAAACAATGGAGTGAAATACAGCTAAAATACTTAAGGAAGTATATTGTCAATTCCAACTTGTATCTAAGGGTATGTGACCCTAAGAGATAAGCCCGCTAAAACAAACCGCCAGCACCAAGGCATAGGGAGAGCGTAACCGTAAATGGAGATAGAGTAAGACACCAGAGCACTCTTAGACACAAACAATCTGAAAGAGACATTTCTGGGCCCTAACCAATCCAAATCAAGCAAGGAGGAGTAGGGCCAGAGAAGAGGGGCCAGGGACCAATACAAGCAAAGGACCCAGAACGAGGGACAGCACTTCTGCTGGCCTTCACCGAGACTGTGGTTCGAGGATCTTTGGCCTGCAGAAGCTGCTCCTTGCCTGAGGGAACCAACCAGGACAGGGACTCGTGGTGCAGCCCCAGAGCTCACACCGCGACAGGACGGGGAGGGGACAGGACTGGGAGGGGCAGGCCCTGTTCAGCTTCAGGATTAAGAGATGTCAGAGAGGTGAGCCCAGCAGGGGTGCTGGACAGCAGGACAGGTAGAACCAGGCAGGTCAGGACTCGAATCTGGCCTTCACGCCCACAAGCCTGGCACCCGATTACCTGCCTATTATAGTGAGTTACGAAGGGGCAAGGAATTGCTAAGTGCCTGGCCAGCCACAGAGTCCTCAGAGGTGGTGAGAGGACGCACACAAAGGCCTGCTGTCACCCAGAGCTCGGGGATGGACAAGATCTGGAACATGTACTCCACCATCATAAATTGTAAGGGAAATGCAAAGTGAAACTGCAGAGACAGAGGGGGAGGGAGGGAGGAAGGGGAAGGGGGGAGGGGGAGGGGGAGGAAGGGGGAGGGGAGAGGGGCAGAAAGGGGAGACGGAGGGGGAGGGGGAGGGGGAGGGGGGGGGAGGGGGAGGGAGGGGGGTCCGCGGGCAGCACCCTCCAGGACGCCCTGGCCAGCACACTGGTGGAACGGGTGTTTCAGGATCAGCCTGAGCCTTGTCTGAAGGGCGAACCTGGGACGCACGTCATGGCGCGGCGTCAGCTCTGGACGTGGACGTGGACGTGGACGTGGACGGGGCGCCCGCCCCCCGGCCCCCCCCAGCCCCGCCGGCCCTGGACGTGGACGTGGACGTGGACGGGGCGCCCGCACCCCCAGCCCCCCCCAGCCCCGCCGGCCCCCCCCAGCCCCGCAGGCCCTGAACGTGGATGTGGATGTGGACGTGGACGGGGCGCTCGCCTCCCCCCTGGCCCCGCCGGCCCTGGACGTGGACGTGGACGTGGACGGGGCGCCCGCACCCCCAGCCCCCCCCAGCCCCGCCGGCCCCCCCCAGCCCCGCAGGCCCTGAACGTGGATGTGGATGTGGACGTGGACGGGACGCCCGTCCCCCCCCCCCAGCCCTGGACGTGGACGGGGCGCTCGCCTCCCCCCTGGCCCCGCCGGCCCTGGACGTGGACGTGGACGGGGCGCCCGTCCCCCCCCAGCCCTGGACGTCGACGTGGACGGGGCGCCTCGGTACAAACTGTTTTCTTCTCTCGCGTCCCCATCGGGCGAGGCGGACGGCAGCTTCTTCTCGCCGGGCTCCATGCTGGCTTCACGCACCTTGACCCTAGAGCCCCGGACCCCTGCGGGGGGAGAGGTGGGGGCGCAGACGTGACCGGCGAGTCCAAGGAGGCTCAGGAGGGGTCCCCGGGCGGTGGGGGGCCGGGCCTGGGGTGGCGGGGGGCCTGGGGGGCGCGGGCCCGGGCCCGGAGCCGGGCGGGCCGGGGCGGCCGTCGTGGGGCTCGGGGCGCGGCCGCGGGCGGCGCGGGCTCCGTGTGCCGGGGACGGGGACCCCAGGGTTCTGGGGAGGGCGGAGCTCACCTGGGCCCAGCCCCGCGCCGCGCGCCCCGCCGCCCCCGCCCGCCCGGGTCGGCGTCTTGCGGTCGCCCCGGGCAACCGGCCGCCCGCATTGTGCAGCCCCGGGGCGCGGGCGCGGGCGGCGGGCGGCTCGGCGGGCGGCGCGGGGCGTCGGGCTGCGCGGGCGCGCGGGCCGCGGGGGGCGCGCGGCGCGGCGGGGGCTGCGCCGGAGGCGGCGCGCGGGGCTCGGGGGCCCCGCGGGGGGCCTGGGCTCGGCCGCCCCGCAGTCGCCGCCTCTCGAGCCCGGCTCAGGCTCGGGCTGGGGTCCGGGGCCGCCGTCCGCGCGGGGACCGGGGCTGGGGGCTGGGACCTGGCGGGCCATGCGTCGAGGCGGAGCCCGCGAGTGGCCTCGACCCCCGCCCCGGCCGCACGCTCCAGCGGGCTCGCGCGGGTCACACAGGCCGGCCCCGGGCCAGCTCCCGCCGGGTCACAAAGGCCGGGTCACGCCCCGCCCCTCCAGGCCGGCGGCCCCCCAGGTCCGTGCCTCCCTTCCTCGGCCGCCCTGGCCGCCCGCCCCCCTCACCTCCCCCGCCCCCCCGGCCCCACATCAAGGCGTGGGCACACCTGTGACCCTGCGCCCCACAGGAGGCAGCCACACTTGCAGGTTAGCTTTTATTGCTCGAGAATTCTAGACTACCCAGCCAAAGCGCACCACGGGCAATCCTTGACACCTCGTTTCAAGGTGGCTTTTAAAGGCCCACACCAGCTTCTTTTGTTCTGAAAGTTGAACTTCAGGGCCCGGGAGGGGCACCGCACACCCCCCAAGGCTGTGCCTGCTGCTCCCCCCGTTCCAGGAGGAGGGGCGGACCCCAGTGCCGCCTGGGCCAGGCCAGAGGCTTTGTACTGGCTCTTAAGCTGCTAAGGACAAAGATGGCAGCTGCGCTACTCAGAGCTAGAGACCGAGTCCCCGTGCTTGCATTTCCATCTTCCAGCCGCCTTACTTGCCTTCTTCTTGTGTAACGGGAAATCATGGACCCACGTGTCATGTGGCTCACCCAGGCTGAGAAGCGACAAGCTAGGAGCCGCCTCACCGTCCCTTGGCTTGTCCCATCTTGTCTTGAGGTCTCAGGCCACAAACACATCTCTAGGCCTTTCCAACAATCTATGTGGGAGCCAGGTAATACCCCAACTCATTAAGGCAAAAAAAATAAATAAATAAAAAAGAACCTAGTGTCTTCTTAAACACTGCTGTCACCTCCTCCTGTAGCAGGAAAATAATCCACTTTGATGTGCAGACTTATGAATGAAAGCACCACAGCCTCATGAAACAATTTTTTACAAGATACCCACAGCACCGTGGATTTGTGATTATTATTCATCAACCAGAAAAACCAAGTGATCTGGTCAAGAGACAGCTGGCAGCCATATCTTGGCCATGATTTTATCAAAGCTATTGTTATTGTCATACCATATGGTCCCTAAAGCCTGACTAAACAGAGGGCCCATATGGACCTCGAGGCCCCCAGCCAACGGAGATGTGGGAAGTGAAAATCCTGGTAGGAGGTGAAGAGGGCTGGGACACGAAGATGCCCAGTCTTGTGGGAAGGAAGCCCAGCCTCACCTGTCACTGCCACTGCCGTCAGGTGTTGGTGCTGACAACGGGGTCAAGTCTTGTTTCTAACTCCAGAACACAGGCCCATCCCTGGGAATACCCAAGAGCCACAAGGGCCACACAAGTGGCACACGGGGTGGGGTGGGGGCATGGGGCAGTGAATAGGCAGGTCCTGGAAGAGTGAGTAAAGGCTTGGCGTATGGCTATGACACAGGAGGAGGGTGGCATTCCTAGAGTGAGGGTCCCCACAGCTTCCTGGGGCTCAGTGTCGCTCTCATTGTTAGATGGTGTTTGGCAGGCTGAGCCTGGTGAGGGCATGTCAGAGGTAAACCTAGACAGGCCCCAGAGGAAGGGCCAATGAAGGCACCCCCGGCAGAGGACAGAAGCCTGGAGGCCTGCCAGCCCCACCCTCTCAGCCTAGGCAGCCAGTGCCCTCCTTGTCCCAGGAGCCCATGGCAGCTGCCACCTGAGAAGCACTGATAACAGGACAGTCATCAGAAGACAGAAACAAAACCACCTCAGGGCCAAGGCTGCCCCCTGGGGGTGTTAGGAAGTAGTAGCCACAGGAGAGTTAGTATGTGTGTTGAATGAGCTGGGGGCCAGGCAGTCACTGTGACTCAGTTTCCCCATCCTGCAGTCACTGGGCCATTTGTACGACAACAGCTCTCCAGGCTTTCTCCTTGTCGAACTCCTTCAGGGGGCTTCTGGCCACCTAAGACAGGAACAGGAGCTGCATCACCTGCTGGGCCAGGGCGGGACTCTGGGTGTGGCCAGCCGCCCAGCCCCCACAGGCTCAATGGTAGGCCTCTCTTCATGTGCAGGCATGGAGGAAAGAAGCCGCTGAGCTCTAGGAAGGGGACCAAGGTCTCTACTCACTCTTGAGAAATGCTAGTGCCATCTAAGGTGAGCAGGTGCCTGGCACCTGAGGCGGAAGTGACACATATTAGACACAAGGGAGGCCAGCTGCTGGCCTTGGCTATCTCTCTGACCCCCTAAGACAGTTCTAGAATCTGCAGCAAGAAACGTACCCTGCCGGCCCTGCCGCTACCCAGTGAGGAACCAGCACCAGGTGGAGTTCATTTAAGGCCTAGGGACAAATCCAGGGGCCTGCAAGCCAGGGCTCCAGAGTAGCCAGGGCCCTGGGGTCTTGTGATGCTTGCCCAAGGGCAGTGGGGGGTTTGCCCAGGGAAGACACGATCATGATGGCAGCTGTGGAGGGC
Organism: Megascapheus bottae; assembly: GCA_024803745.1. NCBI lineage: Eukaryota > Metazoa > Chordata > Mammalia > Rodentia > Geomyidae > Megascapheus > Megascapheus bottae. The sequence continues at coordinate 624,632 of JANJXV010000021.1, read as the reverse complement.
ATCAGGGCCTCACAGGGTCAGGGACAGGGATGGTCCCATTGGTTGTGGCCTAGCTGTGTGGCTGGCACAGCATCCCACCCCACCCATGGACTGGGAGCAGTCATAGGGAGGCATGGGCTGGAAGCATCTTGTGTCCCAGGGGCCACACCAGAGGTTCCTGTGGTGGTGGGAACCTTTACAAGGCCTGTGCTGTGTATGCAAAAGGAAAGCCAGAGCTGGGTGCCCCAAGCCCATATTCATGAAGAGTTTGGAGTTGCTTTACATATGTAAAAACAGTGTCTGCCAGACGGGAGGGCAGGGCTCAGTGGTAGAGCAGCAGGTGTGAGTGGAAAAAGCTGAGGGAGAGTTTGAGGCCTGAGTTCAAGCTCCAGTACTGGTATACACAGATAAAATGTACTGAATATTTTGTTCTCCAAGACTTTGGAGGTGTTTTTTAAATGCAAAGCGGGCTGGGTATTGGTGGCTCATGCCTACAGTTCTAGCTGCTTTAGTGGCTAAGAACTGAGGATTGAGGTTCAAAGCCAACCTGAAACAGTAAAGTCTGTAGACATCTCCAATTAACTACCAAAGAGTAGCACTGTGGCTCAAGTGGTAGGATGCCAGCCTTGAGCACAAAAGCCCACTGACAGAGTCCAGGCCCTGAGTTCAAGCCTCAGGACACACAAAAAATACAAAATGGTATCACTCAGTGCCGGTGTTAGTGCCTTTCAGGGCATAAGACGGGGTCCTGGGCAACTGACCTCTCCTGCCGGCCGGTCCCGCAGGCCAGTCTGGGCCTCCCAAGATGTTCCCTGCATCTGTGCGCCGACCTTGAAACTCACGCACTGGATGGCAGTGCCAGTGTTGAGGCCTCCCTGCAGCAGCAGGACCAGCAGCAGCAGCAGCAGGAGCAGGTCGTGGGCCTGTGAGGACAGAGCTGAGGTGAGCAGACACGAAGCGAGGAGCCCCCACCACTGTCCCAGCTCCGTGCTGGCAGGGGCACCCAGAGCAAAGCTGCTGGGCCCAGGCCCAGAGCCCGCCGCCTGGCTCAGACTCACACCAGCAGCAAGTGGTGTCTCCAGAGTTTCCAAGGAAGATCAGAGGCTACCTACCTTGATGGCCGGTGGGTAACCTTTAAAAGTCTCCACGATCCTCATCACACTGAAGGACAGGTACCCCGAGGCCGTGAACAGCAGGGGGGAGGTAAGGCTGCTGATGGCAATCAGCACCTCCACCTGTAGATGAGAGGGAGGGGAGGGGAGGGGAGGGGGCAGCAGTGCTTAGTCCAGTGTGGACTGGAGCTGCTGTGTGCACACATGGCTCCTGTGTGGCCCAATGCCCATTAACTGAAAACCTAAAACCCATCTTTAACCTACTTCAGGCCTCAGAAACGGGGCACACAGCCCATCTCACACAGCACCCTGGCCCCAAACAGAGCACTTAATAGTTGACTGGCTCCACAGGACGTAGAATGAGGCTAAAGGATTAGTCTCCCACTCAGTTCTTTGCTGCAGGAATTTCTGACTCACAAAATAGTGCTCTTATGTTCATAGACAAGGCAGCCCAGGTCAAGTGGGCCCTTGAAGCAGCTGTGGGTCCCTGCTGCGTGGCAGTGCCCACATGCCCACCTCAGCCCTTCCACTGGCCTGCTGGCCCCTCCTCCTCCCAGGTCCCCACCCGGCAGGAAGCCCCTGCAGCTGCCAAAGTGGGCCAGAGCCACTCCCGGGCACCATGCAAGGACCAGGCCTCACTTACCAGGCACTTGCTGGGACACTCTGCTGTCACATGGCTGGCAATGGCACTTGGGAAACACTGAAAGGAAGGAAGGAAGGAGGGAAGTATGGAAGAAAGACAAGACGCCGAAAGCGTTCATCTCAAAAGCCAATTCCCTGCTTTTCACCTGGTGGAAGGGAAGCTGGGACTGCCTCAGGGCTAGACAGGTGACCAAGGCTGGGCCCTGAGCGGCATCAGGGAGCAGGAAAGCTTTTTAGAGGCTTTGTTGCTTTACTATTGGTCTAAAAATTTTAAGCCTAAGCCAGGCACTAGTAGCTCCGCCTGTAATCCTAGCCACTCTCGAGGATGAGATCTGAGGACCTAATCTCCAATTAACCAACAAAAAGCTGGAAGTAGGGACTGGGAGTTTGGCCTAGTGGTAGAGTGCTTGCCTAGCATGCAGAAAGACCCGGGTTCAATTCCTCAGTACCACATACATAGAAAAAAAAAAAGCCGGAAGTGGTGCTGAGGCTCAAGTGGCAGAGCTCTAGCCTTGAGAAAGTCCAAGGACAGTGCTCAGGCCCTGAGCCCAAGCCCAGGACAGGCAAAAAAAAAAAAAAAAAAGCTGGAAGTAGAGCTTTGGTGCAAGTGGTAGAGCCTTCAGTAAAAATGCTTCGGGACAGCACCCAGACCCTGAGTTCAAGCCCCAGGTCTGGCACAACTCCCTCCCCCAAACCCCACAAAACCTATAGGCAGTCTGTGAGCAGGATGCACTTACTGTTGAGTGACAGAATCACTTGACTGATATGCTTGCTCACATACAGACATGTGTTCAGTAGCATTTCCGGCCATTGCAGTGCAATGGCCTGCAGAGTCCTCCTCTGCCCTCGCCGTTGCGCCTCCTTAGCCTCTGGTCACCAGGAGGTCCCTTAGCCCCTGCACCTCTGTGACCTGGGTGTTTTTGAGAATTGGGCCCTGCAGGTGGGCTAACACTGGGTTAGAAAGAAGGTGCTGCCCATTCTTTTTTTCTGTCCAAGACGGGGACTTGAACTTGCTATCTGATCCCTACATGCATTACCAGGTGCCCTGCCCCCTGAGCAATGCCTCTGACCCTGTGGGCTGCCCATTGGTGTTGACCACTGGGGTTGGGCATCTTTGAGCTCTTCTGTAGACTGCAAAGCGCTGTTCCACACAGCCCAGTGGGCTTCTGACCCAGCATGTCTCCTAGCTCTAAAGTTCCCATTGATGCTCACCCAGGGAACGGACAGGCCCCTGGCCACAATGGCCCACCGTGGCTAACTCCACCGCAGATGCGATTGGCTTAGGTTCCCTGGACACATCAAGGCAGAGTGTGCTTGCCAGGGGTCCAGGGAGGTGGTGACAGTGGCTGCAGAGGGACCCTTGGCTGGGCTGGGAGGTCAAATCTTACTCAAAGTCTGTCCTGGGCTTCTAGTCACAGGAGCAAAAGCAGGAACAGAGGAGAAATTGTGGATGTGGCTGCCATATGGGAAACTAGAATGATTCCAACAAGCAACAGGAGGAAGAGGAGACCTGGGCTCTGAGCCTGTGTGAGGCTACTGTGTGCCTAGCGTCTGGAGGTCTGTGACCTTGCTGCTCCAGCTATCCTCTAGCCAAGATTTGGGCAAGTGTTGGGAGCCAGAGTGGAATCAAACTGTACTTTGATGCACATCAGATAGTTGCTTTATTGTCTTATTGTTTTTTGGCCTTCTCCTGTTCAATTGATCTGAGATTTACCATATGAATGTAACCCCCAACAGTTCCCTGATTTACCATCTGGATGTAACACCTGGCAGTTCCCTGGTTTCAAGAAGGGATAGAAGCCTTGAGTTGAGAATAAACGGGGCTGTAGTCTTTACCTGGGCTGGAGACCTCCCGGACCCCATCTGTTTGTCTCTTTTCTATTTTTTCCAGTCCCTGCCCCCTATTTCAGGAATCCCAATTTGCTGCCGGCAGGCCCTGGCAAGTGGTGCCCGAACAGGGACCCTGAAAATCTGGGAAGGTGGAGGACCCCGCTGTGGTGAGTGACGCGTCATAGGACTATTAAGAGAGGATCTTAAGAGAGTGAGAGAGAGGGAGGCTGTATAGTTGGGAGTAAAAAATTATGGGTCAAGATGGCTGCAGGCTTATAGGCAAGGAGCCCCCCTGAAAAATCTCCACATGGGGTCCCTAGTCCTCCCCCTCCTCCTCCCCTTCCTCCTGCTTCTCCCTGGGGAAAGGGAGGACACGGTGGGAGGGCAGCTCTTAGAGGCCCAGAGCGGTCACAGGGAAGGACAAGGGGCAATCCACAGGACAGCCTAGGAGCAAGACAGAAGAAGGAAGGGATTTTAGAGCCATGTAAGTGCCAGGAGGGAGGTTAATGTCCCCGTGAGAAGAGGGTTAGGCTGAGGCAAGCGTCCTCATTGTTCTCGGCCATCAGGAAGCAGCCTCACAGCCATCGCTGCACTTCAGACAGCAGAAATGAGATGTGTGCCTTGGGCCCTGGGCTGCCAAGTCCTGGCCCTTCCGGGCGGGCGCACGAGTCTCCACTGGGGGGCAGGGAATGGCCTGAGCCCGGCCCTCACAGGAAGGGGAACTGTGGCTCAGGCACGGTGGCCAGACTGCCACACCACCACGGCAGGCGGCTGGCGTGTGCTCGCTCATGACTGAGGACATGGCCCCTGCCTGCAGACACGATGGAGGCGGCTTGTCATAGCTTCTTTGTTTCTATAAAACGGCCTTTTAGGGGCTGGGAGTTTGGCCTAGTGGTTAAAGTGCTTGCCTAGCATGCATGAAGACCTGGGTTCGATTCCTCGGTACCACATACATAGAAAAAAGCCGGAAGTGGTGCTGAGGCTCAAGTGGTAGAGCTCTAGCCTTGAGAAAGTCCAAGGACAGTGCTCAGGCCCTGAGCCCAAGCCCAGCACTGGCAAAAAACAAAACAAAACAAAACAAAAAACAAAAACGGCTTTTTAGCACCCTGTACAAGAGCATGTAACTGGGCCTGGGAATGTGGCTAGTGTAGGAAGGTGCTGGGTTCCAACTAATCAATACAATAACATCCTGGAAGTGGTGTTCTGGCCTGCTCTGGGGGCCATCCCGCTCACAGGCGCTTTCCTGTCTGAATCAAAACCCAGTCCTGCGAACGGAGCCCAAAGACCAGCCACGCGGAATCCGGGAAGGGGCTCGGCACCTTGGCCAGGCCAGCGGGATGGACAAGGTCGTCAGCCAGGAAGTACTCACTGCTACTAAGATCCAGAAGAACGTCACGGTGAGGTGCGGGCCTGAGACGGCGTCGTCCACATTCAGTGCAATGACACCACCTAGGACAGCGGAGACACCAGCCATGACCTCGACCACCTGAGGGGACAAGGGGATGTCGTTACCGTGGGTCCACTGCTCCAAGGCCAGAAGCCTGCTGGGGGTTGGAGGCAATGCTCCAGAGGCAGGGCCAGGCACTGGGCTGATGAGAAGAAGTTCCCAGAGGAGCCAACAAGGCCAGACAGAGGTGGGGGCCCTCGCCTAAGCTCACATGGAGAGCCAAGCCAACAGAGACAGGCATGGGGTTGGGTCAGCCAGCAGGAGCTGCAGGCACCCATGCGGCTTGGGAACTCCCACAAGGATGTGCCAGCCAGCCAGCCAGGCCCCCTGCACACTGAGAAGGCACAAGACTCAAGATGGACAAAGGAAATGGAGTGTGCCCACCCAAGAGCAATGTTGACGCAGAATGGATGCCTCCAGAAAGAGGACAGCACCAGAGGCCCAACAGCTGGCAGAACTGGCAAATGCAAAGACAAACTGCCAGCCTGGAGTTCTCATCTGAGGAAAAAAAAAAGCCTGTATCTTGATAATGAGAGGAATCATCAAAGATTGGAAAATCAAAACCAAAACCAAAATCAGATACCCTCTTACAACAATGTCTAAAGAAAATGCATTAGGTAGAAAAATCGAGCCAGACAGGAGAACAGAAACGCAAAAAAAGGAAATGGAGGTACTAGGTAGTAACCTCGACTGATGAGGGCAACATAGGAAGAGTGACAGCAGAGCATTAGCAGCTGTTGGAAGTGAGCAGATGTACCGGCGCTGCCGCAGACTGCTGGTACAGATGCCGCACTCCCCACCTGAGGCCTACGATGTGTGGTAAGAGAATCCCCAAACAATGCGGATAGCTTCCTCTCCCACATGGGAGAAAATGAAAGGTAGATACCTCATCGGATTCAAAAGAGGCAAAGAAGGAGAAAAAGATCACAGGAACAAAATTCAGAGAAAAGAAACAAAAACGGCGGAAATAAGTAGAGCTATAGCTTAAGTGGTAGAGTGGTAGTCTTGAGCACAAAAGTTCAGAGACAGTGCCCATTGCCTGAGTTTAAGCCCACACATAAAAACAGGTAAAAATAAACATATGCTAGTAATCACTCTCAAAAGAATCAGCTAACCTCAAAAGGCTAAAGGAAGAAAATGACAGATTAGAGAGAAATAAAATACAGCTGTGCAGTGTCTAGAAGGAATGTCACAATGTATAGGAACAAGAAATTTGAAAGGAGAAAGACAGAGTGAGTACTGGTTAATAATCACTGATGGACTTAAATCACAGTCAATGGGTATTTTAGGGCAAAAGCATTTATCCAGGACAGGGTGGGTCACTACCTACTGATGAAAATGAAATCCACTACGGAGTGACTCTAAGCTCATCTCTCACTAAATTCATGCAAGACAGTGATCCCACACTTAGATCAGGGTGTCTAAGATGGACCTCACACCAACAGCAAATAATAAGCAAAAAACAGTACATACAAGACTTAAAACATGACCAATGGGACAGAGTCCCCAGGCCAGGCGCTGAGGGTGGGAAAGGACTCTTGGAACTTGGAGTTCCAAGACAAGGGTGCCAGACAGGACACATCTGAATCAAACTCTTGTCCTCTCAAAGCTAAAGAATGCTGGTCCTTTCAAGACAAGGCATTTTGTTCCATACGTAGTGTAAGTGGGCTGACGTCTCTTTCTCAGACACAGCACAGGGCTTTCCACGCGGTCTGCATCCTATCCAGTCATGCCTGGCCCAGTCCCACACCCTTGGAGGGGAAAGGACGTTTCCACTCACTGAGTAGGATTTCAGGGTCCGAGCAGGGAATGTCACTTCATCCAGGATGTTGGTGCCTTCAGCAATGGAAGCCTAGGAGGGAGGAAAACCTGGAGCTGGCATGCGTGTTCTAGCCAGCCACCACCAAGAGGCTTGAACCCCCTGGTGAGAGGGTCAGAAGCAATGGACAGGTCAGATTGGGTGTGAAGCATGGCTCTCTCCAGATGAGCCCTCAGGCAAGAGGAGCAGTGCAAACCCAGGCATGTTCTCTGCATGTGGAAGCGCACCCAGCACCCTCGCCCTTCACAGATGTCTGAGCAGCCCTGGTCTTCTAGGCCCCTCAGGATGGCACATCAGGAGGCACATGGCTGCTCTTGGCCTGGCACTACCCACGTCTGTTCTACCCATGGCCTCAGGCAGCCAGACCCACATCCAGGGAGTGAGCGGACCGCCCTGCTCACCCCCTTCTTCTCCCTGCAGGGATCCTCACTGGACCGCGCTGAGATGATCACGGTGGCCGCCATGAGAAGCTCCAGCAGGAGCAGAAGAATGAGGTTGAAGTTTATCTGGAAAAGAATTGCACACCTGAGGGACCCCATGGCCAACCCCTAGGAGATGGTCTGCTCCTGGGTCCCGCAGCACAACCCTGGGCAGGCTGGCCCAGGCCCCATGAGGAGGCCCTGGCTTCACACCGCTGCGTGCTCCTGCTAATGAGGAGAGCTTGTGAATGCATGGCTGCCATCCCTGCCATGCCTGCGTGCCCGTATCAGAGACCTTGCACTGCAGATAGGTACTGGGTCAGGACAGCCACTGGGTCAGGACGGGGGATGCTCAGAAGACACCTGCAGGGCAGCTGAAGAGGGCTGCCTGCTTTGGTAGAACACCATCCCTGCCCAGCCCAGCCCCAAATGGGGAGAAACAGGGAATGGCACCCCAACCTCTATGGTCTCCATCTCTAGGGCCAAGCTCCACCCAGGCCAAGAGCAGTGCTGCCCAGGGATGGTTCACCCAGGCTCCTATTGGCCAGCAGAAGGTTGCAAGTAGATTGAGAGGAGCAAGGGAGAAACTGCCAAACACAGGACCAAACAACAATGAAAATGACACATGGAAAGACCGAGGGGCGTGTGTGTGTGTATGTGTGTGTGTGTGTGTGTGTGTGTGTGTGCGTGTGTATGTGTGTGTGTGTGCGTGTGTGTGTGTGTGTGTGCGTGTGTATGTGTGTGTGTGTGTGTGTGCGTGTGTGTGTGTGTGCGTGTGTATGTGTGTGTGTGTGTGTGTGTATGTGTGTGTGTGTGTATGTGTGTGTGTGTGTGTGTGGTATTGGAGATGGAGCCTAGGGCTGGGCACATGCAAGGTAACTGCTCTGACACTGAGCCACGCGTGTGTGTGTGTGTGTGTGTGTGTGTGTGTGTGTGTGGTATTGGAGATGGAGCCTAGGGCTGGGCACATGCAAGGTAACTGCTCTGCCACTGAGCCACGCGTGTGTGTATGTGTGTGTGTGTGTGTGTGTGTGTGTGTGTGTGGTATTGGAGATGGAGCCTAGGGCTGGGCACATGCAAGGTAACTGCTCTGACACTGAGCCACACTCGAGGCCCAGGACCAATTGTGTTTAAGAACTGTTGGGAAAATACATTAAAATATCATATATTGAAATATCTGTCCAATTGAATCAGTTCAGAGTTCAGAAGAGACTGTTTTTTCCTTCAGAAGCACAGACAAAATGCTCAGTGCTTGTCAACTCAACGGCATGACAAGACACTGCTGAGTATTTCCAACTCAACCAGCACTGGCTGCTGCTTGCCCAGGCAGCATCCTCTACCGAGGGGCAGACACGGGCTGGGTAGAAACAGGAAGGCCATCGGTGACCCACATCCTTTGTCAGTGACTCACGTTACTCACGTTTATTGCTGATGGATTAAGGACCAGTTTGCACCCAAACCAGATTAAGCATGTAGTGGTGACAGCAAACGTGGAAACAAACAATATCTGGAAGTTGGGGATCTGAGAAAAAAGAAGCAGAAGAGACATAGTTCTTCAGATAGCTAAAGCAATCAAAGCAACAACCACCAAGTTCCAGGTAATTAACTAAAGACTGTGTCCATATGAATTGGAGGTGAGTGCCCTGCCCCCAAGAAGAGGGCGGGGCAGGAAACCCTGCCTGCCACTTGAGGGAACCTTTGTGGGGTCCACACCCCAGGGCCTGTCCCCCCTAAAAGGGGCACGGTGCCAGCCTCCGTGCTTGAACATCCAGCCTGCTGCCAGATTCTCCCCACAGCCAGCTTTCCCTGGAACCACCAAGTCTAAAGAGGCTACCAGGAGGCTGAACTTACCGAACTGACATTTTTCCTGGAAATGGCGAAGCCTACAATGGCTGAGGGAATGCACTGAAAGGAAACCAGAACCTGGGTGAGCTGAAGTGTTGAACACAGTGATAACCCTAAAAAATGAGTGGTGTCCAGATGCTAGTGGCTCAGGCCTATAGCGCTAGCTACTCAGGAGGCTGAGATCTGAGGGTCCTGGTTTGAGGTCAGCCCGAGCAGGAAAATCTGTGAGACTCCTAACTCCCATGAGCCACTAAAAATCCAGAAGTGGAGCAGTGGTTTAAGTGGTAGAGCACTAGCCCCGAGCCAACAAACTCAGGGACAGAGCCTACGGCCTGAGGTCAAGCCTGAGGACTGGAACAACAAAACAAAACAGAACAAAACGCTTTGTACTGAGGTGTAGCTTAGGGCTAGAGCTCTTGCTGCCATGTGCCAGGCCCTTGGTTTGGTGTACAGCTTCACAAATATGACAACGACCACGACGATGCTTACGTTTAACAGCCCAAGCCATACCAGCAAACGAGCATTGTAAGAGGCTCCCTCCACAATGAAGGACACTTCAAGATAACTTACTTTGAAAAAGCATTCTGGCTCTAGGTGCCTTCCATGTCAGAATACAACGTACTATGTCACAAGACTAGGGAGGGCCTTGGCTAAACAATTATCCAGAAGGAGAAAAGCCTAGAGGAGGTGGAAATGTGGTTCTGGGCTCAGGGCCCTATACTTCTGGACTTTCTTGCAGACTATACACTCTGACCCCACTACTGTGACCCCCAAAGCTACATGAAGGTTCAGGGGAGCAATGGCAGAGGAAGTGAGGGAGAGGGGGCCAGGCCTGGGCCCAGCAGGTCATGCTGGTATCACTCCTGTGGGCAGCAAGACCCAGATGTGGAGGGAAGTAGCAGAAAGGGGCTGCAGAGGACAGAGGCAGACAAAAACTCTACCAGGACTATACTGGAGAGGTGGGGACAGGGCTGGGACAAGCCCACTTGGGTACTCCAAGGGGTATCAGTCCCATGAGAGGTTTCTGAATGAGAAGCAAGTAGGGACAAAAGCTGGGATGCAGATGGGGGAGTTGGGGTGCAGGGAGGTGTGGTTCTTACAGAGCCCGCTGCACAGCGCAGGTAATCCATCTCCGAGGGAAACACGTTCCCCAGGTAAAGGGAAAACCCAGAGGTCACAAGAAGGCAACTCTACAAAAGAGCAACATAGGCCAGGTTAAAACTCGGCTCTGTCTGAAGATTATACACATGAGCAACGAACTTTAGCCAACCCTTTGACAGCAGCTTAACTGTCTTCACATGAACAGAGTGGCATCTAGATCTTGCCTAACCTGAACTCCACCTAAGGACGGGCACAGCCCTGCCACAGCCTTCAAAACAGAGTTCCCTCCTCACCCCAGGGCCAGAGCTGGGGCTGCCACACTGCTCTCTGGGGAACAGGAGATAGGGCCTCTGTCCAGTGCCTCTCTCCAGGAAACACCTCACTGGCTTGGACTCAGCCCCCGCCTTGCAAGCAGCACCATGCCTCTGCAGGAGTGAATCCAAGCTGGCCTCTGCAAAGGGCTCCTGGAGCCAGGGTTTATGGGCTGAGGGCTCCTGAGACATGAAATCACTGCAGAGGAGAAGATAGGAGTGTTGTCAGGTGGCCAGCAGAGGCCAGGCCCCAGGAAGGGAGCGGCCCCAGCCTGGATCTGGCTCTCCACTCAGGGTCCCAGCTGGGTTCCAGCTCCAAGGGACTGCGGCACTCTGCTCTTGGTGCTGAACGCCCGCTCTGGGCACTTCCCTGGAGGTCCTCGCGTCTGCCCAGGGTTTGGCACTGCCTACCCTGAGCTGGCTTCGACCTGCTCTTCCTGCTCAAGCCCAAATAGCCTGTGTGGTCCCAGAGGACGCTCTGTCCCATGACCAGGACTCCTGCTTTGGCTGCAGACTTGCTCTTCATAGAGCCATTCCAGAGCCCGGCTGAATTGCTGGGCCTGTGGGCTGGGTGCAAGACTGGGGGAGAGCCATGGTGAAGGGGGCAGAGCCCCCTGTTATGGTTACTGATTGAGAAAAAGCATTCCGAGGACTCAGGAAAACCAATGTAATGGCACCCAGAGGCTCCACAGCAAGGTTTGTGTGGCTCTGCTTCTGCCTGGTCTCTCTGGATGGACCTGATTCCAGGCCAAGGGGCCTCCGTGGCCAGGGTGGGGGTTGGGCAGGCGCCAGTGGGCCTCTGAGACCAGCTACTCACCCCCATGAGCATGGAGAAGACCCACGTCTTGTGGCTGAAGCAGGAGGGCAGCCTCTTTGACAGCTGAAGGTCCTTTGGCTTTGTGTCGGTGGCATAGCCGGCATCCTGGCGCCCTGGGTCGGAGCGGCCTCGCTCCAGGGTGGGCATCCGGTCAAAGCCCAGCTCCTCCCTCAGCTGCCCCTCCCGCGTCATGGAACTCAGGACAGGCACACTGGGGACAGTGACACCCAGACGTGCTGGTGAGACTCACAGCTGTGGGGCGCAAGTCACCCTGAGAAAACCTGAGTTACTGAAGTCGTCATGAAATGCCCTTCTCCTGCCCTCAGCTCTCAAGCGCTGCGCCTTGGAGCCTGGGTCACCACACACAGATGAAGGAAATACTTTTTAAAAAAAGTTACTAGGGTTTGAACTCAGGGCCTCTCACCGCTTTTTCCTCCACAGCTAGTACTCTACCACTTGAGCTACAGCTCCAGGTGGCATTTTGCTAGTTAGTTGGAGATAACAGCGTCATGGCCTTTCTTTCCCTGCTGGCTTGTAACTGCAATCCTCAGATCTCAGCCTCCTGAATACTTAGGATTACTGGCATGAGCTACTGGTGCCCACTGAAATACTTTTTTTTGTAAACAAAGAAATACTGGTTACAATGTAGAACTATAAATTTGAAGAAGGAAAAAAATCACTTAATTCTAAAAGCAAATAAAATGACTCACAAGACAAACTTGAATAGTCTGGGGTCAGGGTGAGATTTAGGCTTTATTTGCTTCATCCATCTGGGTTCCCTAAGTATAACACATCTTAATTTCCATCAGC